>JARFIW010000943.1:1665000-1837526 GCA_036346225.1 Platerodrilus igneus
CGTTATGCATGGCAGATATGGTAATTCGACCGGGGAGTTAGCTGATGGACTGAAAATCTACTAGACGGCAGCATCTTCAAGGAGCTAGGTGTTAGAGAACATTTAGAAGATAGAAACGAGGTAAGCGATAGAATAGAACATTAAGTGGTGAATATTTTCATGGTGTTTGTGTTTATTTGGATTTGAGTTTTAATGTGTTTTTATTATTATTTGATATTTTATGAACAGACATTTATGGGATTTTAAAAGGAAACTGATTTTTGAAAATTAATGAATTTACAGATAACCAAATGTTGTAAAGAGGTATAGAGGGCTTATTTATATTTGGCACTGCAGGAAATTTATATGTACAGTTGTAGAGTTTTATCATGAGCTAATGTTAAGACAAAAGTGTAACGTAAGGTATGAGGAACGCCCTCTTAATTTAATAAAAATATATGTGTTTAAAAGGTTATTAATTTGCATGCTCATTGTTATAAAATTATTGACCTTTATGGATGTACCTAAAGGAATGGTGTTTTATAAACGTACTATGGATCTAATTTAAATAGAGTGTGATATATTTGGTCAATTGAGTTATTTTTGAGTGTGTGATGGGTGCGAATTTCTATTTAGCATGAGGATATTGAGAGGAAGTTTTTGGATGTAACAGGTAGGTGTCTGTATTAATTTAGAAAATTTGAGCTAATAGGAATTATTGGGAGCAGCCAAGAGCAAGATTCAACGTTAAACATCACAGCATTTAGGACGGTCCAACTGTGGGGCGTGACTCCCGAGACGCTCCATACGGGAAACTACACAATATTATGTCGACCCAACAGTGGAGCATGAATTCGAAACGTCTCAACGATAACCACACAATTCATATATATATATATATATATATATATATATATATTACTGTGTACGGGTAAGTGTAAACATGTGTAAATAGGGCAAGCATTTATTTATTTGGGGACCCGGTATGTACAGATCAATAATTTATTTATTAAGCTTCAGTATAGTTAGATTGGAATTAAATTACATGTTATAAGGTAGGTTTAATTTGTATACGTTAACTTAAGCAAGGTACATTTATTTAATATCATAAATTAAAGCATTCGTAGGAAGCTACAAAGTTTAAGATTGCAAACAAATTAAAATATTTAAGGATTTCAAGGAACACAAGATTGGGGTAGATAAATAGCTCTTGCTAAGGCTAAATAACGTTGAGAAAACAATTCGAAGTATTATGGTAACGCAAAGACACAAGGTTTACAATAACAGACGACTATTTCAAAAACAGATCGATAAAATTAGGCGAAAGAGAATCTTTACTATATAACAGAGTAACATGAAAAATAAAAGGTAGGTAAATGACAAACATTTTCAAGCGCGTGTCAGACGAGTATATTTTAATAACCAATAAGTAGGACAAAGATGCAACATGTTTGCGGACAGTGTCGATTTTTCAAGGCGCACGTATATGAAGGGAGAATTAACAGCAAACAACACAGCAATAGTGTGACAATAAAAGAGACAGAAAACATGTGGCAGACAAAGATATCAAAAGAGTGGAAATAACGTCGACAATTTAGGTAGGAAATTAAAACAAACATAGGACAAGTTGTTATGAAAGCTTGACTGCGATAGTAGTATAGATACGCACATGAGAGGCGTGATTGGATTTGTTTTGGGGTAATAGTAGACGACAGATTTTAAAGAAACCTAAACGGTTTGAATTTTACGAAGGTTTTTGAGGTAAAACAATATTAGGCGGCTCCGTGGAGTAGTGGTATGTGTGACTAATACGCCCAAGGTCCCGGATTCGAATCCCGACACGGTCCGCTTGAAAAATGTTAGGCGAGCATTTTTCACAAAAATACATCCTCGTTCGAACGAGAGGTAAAATGGAGGTCCCGTGTGTGAGTGTTGTCACGCACGTTAAAAATCCCTACCTTGCTTGGAACAGCAAGGGTTCGGCAAAATTTTAAATTTTCCGGATAAAAAAAAACTCGTTTCCTGGCCAATGTGGTACCTTCGAGTGGAGCATTGGAAAATCACATGTAAGGTAAAACAATATTGAAGTGGAAGAATTCTAGGTTTTGAAAGTTCGTTGAGTGTTTGTACGGCTTGAATTTGTGAAATTGTTGTGACAGTTGACAACATTTCATTGAATGTATAGTGAAAATACGAGCAACGTAACTGGGGCTAAGAATATATAAGCACTACCGGAAATAGATTTGCTCTCTTATTTTCTCTTGTTTTTCGCTTATTTTTCGGACTCCTTGATTATAATTCGAATTATTCAGAATCACACCCTAGCTTTGATATCGCGTGACAGTGCAGTCCGCCGGAAAATTTTATAAATGTTTTGTTAATGCACAAGTGGGTGCAAAGTAGTTAAACGGGCTGAACTGAAATAAATTATTATAATAATTAAAGCAGGATGCTTTGTAAGTAAAAGAATGATTTACAATTTGAACGAGGGTGCTGTTGGCACATTAAGTAGAAGGAGAGGTGTAGTTTAAATTAATTTGACAATGCAAAAAGTTATGCACAGAAAATAAAAAAGTTTATATTGTGCTCTACATAGACCTAGGGAAAGTAAATTAAGGGTACAGGATAGGCCCATCTACTTTTAAATAAAAATATAAAATGTAGAGGAGCATAACATCATGGGGATATTAGATTGATGTTTTCCTATTGACCAGAAGTACGAAATGTTTTAGCTTGAATATTAATTGTAAATATTGAGATTTTGAGAATTAATTATTTGTGTTGGCAGAATAAAAGAGCTGTATGTTTTTGTCAAAAGTTTTTTTTTATTAATTACAAAGGTGTTGAAAGAATGAGTAGCTGTGGTATCTCGGAGGATGCAGTGAGTAGAGCTAGCCGTGGTATTATCAACTTGGAAAGCATTTTTCAGAAGATACGCAGCCTAGACATATAATCGTAGCGTGGACTCAAAAATTTTATTGAAGTGAAAATTGGTGGAGTTTTTTTTTATTTTATTTTCAGCTAGAGTAATAGCAACGTAAAGAGACGCACAACTTCCTAAGTTAAGTAACACAATTTAATAACAGGAAACCACTGCATTTTTATGACGCGCTATATTGGGGCACGAATGTTGGAGCCGTTCCAATAAAAGAACGTGGCAATATATATATATATATATATATATATATATTACTATACAAAGCAAGCTAGTAATATGCATAGCCATAAATAAAAGAATTTGTTTGTTTCATAAAGGGAATAAACATTCATCTACTAGTTTCGATCTCACTGGATCTCATCAGGATGAAGTGGTTTATAACCCTTATGCTAAAAGCAATTATTTTAATATCATATATATATATATATATATATATATATATATATTTAAAAAATGTTTAAAAAGAATTATTTTAGGGATTAACAATTTTATATGTTGACTTCTGGTATGTACAGATTATTATAACTCATTTTAATTTATTTAATTTGTAGAACATTTTATTTGAAAATGGTATAAAACCGAAACGCGAGTTATGTATCCCCAATTTATATGTCTATAATAAAATAGAACTTATTAAGGAATTATTAGAAACCATTAAGAAATTATTAAGTCGAGTGCAACAATGTAACTCAAGGATAGATATAAAAAGGTTATTAACAGTTCATGAGAACAGATGCAATACAAAGTACTCCAGACTATAGTGTTACTGCAGGTGGCAGGTCACACACGGTTAAGATACCGCATTACGTAGAAAGTTAGATTGGTACAATGTATTAATGAATAGAATTAAGAATAAGCAGGCATGAGCTCTGCAAGTTCCCACAGAATTGTGAGGTGCAGGGACAACATAAATGCCCCGGGAGCTTCAAGACCAGTCAGTCAGTCTGAGTATTACAGCTTAAGCATTGTTGTTTACCTAGGCTACTCGCCCTAATGTTAGTTCAATTAATATTATATTTTTGACTTAGAATAATTAATATCAAGTTATCAAAGCTCCATATTAATTTCTGTTTAAGTAAATAAATATTGTTACGAAGAATTGAAAGTAGTTTTTAAAAACACCGCTTCCAAGGTCCGAAACATAACTCGCGTAATAAATTGATTTATATAAATTGCAATTTTATTTAAAAGAGAATGAACGATTATTGAAGAAAAATGACCACCATTTTGTAAATTAGACCTAATTCATAATAATTCATAATAAAAGCTTGAACTTTTATTGACGACATTTAGTGTACAGAACCATGTTTTACATTAATTATTTGAATGGATAGTAGGTGTAAATGGACAAGAATGCACCGACCCGGCTCCTCCTGCTCCACCTCCTACCTCCCTTTCGAATTTCAAAATATACCAAAGTTTGTTTCTAAACATAAAGTCTTTGATTTCATTAACAACGAAATTCTTTTGTCCAATCCAATTCCTTCGTGTAATTCTTGCAACTTGGGCCACCTTTTAATCGCGGCTCTCCAACTATGTCCTGCATACATATCTTGTTGGTTTGCTTGATTTTCTCTTGTTCTTGTTCTTGTTCTCCCATACACTATTTGTATGTCCTTCACCTTTGGGAATATATCCTAATAGGTTATAAGACCCTCGGTTTTAAATGATTCGAAGGGTTCTTTACTAGGCAAATATATAATGTTTAAGGGAACCCTTTTACATGTTGTGTACGCCAAAGTTACGAACCTTATCTTCTCTAGTTCGTCCATTGCATCCGCTATTTTGATAAGTACGTTCTTAAGAAAATCTTAAAAATAGTATACCGATTTAGTACCATCCCTTTCCGCAAAAACACCCACATAAATAAACGAGTCTTTCTTACTAACCACAAACGCACATAGCTTGTAAAATCCAGATGTATCTATTTTGGTCCACCTGCACAAAATAATTTTTACTTCCTCCTTATTTTCTCTAGTAAGATTTCTTTGTACAACATACCTTTGTGCCGTTCTCATATCGCAACAATTTGTTTCATTTAGTCTAACTTTCGCCTTTTTGCATTTATTTCCTTTAATTCAAGCTGCCTTATTCTCTGACAGAGTATGGCTCGCATAACGAAGCAATTTTCTTTAGCGTAAATGGGCAGAGTTTGCTACCAATATTTACGCATTGTCTTACAACCTCTAAAGAAATATTATTTGTATTAATCAACTCCGATTCCGAAATAATTATGTCTTTTGGGATTGTGCAATATGCTGCTGCAGATTGGGTGAAATGTGTATTACCATAGATTTAATTTGAACCTGTGTAAAATTGTTACCTTATCTTGTGTGCCTTTTCCCTCTACTATCTTCAAGTAATATATTGGTAAATAGTTAACACTAAAAATCGAAAGCGCATGCTCTATCAACTTTTCCTTTTTTTATGGTTTTTGAACAACTTAATTTGTAAGCTAGTTCACTTTTTCGTATTGCTCTTCCCCCGATATACGTACTGTAAGAGGTTACTATACACCATATAGCAGCTATTTTGTAGCCTGTCCGACAGCTTACTCCATATTTTGGCAAACGGTACTGTGTACGTTGGCGCCTTTAGAAAGTATAAGTTACATTCACCCAATAAGTCTAAGCAGTCTTTTAGGGGATAATAGACCTGATCGGCACTGACATAGTTTCCAACTTTACAGTTGTATATTGTCACTTCCAATCGCGTAATACCATGTTCTTTAACGAAAGTAGATGCGAATGTTTCTCTTAAATGTTCATCTGGACAACGTAAAAATTCTAGTATATGATTCCCAAGTTGTTTATTAACAGCCGGACGTGTTATTCGATTTGTTGTATATTTGCATTAGCTCTTAGCCATGTCCAACAATCGACTCCCGCAGTTTTATCGTTGATAACTATAATATTATAGTTTTCTTCGTATTCGTCCTTGTGGTGAAAGTTATTGTTTGTAGTTAAATAATTACACATCTCCATCTTGCTAAATATGACAGTAAAATCTTGGGGTATATCTATGTCAAAAAAATAGTAATAATCTTTTTGGAGTCCGTTTCTTCCAATAGAGTTTCCAATTTAACGTCTGCTGGTTCGACTTTTTACGAAACATATCGGATTTTTGAATTTTTTATCAATATTCTCGAGATCTTCTTCTCCGATAATTTCTTCTATTCCATGCCCCATCCTCTTAGTGCCCTCCAGATAATACGAAAGTTAAGCTATAACACCATGCCTAGTGGAAACAAATATATCAAACTTTCCCCGTAAATAGGTGTTAAATACGCCACAAATTTCTTTTTTAAAATAAAAATCTTTTTATTTACAGATGTTTGCTCAGCGTTACAAAGGTCGCAAATTTTAACTAGCATTATATGGTCACAAAATGGTTCTGTAATTGACATATGTGGTCCACCAGTCAGCATCTGTTCGCCTTGGACATAACAAATAATACCAATATCAATAATTAAATTATTGTTGTACAAATTTTCTCTCAGCGACCACAATCCAAATCGCTCGTGTGTTAGTTTCACTTTATTCCCAAGAAGTTGAAGAACGTTAATCACCTTAGAGGAGCTCATATTTACCGTTCTAGGTACTGCCAAATACCAAATTACTTAAGAAAGATGCTCCCTTATATACAATATAGAACGAGAGACGATGGAAAAACTTAGTCAGATTAACCCAAAAATCGCACTAGTTAGACATTTCAGCTTTTCGAGCCGTTCAGTAGCTTCTGATAAAAGTTGACATCCAGCATGCCTTGCATAAGCGGATTAGTAACAGTTTGAATGTGAAGAAGTAAGCAACATTCATGGAAGTAAATTAAACTGTATAAATTGCTTCTCTAGAGTTCAAATTGTTCTTGTAATGCATGGAGAACATTTATCATTCTTTTGATCTAATGAAAAATGGCGTAGAGTTCAGCCTAATTCTATCAAATTAAATTTAACTTTGTTCTTTGATGTTAAGTGTTGGATTTTTAAAGGAGTTGTAGGTTTTAGAAATTCTTCTCGCATTTCGGCACATCCAACCGCTGCCTTTTCGGAATATGTGTATGACCCTGAAATTGTCTAACTACATCTGGGCTTTCTGGAATTATTGCAGATCCCTGAAGTTTCGGACGTTGCAGTTGTGGGTGCTGATGTTCAAAAAGCAAATTAGTTACTTAGCTAGTTTGATTTGTTGTTTCAATTTTCTTTTCATCTATTGCGCATGAACTTGATCTAGGTACTTACATAAAAATACGGCAATATGCAACAATCGTCATGAAGTTTGATTTAATTTATTCGATACTCTACAAGCTGAGATAGGAAAAGAGAGGTAGAGGTAGACCGAGATCAGACTTTAGCACACAGATAGTGATAGATGCAGACTGTGCAAATTTCAGGGAAATGTGTAGGTTGGTTCAAACTAGGAAACAATGAGGGTACGCGTCCCACCAGTTCTAGGACTCAGGACCTAATGATGATGATGATATATTATATTACTCATATAATTATATAGTCTCGGATCTACTACTGTGTTTAATTTTTTTAAATTTAAAACTGGCAGTCTGTTGTATTGCCATCACTTGAACTGTGTTCATGTGTTCCGCACATCCTGTAGACTCGGAGTGGTCCACTTCTGCTGGTAGTCATTGTTCTGGAAAGAGATGCATTGACAGCGGTAAGTGCACAAGCTATTCAATGTTATACCATACAATTTGAACGAATGTGTAAATATTTCTCTGAAATTAGATTTTGGTCGTAAACAATATATTTTATAGATGGGTATCGACAATCCACAGTAAAACGTTGAATCTAATTAATATTATATTTTACTGTCTGCGTACAATGTAGAATTAGATCAAACTAAAAAGTTATATTTCTTTAGTTAATCATTTGACTTTCAAAAAAACGGGTTTCTCCATACTCCGAATTTTAAGTGGGCAAGTTGCAAATTTTAATACGGTGGGAAGGCCTAATTTTTTATTTCGACTTTCATCTGAGATTTTCTAATTATATGTTTCACACTAAAGATGGTATTATAAACGTGTTATGATTATTTAAGGCGTTGTTTTACCAACGTCTGATGAAAACCGCAATATCGTGGGACGACGTACAAGGACAATTAATTAACATTTGAAGAATAACATTCTCTAAATTCGTCGAAAGATACCAGGCACTTTTAGATTTAGCAAAAAGTCACATGTTAATATATGGCCTTATTTTTTCCGTAAAGAATAGAAAATTGTCGTATACAGTGTTTATCATGGTTTCAGAGAACGTCTTCGATATGTGCTAAAAACCCACTAGTTGTCTCAGGCTGATGTGATATTTTGTAGTAACAACTGAACGTAATTTAAATGGTATTGGAGTTCTGAATAGCTTACATAATTCAATTATTCTATAAACATTTTTAAAATTACGAAGTAGTTCTAAATTGATTACATTATTGTACAGCGTTTATTAAACTTAGTCAAATTTGTAGCTTTTGTCATTAGCTAGACATCATATACCTCACTTTAACTTGCTTGTTATTACATTATTAGAAATAAAAGCGTCTAATCCTTAACAAAATCTCAATGACCGATTATTATCTCGTGGTGCAGTTTTAATAGAGATAAGTGTAAGCGGAAGATCAATTTTCAGAAGCCTTTACAGTAAATTATTTGACTCTAATTGCACATACAACAAGTGAATTCTCAACACGACGGAAACCATAACTGAATATTAATAAGACTTTGTTAGATAATAATAGTTTCCTACTGACACAGTTTGCTACTTATTTTAATAGTTATTACTCAAAATTTGTATAGCAGCTATAACCACGTAATATGTTTGATGTTCTGACACTGTACAATGTGTAAATTTGGACGTTCGTGCTAGTCAGTTTGCGCAGAACACTGATGTACATCATATGCAGAGCATGACATTTTATGATACAACTATTTGTAAACTGCTTTTATTATGCATGGGGAGGTTTCCTACTTGAAACGGCATTCTTTTACGATAATTGATACTCAGCCTACTATAACGCATTTACAAAGCACCATCATTCCCTTCAGCACCTGATGCATTATACATTGTAAGTTCTACTTCACAGTATTAAAAAACCTTTTTACAGAGCACTTTCCTTTCCTATTTTGAGAAAGATATTGTTTTTTCTTATATTTAATATAGTATAACGCTGACTTCAATGCCTTAAGTATACTCACGTGATTCCCTCATTAAGGTTTTAACGCCTAGCAAAGACGATATGTTAATAACAAAAAAGTCAAATTTTACGAACTGAGAAAGTTAACGGACAATGCAATTCATAAAGTAGACCAAGTGGCGCTATTCTGTAACGTAATTTAACCCATAAGTAACGTAAACCCATTAGAAAATCGTACAGAGTGCTTATTCTACTAAATGCTTTACTGCTTTTGTCCTAAGGGATTAATCCTGGACGCTGAACAACTATGACATCCATTGTTGAAACTTGGACAATCCTGATTAATGTAAGCCTGCAGGAATAATATCGTGTTCAGCGTTCTTGGGAAAAATATATTCTTGCTTTGCACGCAATGGTTACATTGCCTACTAAATCAGCATATAACAAATCAAATTTCAAACTGAAAACCAGAGGCATGAAGAGCATTTCATTTTATTTAACATTATATTTTTAAATATAATTTGTAGAAATGTACTAACAGGGTATATGTATCAGGTGTCTTCCGTTTCAAGGATAACCCCACGCAAGAATCTGAAGTATGCCAATAATAGTGAAACCTATGCACTGAGATCGATCTACAAAAAGAAAAATAATTTTCTTCTCCACAGTGTTTATAAAAGAAAATGGCTAAATGAATTGTTTTTATTGAGACAACGCTAAAGGAATAATATATTATTCAAAATTATTTTATAATTAACCTCTGAAACCTAACTATCTTAATACAATTTTAGTGAACGATACGCACAAACCCTTAATTTTATCTAAAGATTTTATCTAAAGATGCGGCATACTTGACCAAACCACTAGACGGAAGCCCGTCAGGGTAGATGTTTTAGATATACTGTTTAACAGGTAACAACACGACCAAATATACAAATGAAGTCTCACGAGACTCCTCAGTAGTGATCACGATAAATATAGAATCACAAGATAAGAATCTAAATCAATGCACATCCTGAGTTTATCAGGCCACCTCTCGCTTGCACAACACTCAACAAAGGTATCGTCAATTCTATACTAACAGACCTTGCTTCTTCTTGTCGATAATGCGGCTAGCCTTATTAGGTAATCAGCACACTTCTCGCTTACGCTAGGAGAGGGCGCTATCGGTACTAAATGTAGCCTTCGTTTAAATTAAAGGATCGTGTGGCAGGTGTTGTAGATGTATCGTAGTAATATATTATCAGCGATGTCCTCAGGGTCCAGGCGCAAGGACGTCCAATCGGTAAGTATTTCAAATTAAGAATGGCTAACAGTATTTTGAAGTTCTTAGAATATGCAGTACTATCCAAGTCCACACGTTCTAGCAATATTCTAAATACAATGACAGCCATCGTGTTGTATTTAACTTTACCTATTAGCACTGCAAGTGCGAGAGATCTTTCTCAAAATTACAAGTTATCTTAGGAATCGCACTTCACAAGATCGATTAAGCGATATATCCCACTTGTCAGAAGAACATAACACAATGCCGGGCCATGAATGTTGACGATACAGTAACTGAACTAGCAGCAAAACAGGCAACAGAAATGGATTTTAAAATTAGTTTTTGATAGTCAGCTATGTAATCTTTTTTTTGCTATGTTAACTTTTGGGTGCAGTGGCGGATATAAGGACCCCGCCGACCCCGCAATGCGGGGGACGCGGCCATGCAGGGGCCCATCGCCCATCGAAAATTATAATTTTGTTTTAAAAGTATAAGGCTGATATTTCCATGACGGCTTCATTTGAAATATAACTTATAATCAAACTAATAAATTATAATCAACTGTTAATATTGTTTTAACACATGTAGTATAGTATGTCAGATTTCTCAATTTACGGCAACTCTGAAATTTTAAAACGGGATTAGAGAAAGAAACCAAGCAATGCATGCACGTATCATTGGTTTGTTAAATGTTCCATCAGTTCTTAGAAATTGGTAATACAATACTGTAACCGACGACAGGTATAAGCATAAAAGCGAGTACTAATAGGGCTACTGCGGTATCACTTAAATAATGCATGAATAATAAATACAGACACATCCTTTTTCTCAACCTTTATAACTTCAGTTCGCAGAATTTTCAATTGGCCATGCGATCTTTGGACTTACAAAATAAACAACGTTAGTCTGAAGTATGATGTTTTCCGAAAGAATTTATTCTTTAGTTCTGTTTGAAATTGCAACGTATTAACGTTGAACTGTATGAACTGTGAATTTGAGCGCAACTATTAGAAAATATCTTAGTGGAGCACAAAAGCGGAAACGGTTACAAGCAAAAGAGGTAGAAAGAAATAAGAAGAAATTGATGCTTTTTTTAAAAAGCCGCAACCTGCTTTTAATGTGGCTAAATCATCTGTTGAAGTTGATATAAGTGAAGAATCTATCCACGATTTGCCTAGTATGAGTAGTTCTTTAATTGGAAGTGAAGATGCAGATCAAGGTTGTAAAATTTAAAATAAATCAAGCAATGTTTCTAATTTCCTTGACTGCGATTTTTTAGACCAGAAAACATTATTGCTGATTCTGATAATTGTAATGAAGACGAATTGGCGATTTTCATTAATACCGATATAGGTCATTTTATAGACACATCAAAGACAGAGATGAACGATGTTATAAAATCAAAAATTATTAATTTGGGCTGTAAAAAACCAAAAGGTCTTTTTCCAAAAGATGCGAATAAGAGATCTTTTAGTGAGGATTACTACTATAAAACAACAAAGACAGGGCAGAAAATAGATAGGTAAACTTTTGTGTTTTCATTTTACTAAATATTAAATGATAAAAGGCTTTTATCAAACACAATGCATGAAACAATATTTAACGTACAATTCGGTATTCGTTCCTCTATCTAGATATTCTTGTTAAAATTTTGGGCAATGGTTTTGTTATTCCGATATGTATAATGGAGTATACTGTCAGCCTTGTTGGTTACTTGCCAACCGCGATAATCCTGGTTTCTCTTCCCCTTCGGCGTGGACAACCGAAAAAATTAATGATCGGCAAGATTTAAGTAAAAAAATTAAATTACATGAAAATAGTAAAATCCACATTAACGCATGTATTGCATATTCTAATCGGTTTGAAAAAATACCGTGAACTACGTATTAATTCAAAATATAAAAACCTGCAGAGGTACTAAAAAAAATAATAGTTGTTGTGCGAATATTGGCAATTTCAAACTTACCTTTTCGTGGACACAGGGAAAATATTAATAAATTATGCGACATGAAAGACATAAAAAATCAAGACATATTTCTAAATGTTGTTAAGTTATTAGCTAGATACGATTCTGTCCTTGAAAGTCATTTAATAAATATCACAACTTGAAAAATAGAAACCATTATCCTAGTAAAACCATAAATGTATTAATTTCCACCATTGCTAATTCAGTTGAAAGTTGTATTTTGAAGGATATTGAAAATTCTCTGTTTTATTCTCTTATATTAGACCCAACACAAGGTGCAAGTAAGAAAGACCAGATGAGCCTAATTTTCCGACATGTAAATTTAGAGAATAATGAATTAAAAATATTTGAATCGTTTATGGGATTTATACATATGAAAGAACAGTTAGCTCAAAAGTTTGAAAAAGAAGTTTTAAAATTTTTGGGCGTCACAACTTGTCTCTAAACAAATACCGTGTCCAGGGATATGATGGTGCGGCAAATATGAGTGGTGAGCAGTGCAACACGCTTGTCCTGATCACAGTTTTGTACTCTAATATATAATTGTTTTAAGAAAATGCAATGGGCTTCAATCGTTAATAAGATAAAGACAAGCAAATGCCGAATATGTACATTGTGCTGCTCACAATTTAAATCTAATTCTAATCGATTCTGTTAAAAATATAGAAACCATACAAAAATTTTATCATGTCATTCAAAGCTTGTACATATCTTTTAGTGAAAGTTTACCAAGGAAGTAAAAATTAAATACACTAATGCATCAAAATCAAATAATTTCGTTGACAATTAAAAAACTAGGTCCAAGAAGATGGGCTTCACGATTTGACAGCGTAAAGTCTATTCAAATTAATTTATAATCAGTTTTGAAATGCCTATCTAATATAATTATTATTACAAAATAAGAAGTAGAAAAAACTGAAGCCATTTTCTTAAGAAACAAAATAAAAACCTTTGATTTCGTCTTCATGCTTACTTTTCAATCGCATGTTTCTAATTATGTAAACTTGGTATCGAAATCAACACAAAGTCAAAACATCGATATGGAACCTGTACAAAATATGATAGATCATACAAAACGAAAATTTCAGAATATGAGAAACAATTTTCAAACTATGTATGATGAAGCGGTTAATCTGGTTCAGCAATGGAAAATTCCAACCATTCTCAAACAAAAACAAATAAAAAAAGTTAAAAAGTTTTTTGATGAAATGGCCACTGATGATCCTATTCAAAACCCGTTACAAAATTTTATGGTAACCGCATTTAATGCATCTCTAGATATTATTATTCAACAATTGTCTGTTCGGTTTAGCAGCTTTAAAACTATAGTCCATTATTTTTATAGTTTACACCCTACTCGTATATAATTGAAATGACAGAGGAGGAAATAGTAAAAAATGCTCAGGTATTTCAAGAAAGGTATGATAATGATATCTCTACAAACTTTTCTAATAATATCATGCAACTGCAAAGCGTTTTTGGGAATTATTTGACCAATTTAAACAGCATTAAAGAACTAGCCAATTTATTTTTATTAAGAACAATTTTTTGGTAAGTAATTTACCAGATGTATGTTCAGCTTTATTACTGTATCTGACTCTGCCAGTAACTAGCGCCACCGCAGAGGTCTTTTTGAAATTAATGATTATTAAAAATTATCTCAGGGCAACCATGGCTCAAGGCCGATTGTCAGATTTGGCTATAATATCTATTAAAAGTAAACGCGCTACTTCAATAGATGTAGGTAACATAATAGATAAGTTTATGTCCACTAAAAATAGAAGATTCTTTTATAGTTGAATAATAATTCACTTTATTACTCGTTTTTGATGCAGGCTGTAAGATATAAATTTATGATTTAATTTAACCACTTAGGTATTTTTTTCCCTTGTATCCCTTGTATATTTAGCATTAAATAAGATTAAATAAGTTCATTTAATTTTCACTATCCGTATGTTAACATTTAATATTTCTCAACATTCTTAAGTACGTTACGTTACACATTCCTTTTGTTCTTATTATGCTTAATTAAATAATGATAATTATCATATATTATGTCTGGGTAAGTGTAATACCAGATAACAGACAATGAATATTAATAAATATATGTTTACATGTGATGCATAATAATTGTAAGCCTTGAAGAATCTAAACCAAAGGGCTTTTTTTAAAAAATTGGGGGGAAGGTCCACAAGATGTTATAGCCTTTTACTGTATATTAAGGGATTTTTTCTATTAGGTTTTTTCTGTGACCAGCTGAAAGGCACAAGAAAAATTTTACGAGGATTTCCAGTAAGCGGATAGAGCCCACGGCAAGTACCGATGGAAAATGGCTCGTAGTTGAGGAAATCTCAAAAGGCTAAGCGGCTAGTCGAACTATTTGCTCTGGGTGGAACATGAGCTGTGGGTCGGGGTTGGACTGCGACCAAAAATATAAAGAATATGGCGCCACCGAATTTTTCTATACGAAGAAGACCTTACTTAAGTCCCTTGTACAAGGCGAATGCGGAAACCTTTATTCAATTACCGCTATACAATTTATTAAAAACAACTCAATTTCTAAAGTTTCTTACCTTATGGCTCGACTTTGACCTTTATACTTCACTGCTACACCTGTGAACAGATTAAACAAAGAATAGCACTGTTTGTGCCTTTATACCCAAAATTTAAAAACTTAATTCGAATCAACTTTTATTCATTCCAATTAAAAAGAATAGTCTTGACCAAAATAAAAATCTATTCCTTCAGTATTTAGTTATTGTGCTATTTACAAAACATCTTTTTCCTTTAATATATTTTTGATTAATTTAATTCTTAAAAAATATTTACAAAAGTACTTGGTATAATAAGTACTTTCCAGTTTTAAAATATGGTCATTTCTATTAGAAATATCTAGCCAAATTTTACTTAAAAAAATGAGTGAGCCTGAAGTTACTTTCTGAATAATTACTTATATATAACAATTTCGGTTGGTTTGAGTAGATCTACTTTAACCTCACAAAAACTATTCCACTCAGCTATTAGTGAAACATGAAACGTATAAGTTTAATTTCTACTGATTCGAGTAAATCATGTTTCAAATAATTATATCTACTTTCATAAAAGGTAGAATTTAACTTTCTTTATTTCATAATGACATTTTCCGTAATTTCAATGTATTAATAAAAGGTATTTAAAAATGAAAAATTTACAGGTTCCTGTTGCTTAATATGAAAAAGATATAAAAATGAAAATTTACAGGTTCCTGTTGCTTAATATGAAAAATATAGAGTCTGTTATTCACCTACTTTGAAGTTCAAATCACTTGATTAAACAAAAAATTATCTATCTGCTATATCCATAATACAGCGGACATACGAAAGCAAATTTACATACCAGATGTTCATCTGACGGAAAATACCTGCTAGGCGTCTTGCTTCAGCATTTAAACAAAGGAAATCTCCAATTCAGTACAAGCAAATTTGCTGCTTATTAAAGCTCCAAACCATATCACGGCGTCCATAATAACTAATCGATACTCTTCAAATCCACATTCGTACAAAGGTTAAATTCTTGATTAAATTTACGTTAAACAAAAGTTCTGTTAACTAAAAGTTGCATATTATTTCCAAGTTAAATATTATTTCCAAGTTAAATATTATTTCCAAGTTAAATATTATTTCCAAGTTGCATGTTAACCAAAGGCCCTTCAACCAAAATAATTCCTCGTCATCTGCGAGCTATTTTCCAGCAAGTGGACAACAAATGTCGGCTTCGGAGACGACATTATCTCACGAAAACAATTTTAAATCGCACGTGCTTCCAACACGTAGATTTCTCAAACGTCATCGTCCTTGTGTCCATGGAACAATTCGACTTCTTCTGACGACAGCTGTATTGGAAGTGATCATATCACGCGAGTTACCGCCTGGCAACAAGCTTAATCTTACAATTGTCTAACAGAGGGAGCTCTAAGAATGACACTAATTAAAAAGTATTTTTTGTCACCGCATAAATTAAAATTTGAATTGAAAGCTAATATTTTATTGGACAATATGTAATATTTATTTAGTGGATGTGTAGCATTATTATGGATTAAATTGGTTCTTATTAAATAAATAGATTAAATTACTGAAAACATAATGATAGAAAATAAAATCGTTACGCAGCCTCTTACTAAGAGAAAAATTCGAGGAAATATTTCAGAATAAGTGCGAAAAATTTTTGTTTTATCATTTTTATTATTAGTATTTACAATTTACTATTAATTTCTACATACCAAAAAAAAAATTACTCTCTGTCTCAACAAAGATACTGCATGCATGTAAATGAGTGACCAGTAACTACGCGTACTACACGCCAAAAGGGGACAAATTTGGGAAGTCATAATCGGTAATGTTACACTATCAGCTAACACATATTCGGGGTTATTTATCACTCACTTTACACACGGAATTCAAGAAACGAAACATAGAATACTGCCGTATTATAATTCATTAATAAAGATTTAACTATCATGACAAACATACTCTTACTTTACTAACCATAATTTACATACTTACAAAAGAAAAAGGATTCCTAATATTATTGGGATCCATACCAAACATATTTCCGAAATACGAACATGTTTCAAAATCATGAATGTTTAACAATCTACCGCATGCATATGCTAACAAAAATGTAGAAATATCTCTACCTATGAAAAGACAAGTAAAACGTCACCACGTCTTACTCCTCAAAAAATTTCACTCACGCACGAATGAACAAAATAGAACATTGCTAACTCGCACAATATTCATAATAAACATAACTGTTCTAGTTACTAACAATATTGGTCTCTTACCAATATCTAACTTGGACTCAAATTACTTGACTTCCAATACAATCTCAAGAACTACCTTCAATTTCGGTTGTCCTCTTGACTACAAAATTACTTTCCAAAAACAGTTGTTCTCCACAGAAATTTTGAGAAGCTATGTTTCGGACTAATATAAACACTATATACAACGCGTTAAACAAACTAAATGAATTAAATGAATTAAGTGAATTATTTCATACCTAACTCACCATAGATCAATATGACCATACACACATAAATCCAAAAGAAATTTTCAACTAATTATATACAAAATTTATCAAAAGTTCATCACCAAAAATATAAACAAACATTCCTTACAGACATTTGACCTTTTGGGTAACATGCAACTTACAACATCTCAATTTAGATTTTCAAACAATATTCTAATACCATAAATATATATTCTTTACCAAAAAGATATGACAGAAATAATTCCTACAATCAACCATTAAACATTTCAACACTACTAATTAACGTTCAGAAACATTATCTTTTTCAATATCATTACTGAACTCTGAATAAGGTTTTAAGTCGTTAACATGCCATCTGCCTGCCTTTGAACCATCTTCATTATTCAATTCATAAATCAAATTAGAAATCTTCTTTCTAACGATACACAAAACGTATTTTGGTGCAAGCTTAGCAGTAAACTTATCACTTGCTTTCGAAAGAACTTTATTTGACCTCCAAACTTTGTCACCTACTTCGAAAGAAACGTTACGTCTCCTTAAATTATATGAATTACTAGACTGCATGCAAGCTAAATGTAACCTCTTCTGTACGTCTATAAAAATATCAAATAGTCCTTGTTGATCTAACACATAGGAAGGTCTATCACCAGAAATAATATCTAAATCATCTGTGGGTTCCACATCAAGACCATAAAATCTACCAGACACGGGAACATGTCTACCAAAAACTAAGAAATTTGGCGAATAACCAGTGGCATGGTGTTTTGCAGAATTAATCGCATACTGAATTTGGGGTAACTCAATATCCCAAGTATCATGTTCTTTAATATATGACCGTATAGCTGTTCCGACAGTTCGATTTATTCTTTCCACAAAATTACATTGGGGAGAGTAAACTGCATTAAACCAAATTTTTTGAACATCATATTTTTTACATACTGCCTTAAAATTTCTTCCACTAAATTGTGAGCCATTATCACAAATAACGAATTTGGGGACACCAAAAACTAAAAAAACTTTTTCCTCCAGTACACGTTCTATTAAATGCGCTTTTGCACTACGTAAAGGAAACATTAATGTAAATTTTGAGAACCAATCACCAATAACTAATAACCATTTGTGTCCTACCTTGGACTGTGGAAATGGGTCCATGAGGTCTATTGCAATAATCTGAAAGGGGAACTTCACCTCTTTTTCCTTTCCCATTAACCCAAGGGGTCCTCTATTCGATGCTTTCTGTGCACCACACGTTAAACACTTTTTACAAAATTTCATCACCTCAATACGCATTTTTGGCCAATAAAAATTCTCTTGTATGCGTGCCAATGTTTTTAAAAAACCAAAATGTCCGGCCACTGAAGGGTCATGATTTATCCGAATAACCTCTTCCTTTTGTGATCTAGGAACTAAATATTTCCATTCCCTTACATTCGATGAGAGTGGTAAATTTGAAGAAAAAAAATTAAATACAAGATTATCTTCCACTTTCCATTGTGGGTAATCATCAGGTGAAGATAAAATCTTTTCTCGAAGCGACACATACCAAGTGTCTACATTATCCAACTTGATCTCAACTAAATTATCAACATGATTTACGACTGGAACTGCGAAAATTACAGCAAGACACTCTTTCTCCGTGACTGAATAGTTTCGCTCAGTTCGGGTAAGTGATTTACTGGCATAAGAGATAACGTGCTCTACATCATCGATTTTTTGAACTAAAACTGCTCCGAGCCCTGTATCATTGGCGTCGCATTCGACAATAAATGGAACTGAATAGTCCGGTTGTGATAACAATGGAGCGGAAACTAAAGCCTGCTTGATCTGAACAAATGAGTCCTCAGCTTCGGACGTCCAAACAATAGATTGACCTTTTTTTCTTCCTTTTACTAAATCACTGATCGGTGACACTAAAGATGAAAAGTTTTTTATAAAACGACGATACCAACTACACATTCCTAAAAACGTTTGACCTCAGTAGTGGTCTTAGGTCTAGGAAATTTACCATAGCAGAAACCTTTTGGGATCTGTACGAAGGAATTCGATCCAACAATATAACCAAGAAATTTCAACGATTTCTTAAAGAATTCACACTTTTTCAAGTTAATCGTAAGGTTTGCCTCCTTAAGACGTTTTTTCACCGTTTCTAATAACTTCAAATGTTCCTCAAAAGATGCTGAACACAAAATAATGTCATCTAAATAACAAAAAACATGTGGTTCAAACTTCAGCCCAAAAATTGAATCAACCAAACGCTGTTGCGTCTGAGCAGCATTCTTTAATCCGAATGGCATGGTAACAAACCTATATTGTTCTCTTGAAATAACACTAAACGCTGTTTTATCCTTAGATGTTTCGGAAAGTGGGATTTGCCAAAAACTCTTTCTAAGGTCTAGACTAGAAATATAATTTGCACCTCTAAGTAAATTAATAATCCTATCGATATTTGGCAATGGGTAGCTATCATGTTTAGTAATATCATTGAGCGCTCTTCCGTCAAAACAAAATCTGTACTCGCCATCTTGATTTTTAACTAACAGTACGGGGGATGACCATGGACTCTGACATTCTTCCACTACTCCTAATCTCAACATCTCATCTAACTTTTTATCTATCATCTTACTCATAAAGGGGGACATGACGTATGGTTTTTTACGAAATGGTTTTGCATCACCAGTATCAATATCTAAAACAATTTTATCGGTACGCCCTAGTCTCTCTTCACTACTAATTTCATTGAAGGATTCTATTGCTATTCGTGCTTTTGCTTGCTGCGTTTCCAACAAATCATCTAAACTAAGTAACTGATTACTACAACTTAAGGGTACTGACGAATGACCTATATACGAAATACTTTTATTATCATAATCTTGAATAGGCCATGTATTGTTTTTGAAATCTGCTATTAAACCAAAGGATTTAGCGAAATCGCTACCAAAAATAAATGTGTGAAGAAGAGATGGTACAACCAAAGCGTTAATAATACGATATTGTCTTCCAATTCTAATAGGTAAATCAACTGAACCAATAACTTCTTGAAGAGCACCATCAGCAGTGGAAACTTTTCTCTTTTCAGTTTTAAAAACTTTTAAATTCAATTCTTCAAGAACAGAAAATGCTAATGAACCAACCACGGTAGTAGTACAACCGGAGTCGAACAAACCCGTGACGTCTCTATCCAACAATTTCACCATAATGTACGGACGATTGTCCTGAGGTTTCCTTACAAATAACGCGTCAGCTTTTGGCTTGACGTTCTGTTGACAAAAATCTTTAACGATTCCGAGCCATCTTGGCCAATCATCTTTATCAAAAAAATTTTCCTGTTCACACATCATAACTGTAGCCTTTTGTATAGAAGCATGATGCCGGCCACTCTGCATCTGCCTACCTACTCGTTTTTTGAACACGACGGACAAGTTACTGACTTAACTCCACTATATCCGCAACTATAACAAAATATTTTACAAGGAATCTTACACCTCCAAAATGTATGACCTTCTTCCAAACAATTCCAACATGTAAGTTTATTTATTTTAAATTTATTTACAGGGACTCTACTAGAAAGATTATTATTATTACTATTATTATTACCAAGAGATTGTATTTGAGGTGGAAATGATTGATTATAAAAACTACGACCAGTTCGCGCTGAAAAGTTTTTAACCGGAGCTGACCACTTATTTTCAACTTGAAACTTTGAATTTCCAAATGCTTTCGGAACATATTTCGCTGGACTTTGTACTAATTTATGCTTGGATGCATAAGCTTCTTCCAATTTTTTACACAACTTTATTAACGTTGACATACTATCAATTTCCGTTAGAGCTAATTGACAAATAAAATCAGGTAATAGATTCTTTTTTACCATTCTAGCTTTTGTGCATTCCGCAGGTGATTGTGGTAACCTGCTAAACAAATTCTCCATATGAGCTATATATATATGACTCCTTTATGTTGATGACGCGACATAATTTTTTCCCAAATCTCGTCCTCTGAGTGTGATGGTAAGAAATCTTCCTTTAAACGAATAACCAAAGAACTCCAGTTTGTTAAAGAACTTCTAACACAACGATACCATTCTAAACCATTACCTGTGAATAATTCTACAGAAGCATTAAATAAATCTTCTTCAGATACTTTACGCGAGTGTGCTAACTCAGCTACTCTGTCCAAAAATTGATGAACCTGTCTTGGATCTCCAGAAAATTTTACTGACCACGAACTAATTGGAATAGGGGGTACTAAATATGAAACAGTGTGAATAGGAGCACTGACAACAGCTGGAATGGTTTCTCTCATAGAAAATTCACCATATGCGCTTACATCTTCATTCTTCTTAAGCTTTTCATGTAACTCTGCCTCCATGTTAAGGATAGTTGCTAACGATTCATTCTTAAATAAAGCAACTTCATCCGAATTATCTAAAGGGATTTTCATTCTCCTAACTCGACCATCAAGATGTATTAATCTCGACTGTATCCTCTTAAATGTGGGGTCTGCTAACTCACCTTCAAATTCTAATAAAACATTTCTTACAGATTCTATCGATACCTCAATCTCATCACGTTCATCTGAAAATTCTACGACATATGCGGAAGGATCAATTAAACGACCAGGTACTGTTGTTTCTTTAGCTAATAATCGGCCTAACATTTTCCTCTTATCCTGCATCGGTCTGCTACTAACAACTACTCGGATTCTCAATTCGTAATCCAATTCATCTCTATGTAAATAAACTACTTGATAAGTCTCAGCCATCATGAAATAGACTAGCTAACTAATTACAAATTAAACTCAATTAAACAATCTGCACTAAAACTTCAGTCGAACAACATCAATAGACTAAATTAATCTTAGGGTAAATGATTTACAAATCAACAAGTGTAAACATGCAAAGTTAATCGAAGCCTGCACGTTATGTGCTTATACAATTGGTACAGCAATCGAGGCCTATACGTTGGGCGCCATTTATATCCTTTTACTGTATATTAAGGGATTTTTTCTATTAGGTTTTTTCTGTGACCAGCTGAAAGGCACAAGAAAAATTTTACGAGGATTTCCAGTAAGCGGATAGAGCCCACGGCAAGTACCGATGGAAAATGGCTCGTAGTTGAGGAAATCTCAAAAGGCTAAGCGACTAGTCGAACTATTTGCTCTGGGTGGAACATGAGCTGTGGGTCGGGGTTGGACTGCGACCAAAAATATAAAGAATATGGCGCCACCGAATTTTTCTATACGAAGAAGACCTTACTTAAGTCCCTTGTACAAGGCGAATGCGGAAACCTTTATTCAATTACCGCTATACAATTTATTAAAAACAACTCAATTTCTAAAGTTTCTTACCTTA
Organism: Platerodrilus igneus; assembly: GCA_036346225.1. NCBI lineage: Eukaryota > Metazoa > Arthropoda > Insecta > Coleoptera > Lycidae > Platerodrilus > Platerodrilus igneus. The sequence goes on from JARFIW010000943.1 coordinate 1,687,669, forward strand.
TGGCTCGACTTTGACCTTTATACTTCACTGCTACACCTGTGAACAGATTAAACAAAGAATAGCACTGTTTGTGCCTTTATACCCAAAATTTAAAAACTTAATTCGAATCAACTTTTATTCATTCCAATTAAAAAGAATAGTCTTGACCAAAATAAAAATCTATTCCTTCAGTATTTAGTTATTATGCTATTTACAAAACATCTTTTTCCTTTAATATATTTTTGATTAATTTAATTCTTGAAAAATATTTACAAAAGTACTTGGTATAATAAGTACTTTCCAGTTTTAAAATATGGTCATTTCTATTAGAAATATCTAGCCAAATTTTACTTAAAAAAATGAGTGAGCCTGAAGTTACTTTCTGAATAATTACTTATATATAACAATTTCGGTTGGTTTGAGTAGATCTACTTTAATCTCACAAAAACTATTCCACTCAGCTATTAGTGAAATATGAAACGTATAAGTTTAATTTCTACTGATTCGAGTAAATCATGTTTCAAATAATTATATCTACTTTCATAAAAGGTAGAATTTAACTTTCCTTATCTCATAATGACATCTTCCGTAATTTCAATGTATTAATAAAAGGGATTTAAAAATGAAAAATTTACAGGTTCCTATTGCTTAATATGAAAAATATATAAAAATATAAATTTACAGGTTCCTGTTGCTTAATATGAAAAATATAGAGTCTGTCATTCACCTACTTTGAAGTTCAAATCACTTGATTAAACAAAAAATTATCTATCTGCAATATCCATAATACAGCGGACATACGAAAGCAAATTTACATACCAGATGTTCATCTGACGGAAAAATACCTGCTAGGCGTCTTGCTTCAGCATTTAAACAAAGGAAATCTCCAATTCAGTACAAGCAAATTTGCTGATTATTGAAGCTCCAAACCATATCACGGCGTCCATAATAACTAATCGATACTCGTCAAATCCACATTCGTACAAAGGTTAACTAAAAGTTGCATATTATTTCAAAGTTAAATATTATTTCCAAGTTAAATATTATTTCCAAGTTAAATATTATTTCCAAGTTAAATATTATTTCCAAGTTGCATGTTAACCAAAGGCCCTTCAACCAAAATAATTCCTCGTCATCTGCGAGCTATTTTCCAGCAAGTGGACAACAAATGTCGGTTTCGGAGACGACATTATCTCACGAAAACCATTTTAAATCGCACGTGCTTCCAACACGTAGATTTCTCAAACGTCATCGTCCTTGTGTCCAAGGAACAATTCGACTTCTTCCGACGACAGCTGTATTGGAAGTGATCATATCACGCGAGTTACCGCCTGGCAACAAGCTTAATCTTACAATTGTCTAACAGAGGGAGCTCTAAAATGACACTAATTGAAAAGTATCTTTTGTCACCGCATAAATTAAAATTTGAATTGAAAGCTAATATTTTATTGGACAATATGTAATATTTATTTAGTGGATTGTGTACCATTATTATGCATTAAATTGGTTCTTATTAAATAAATAGATTAAATTTCTGAAGACATAATGATAGAAAATAAAATCGTTACAATGTTACCACTGTTTGGCTAAATACAATTTTGTGCGTAGTATTAATATGTTGTAGTTTTAGTGTCACTCAATTTATAAGCTTTTAACGTATGTAATTTGATTGTATAACAAAACACTTGATTCATATATAACGTATTTTCTTCTTCACTATGCGTACTGTAATTAGAAAATACAGAAAACACAGGCCCATAAAGTAGAAGTTGGATTTGACCTATATAAAGGTGTTCGGTCAGCCATTCAAATTGTTTACTGCAATGGTGTTTGCAGAAATTATGTAGTAAAATGAACCATAGTGAATGGATGAACTTCTGCGATTTCCAAGCGGAATTTAGATTTAGATAATTTGTACAAGACTCACACAACGTGTGATTGAATGTATTAGCGGATAGCGCGGGCGAGATAGTATTACAACTTGATTGCGAATTTATTTGAAGCTGCCTACCGATACATTCAATAAAAGTATATGGTTGCTAATTCGAAATCCCAAAAAGTCAAAATCATGTTGTTTTTTATGAACGCCAGTGCTTTAAGCTTTCAATATAAGAGAACTGGTACGCTACAAGCTGGAATTACTAAACTGCATAAGTTTTCCACAATTTTACGAGGAGTTTGTGGACGTTGCAACAACTATATGCCGAAGTATAGGATTAGCAGGGGAAAAAAAGTTACAATTTTATTTCAAGGTAAAGATTCCACAAAATATTATTTGTTAAATTACAGAAGAATGCAAATTACATAACAGTGTTGGAAATAAACATATGTCACCCAAACCAATTCTTAGAAGATGTGAGCGGGAGCGATCACTAACGCAATTCTTTAGAGGATTGGCTGTGCCTGATTCAATCGATTCCGGACGTGGAACTGATTGCCGGTACTAAAGGAGATGTATATACTAAAAACCGTTTTAATTTTAATATTGTTGTTTATTCCTAGGTTTAAGGTGATAGTTCCTGTTAAAGGTTGATATTATGCGGTAGCAGATTGCGGAACCTTTGTTGTCGAAAAATCGTCGAGTTGATCAAAAGTACCTTTTGCGAATTATGTAACTTAGTGGTACTCGTTATGAGTGAACGATATAGGATTTCAGACATTGATATTCGAGTTAATATTCGTATCGATACATATCGTTATATCGGTATATCGAAATATCGACACATCGAAATATCGAAATATTGAAATATCGAAATATCGAAATATTGAAATATCGAAATATCGAAATATTGAAATATCGAAATTTCGAAATACCGAAATATCGAAATATCGAAATATCGAAATATCGAAATTCGAAATATCAAAATATCGAAATATCGAAATATCGAAATATCGAAATATCGAAATGTCGAAATATCAAAATATCGAAATATCAAAATACCAAAGTATCGAAATTTCCAAAAATCGATATTCGATATAACGATATGCATCGATATGAATATTATGTCGAATTTTGATGTTTATAAACCTATATCGTACCGCTAAGTCACACACTTCTCAATTATATATATATATATATATATATATATATATTATATATATATATATATATATATATATATATATATATATTGATATGATAACGCCGTACTCTGTGTCAATGGACGTTTTCTTACTTAACTCCACCTCTCTGTGTTTTCTTATCAAATATGATTTTCACTAATTTTATTATTATGCCACGGTTAGCTTTTATTATTCTACACAGAGTGCACAACGTTACGATGATCAATTTTTTTCTTCTTCACCCCTTTCTGATTACCTCTTTGTTTGAATTATTAAACGAAGTCAATTAATTCCATATAATAAAAAGAAATATTATGTACAAGTTTTGAAATTATTAAAACACACCCTTCAATCAATCAATATTATAAGTCTTATTTATCCCAAAATTCATATGCTTTGCAATCAATCTAAAGTCACCAAAAACTACTCTTTTTATCAAAGAAACCTCGAACGTTCCAGATATCTTCCTAATATTACGTACTTTTAACGTATGCAAAGTTTAAATAGAAAAAAGGTCTTAAAACTAATTAGATCTGACCTGTTCTGTTCTGCTTAATTGAACCCCTTGGCTACCATAAATTGCTTCTTTATTTTCTCGCAACTCAAAATTATACCAAAATCGTCGACGATGCTTTGAAGTATTACATTAATCCATTTAAAACAGCCCCATATTCAAATTATCCATACATTTGAAATATTATACCATCAATTAGAACTTTCCATGCATTTAAATTATTATACCATCCATTAGGATTTATTATGAACCAATTCGGAATTATTATCATCAACACATTTGAATTATTAACATCACATTCGAATCAGGATTATACACCCATTTGGAATTGGGATTATACACACATTTGGAATTGTTATATCTATCCAGTCGAATCTATTATACACCCATTTGAAATTGGGATTATACACCTATTTGGAGTCGTTAATCGGCAAAATAAACTTTCATGTTTGTAGCACTTACTTATCACTATCTATTTTCACTATTATATTATTAATTACGCGTGACTTTTAGGTTCAGAGTATCGCAGCTTGGCCTTCTTGAGTTAAAAAAAACTGAGCTCTCTTATCATTGTCGCTGTTAATATAGGCTCAACCTACTTGTATGTGGGTTGGGTTTCCACCAAGTCTGTCGCTTATCTTAACCAATAAGTTCTTTGTATATCCTGCACTTGAAGTGGTTTTCTAATGTAATATATTCGTTTCCCATGTAATGGTTGTTTTCTACAGATGCCTCGTTATCTAAACCATACGTTGTTTTCTTTAGATATTGCGTTTTCCATAATATACAAAAATACATGATGTAATATGAATTTTACTTTCGTCTATTTTTATTTATTTACGCATCCTTACACTGCATTTTCTTATCAAAATGTTGATTGTTTCTACGCACTTACACAAAGCTTTGTTAAGTTTTATTTCTTATCTCCGTATTATATTATAACTAATTAGAACCCTTTTCAATGCGTGTTTAATTACATTTATTATCATTCCTCTAAATACGGGTGCTTTTACTGAAAGATTTTGTTACCTGCATTACTTAAAGTTACTAAAGCTCTATATACCGAGTGTTGAATACTTATCTATTTCTATGCTAACTATGCGTCCTATTGTTGTAAGATGTGTTTATTTGCGTTGCTTAAAACTAATTATGCTCTATATACAGGGTGTTAAATGTTTACTATTTACATAATATAAGAATTATTAAATTTTCTACTAAATAAATGCAGTTTTCTGCTTCCTATCGTAATTTATGGTTTCTGCACGACCTTTGCTATACAATACATCCTTAAACAACCCCTTATCACAGCAATATATATATATATATATATAAATATCGATATTTCGATACATCAAAATATCGATATATGGTATATTGAATATTAATACGTTACTCCTATCGATATCGAGACAATATTCCTATCGAGATTGTTTGGTAGCAATATTGGGGAAAAGGGTGCCCTATAAATCGGTCGCCCCTACTAAGCGCTACCAACAGACGAGCCATTTCTTAGGGGAGCAACTACAAACCCGTCGTGGTATCATCACCGGAAGTATTGTTACTGGTTGAAGCAATAAATAATTAAAAGTGTTGCATGTTCATAGTAGCAACTACATATTGTGCAGTATAGCTTTGGCATTTTGGGGATTAGGAACTATTTGAGTATAGTGTAAAAGAATGTACACCGTTTGTGAGTGCCTATGAAAAATATGAAAATGACATGGAAATTAAAGACACTCTTACAATAAACGTTTTTAATAAACAAAACCTTTTCTAAAACTAATAGATTGTTTTTGAAGCTGTTTAAAACTTTTAAAACTTCGTAAGGGTTTACTGCCAGGTATATTCTCCTAATTTGCATGCGTATGAGATGCATATCATACGCAAAACTGCTAACGTTGGTGCTAATAGGGACATTTTTTTGAAGATTAATAGTTGTTAACTAAGCCAAACAAATTGACCGGGATGAATATAAGGCGATTCTTGTTTACCTCCAATAAAACTAGTTAAGTGTTGCTTGTCATTGTGACAACGCGTGGTACACTTACTATTACAATAGTAAAACGTTCAGGGAACTTTTTGCAAACTTGTAATGTATCTGTATCTGTATCGGTATCTCGTGGCTTGTATGGGGACGTTGAGCAATTTTAGATAGGATAATTTTTCTTGATAATTACACTATTCGAAGTGCAATAATTTGTTCTAAAAATATAATTCCTAGGTAAGTAATTTTGCAACTTTGGTTTCCTTAATGTTAATTATGAAGTAGAAGTTTCAATTTTGATGTAATTATTTCTTGAATGTGTTTGTACTAAAATTACATTAGATATTTGGTATATTTCAATCAGTAAATAATATATCTTTATAATTATTTAAAACTGACAACTATCTTTATAATTTATAAGATCAAGTTTCTTAGGATTCATAATGAGCAGAAGAAATCAATTGTGGACATATTTTAAAAGAATGGATGCGAAAAAGTTCAGTATCTGCGGTGCAATAAACAAATTTCCCAATCTGGTAGCACGAGTAATATAAAGAACCATAAATGCTTGCCACTTCTAGTCAGGTAAGACTTTCTCAATAAAGCAGAGAAAACAATGAGACTGAAGTTACTAGCGAAGGAAATGCTTTAGTATTTGGTTGTTCAAAAAGCAGAAACAGGTATAGTTGATAATTAACTTGATTTAAATAATTCCATATGTGTTTGTTTATTCCTTTGAAAGTTCCCATACTTTATGCCACTCGGAATTGCATATCCAAAGTCAACTAAAGGTCAAACGTTTTTTGATGTGAATTTGAGAAACTCTTATCCCTTCTACATTGAAATATCTGAAATATACGCAACACCTAATGCAAGCAAAACTTATCCAACCGGCGTTAGAGTCTTACACACCCATCACCAGTGAAACGCAAGACTGGTACGCAAGAACCCTAACATATTCTACAGCAAATTAAATAATGCCTTACAGTTTGGTAAAAACAGAAAGGTTTATATATTTCCTACATAACTTTTCACTCACGTATAAAATTATTAGCCAAAAAACTCTATCTAACAATAGAATTCCCGATCTATATGACGATACAGTGATATGTTTAAATAGCATCCTAGACAAAATAAATTTCTTTTCAATAACCACTGGAACCGAGCTGTATACAGGCTGTGTGAGAATTTTAGGGAACTATGTAGGCTAGCTCAGAATATAAATAAGTGCAGGTACGTATCCAACCAGTTTTGAGATGGGAAACCTAATGACGAAAAAATAAACGCAGATAAATCTTACGATTATTATAAACAACTACAGGTGTTGGTTGTGAAATATCTGCAACTAATGCTGACTGTTCGAAAAGATATAATAGAAAAAATATTAAATCCGTAAATGTTCAAGTGCTGGGAGAACTTGGCAGCCACGGCTGCTTACCCTCCTTCACAACCACTGAGTGTCGGAGAAATACGGTATATAATTGTAAAACAATAGAAGGGGACCGAATTGCATCTAACAAGAAAGAACAGCGCCGATGATGAAAAACATCAAACATAGAAACAAGAAAAAAATTGTTGAAAGCATATGTGTGGAGCACAGCACAGTATGCCTATGAAATTTGGACAGCCGGAAAAGCAGACAGAAGAACGGTAGCAGCCTTTTGGAATGCTGTGCTTCAGATGTATGAGGTTGATAATATGGACAGACAAAGTTAATGACAAATAGGTTATAGAAATAGTAGGGGAAAAAGGATATCTGTGGAAAAAAAAAGTAGGAGACATAGAAGGGCAGAATACGTTCTAAGGCATTTTTAGGGAATAGTGTGGAATATATTACAAGCAGAGATAGAAAAAAGGAGGTAGATGTAGACCTAGATCAGATAGTGGTAGATGCAGACTGTGCAAATTTCAGGTAAATGTGTAGGTTAGTTCAGAATAGGAAACAATGATGGTACGAGTCTAACCAGTTCCAGGGCTGAAGACCTAATGATGATGATGAACCACTGGTTCTTGTCTCTGCGGCTACAGAAACCTTTTTACCATAGCTCCACATTTTATATATGCGGATTTTCAGCATTACTCAAGTGTGTCAGAAAATTGATATTGATCAAACAACCGTTAATACACAGAATATAATTTAAAATGCTTTTGACAATTAATTACAAACCGCAGTCCTTTCGAATTAACACAAATACATTGAAAAATAGATTTTAATCTGTTAGAACAGATAAAGATTCTTATCACTGGTTACTAACGTGGGGCGTATGCATGGTGCGCTAACGTTCAAACAACGCTGCCAATGCTTTTGTACCGTAAAACCATTACCTTTGCAAGCTATGTCTTTTCTTAGTTAGGGTGTAAATTTTGACACTATATACGTTTGTTTCGTTAGCTAACGAATGTGACACGAATTACATTTTCTAAAGCTTGACAGCAATCTTTTGTCCCGTGTTCCAGCTGGCGCAGCACAGATTTAATTGTTGCTAACGTGCTAATTTAATATTTCTGAAAGTTTGATTTAGTAGAATTTATAGCACATGGTTATCATTATTTTACATGATTCGAGTGCTACCATCAGTCGGTGTTATTTGAGAAATATGTGAGCATAGGATTTTCTTGTTTACAAAAATATAGCATTTATTGTAAATTTATAAAGGAGTTGCGAGTATATAAGAACTAATTGTATGATGCTCGCAACGGGTACTAGTTCTCATAGAGATTAGCACACGTCCATGTTAAGAAATGCTACATTTAACTAACTGGCTTAAGCGGCAAAATTTATAATTTGAAACCGCTAAAGCTCATAATTTTTGCATACTCGCTTCTCATCAGCTAGCAGTCTTCTAGCTATTGATGTTTTTGCACAAGAAAGTTTCAGATTCTCATTTCTTTTTTTTTGGGATAAACATTGATAGAGCTGTCGTACTCATCATAATCTTTCACTACAAATTGAAATACCGCATCGTCATTCATTTTTACAATTCTCTGCATTTTTCTGTTCTGCGTAAATTCTTTGTTTATTCTGCAATTGTATAATAGAACAACAGTAAAACGTAATTTTTGTGGAAACATCTATGAAAATAAGCTGATAATTCATCATTATACGATGCTTTCGGTAAGGATTTTAAGTAGGCCACCATCGATAGAATGCAGTAAATCTGGAACTTTTATTTAATTTGCAAGGTTTAGTGTTAATAATTCCAGGAGAATTTAGAGTTATTTCTCAATACTAATTAATACTTAAAACTATGGGCTCTATGTAGTTTGCTGCAAAATTTCAAGGACATAAATTCTTATATTTATAGTGACACCGATCTGCCTCACGAACATTTATGTGTTTAAATTGTCACAGTTATAAGCGCATTTAATGCCTATAGAAGTAAATCTGAACTTAGTAAAAAATTAAATATTCATAAACGGATTCAAACTTTCCTTGTTAAAACTTTTTAACGATATCCATGATTCCGAAAATTAATTAAAGTATCAAAGTATATAAACTTAGCGATTAATTTCAAAGATAGGCAGCGTTCTGTAGATCAACACTTCCTGATTTCTTTATATTTATCTAAGTCACCGAATTAAACAATTATAGTACCTTGATTGAAGTTTCATAATACAGAACGTGAGCAAAAATTTACTTTTGAATGTTGTTGAATTTCAAAAGGAAATCGGGCGACTATATATACTGATATTTTAACTTCTTATTTCTAAAATCAAAACAGAAATTTATACGTTGACAATTGAGTTGTGCGTATTGAAGATTTCTTTAATGTCATATGGGAACCAACATTTTTATATTTATTAGGACACGTACACTGTTGATAAGAAAATGAAGCTAAGCTAATATGACACCTTCAGTCGAAAGCCCAGCTTAAGGGGAACTGCTTTGGGACCACACACACAGTACCTGTGATGATTGCTTTAGGTTTAGTTATTCAAAATGATGGCTGTTTCAAATAAATGTGAATTTTAATAAACTACATTTTGACCGGTAGTTAGGCATTTACACAAGCTTGTCCCAGTTCTTTTGTTCATAGTTATATCTCGGTAATATTTCAATTTTTTTATTTTCAGTTTTTTTTAACTCAAACCATATTCCAGCATATCGTTTTCTGGAAACCACTTTTTTTTTGTAGATGAAAGCATTCCGAATCTTTTATTCAATATTTTCTTCTCAAAAGATCTATCTTTTATATTTTTTTCATAATTCCAAGTCAAAGGTCTTGTTTGATTTCCCTTGCAAATTTACTTTTGATAAAACCTAGTCTAAGAACATCTCTATAGCCGGTGATACTTCAATAATTTGACTTTTTGCAATTGGATAAAGAAGTAGCAAGAAACAGTGATTTATTAAAATGTGAACCAGATTCAGTTTGATGCAATGAACCTCCTTATACGTACATGTGACGTTAAGCACAAGCTTTACAAAACGTTGAAATAAGTACCCAATTTGTTGCTATTACAAGTATATTGTTGAGCTGCAAACACTGGTTACATCAATGCTCTGATAACTGTGTCTATCTCTTTATACTGTTTAATGTTTATACAATGATGCAATGTGACTAACACAAAAGTTTGAACATTGTTTTTAAGGAAGTTTTGCTTATATGGTAATAATGTTGAACTAATAATATTGGAAGCACGCCCGAAATGTTGTGTGCATTCAAATAATACTTTAGGAAGTCAAAATAAACGTTACTTATTGCTTATGATATAGTTTTTGCAAAATTTGATAATGCAACGTTTTGTAGAATGCAGGCGCAACAAGTGTGTTTTTGAGAAAGCATGAGCTTCATCATTTTCCAGACTGCATTTCTATCGAGGGGCTAATATTTCAGTTTCTTATTTTAAATAACATTTTGCAGAAAAGGGCCAAAACTTTTGGTGAAATTTTCTTTTACTAGAAAGTTTTAAATGATAGTGCAAGTTAGATGTTGGGCCTCTTGGAGCGACTTTTTAAAAAGCTTCTTCCTAAAACTCTTATAACAAATTTATTTAAAACGAAATTACAAGTGGAAATTAACAAGTTGCTGCATTATGTTCATTAACGCTTTTAACAATCAAAAATTACTTTTCTATTACTTTCGCTAATTGAATTTAATTAAACTAATTATGAGTAGCTTGAACAACCAACGATGCAAGGATTGTGAAGCTCGAGACTGACCGACCATTTTAGTCCTCAGAGTATTTATCCTGTCCCAGCCCCTCACATTGCTTGTGGGAATTGCAGAGCTCATGTCTGCTATTTTCTTTATTCATTTCTACAATACAAAGTAACATCTTAATTCTAACAATAAGTTTCTTACAGTCTATTGTGACCTGCACCTGCAGAGTCAGGTTACGTCTGGAATACAATGTATTTACATCCGTTCTCATGTCCGGTTTATGAACTTCCATTAACCTTTTGTAGTCTGTCTTTCAATTATACATTGTTGCATCTAACTTAAGTTTCAATGATTTCTATTTAATTATACATATATATATATATATATATATATATATATATATATGTATATATTGATTTAGGTGATATGTAACTCGCGTCACCAAAAATCTAAAATTTCCAACTGTTTCCACCATGGCCAAATTCGATCTGAGATTTCAGTCTTTGGTGGCAACGTCAACGTTAGTTGGTTCCCGTGTGACTACGAAGTCAAAAGTCCCAGGTTTGTTTCTCGACACAGACCACTTTACAAACGTTAGGTTTACATTTTTTATTAAAAAACGCTCCCGTTTGGATGGGAGGTAAAATGAAAGTTCCACGTGTGTGTGTGTTGTCCGCACGTTAAAAATCCCTATCTTGCTTGGAATAGCAATTGTTCGACAAAATACCAAATTTCCAGGTAAGAACAATACAATTCCTGTCCAATGTAATACTTTCGTGTGTAACATTGGATAATCAAATGTAGGGGCAATTTCAACCTCTTCCTGATAGCCAACAAAAACAACCGCAGGTTGGTAACTAAATGATCAAAGGATATAAAAAATATTCTAAACGCAATTCAATACCGACAGATACACTAACAAAAATTTATTGACAGTATATAGTTATTTAATGCACTACAGATTTGTTTCTTTACTTTAGGGTTCGCCATTGTAAAAGCACTGGATTTACTTACTGTCACGTTACTTATTCCTCTCACCGCTCATACCAGTGTTCTCTAATCCTACACTACTTACGCGCAATTACTTCCATTCCCAAATTTAGTACCCTAAGAACTTGAACACACGTTTTTTTATAAGTATTTCCACATTTTAGCTCTTGCTTGAATTTGTTTTTTTAACTTAGTCTTTTCTAATCGGCCTTCTGCTCAAGGAACATTTAGGTGTTAATATTGTTTTCTGAGTTCTTTGATGTACATGTTTCCAATCGTTCATTTTTTCGATATAAAATTACTAGCATATGTTCTTGTATGCGCTCGACCAGCTGCAATACAATTTGTTGTTTTATTCATTATGACTTTGGTATTATTCCTTAAGAGATACTTTTTCGTGTCAGGTATCATTTGAAAGTCCAGTAATCTTCATAGTATAGTTCAAAATGTGCCAAAAATCAGCGTTCACCCCCCTCCTGTTTGCCTACATTTCCAAAGCTAAAATTTTGATTTTAATAGGGATAGTAGCTATTGAGTCATAGATTATCGGAACTCTGCATGTTTTTTTGACAGAGTAATAGTTGCTGGGAAATATTTTTTGAAACACAGTAATAGACAACGTATTTACTAATAATGTATGTTACAGACGGAAAAGCTACTGAGTATATATTTTTCAGTAAAATTATAAAATGGGGGCGGCCTGTAAAACAAAAATTAAAGAGGGATCACCGGCACTAGCTAGCGAAACGTCGTGGATCATATAGAGGGTTAAAATTTTGCAGAAAGGCTAAATTAATATATAATATACTACAAAAAAAATTTGGCACTTACCTATCATAAATATTGTGGCTTAATGACAATTACCAAGTCGAGACAAGTCGAGAATGTCCAAATGTTCGTGCAAAACCTTGAGAGACTCGTCATCCCAAGGAGGACAATTGTTTCTTTAATCAATTCCTAACTTCTTGACTACTTATGCAACTTTCATGATAAAAACTTAAAAAAAACTATTGACTTAATCAACGGCAAACAAAACTATTTAATTAAAAGAGCAATAAACGTGAATCTCTTACATTCGGAAATCATTGATTTTAATTTAGATTAAATAGTTGATATGGAATTATGATAATTTCACGTACATAAGTAATTCCCAAACATTTTATATGGAAGAAAACTTATACTATAAATTTTACACTAAATTAATCCTACGGTTTATGGCCAAAACGTCCTAACAAATAAGTTAACTAAAAATTGGTCATGCTACTTAACTATAAAACTTACTTACTAAAAATCGTCCATTGTTTGATGGCTTGCCTTCCAACGCAGAACAGTTCTTAAATTGGGGGAAAGAATCTCGCTTGTTGCTCTTGTTTTTTGCAATTATAAAATAATTGAATGGCACACGAACCCGGCAGGATCTTTTTGATAATTTAACTTAACTTGTGCGTCACACGCATACAAGCTTTTTTATTCTTTACTTTATATCACTGATAAATCCGCGAACACACGGGCGTAACCCTCGCGAACTGGAAGAGTTAATTACTCCTTTCCAATTTCACTATCGTGATACTAAGTGCAATATCATATCTGTGTTGCCGGAGAACGCTACCCGCGAACTTCTCTGACTTTCTACCTTTTTACAACAAACAACCCCATTGGAATCTTCGTCTTTTGGCTAAAGCCTTAAGTTATATATTAATCGCTACTCTAACCATTATTTACGTCATATTTCTGTTATCCAATGACTTAACAGAACCTCCCAAAAACAAGATTTCAGAAACCAAATCGAACCCCTTTCAAAATAAGGGTCACGGATAGCAATTATTTTTCTAATGATATAACTATGTTGTATCTTCTTGGAATTTTTCATTACTGAATTATGGACCATACCTGTTGGCGACATTGGTCTGCCATTAACAAAAGACCGGTTAACTCACTTGAGCCAAAATGGATTTTAAATACAATGGATGTCTCCAGACTACTTAAAATTACTTGCAATCTTTGAACAAATCAAATTGGAAATAGTTTGGCTATTAAAAATGTTTCGTTTTCTGTAACCCGCTGTCAATCAACAAAAATATTAAGAAGATTAAGCTTTACTATTAAAAATTGCTTCTCTTTGTTTACGTTAAAAGGTACTATTCCATTTAATTTTATCAGATTTGTCAATCTATAATCCACATAAACTTTAAAAGGGTTTTGTACTTGGATTTTCAAGGTAGGACCATTTAATCATGATGACTGCCGCTGTAATTTATAATATTTAAGCCTTAAGCTATTTTAAATCTGGTCTTTATTATGAGGGATGCTAACTAAAATATAAAAGTAATTTATTAGGGAATGTTTCCTATAAGTTATGCAATTGATTGAAATTTAATTAATTAATCTGTTTATTAGTTAACATTACAAAATAATGTTACATTCCCCTTACAAAAGTAGATTCTTTCCAAAAATCTTGTGTTAAGAGATTCACTCTTTCATTTTTATTTAGAAACTTATCCTTCTCTATCCTTATTATTATCCTAACTAGTATTCTTAAAACTAAGTTTTTGATTAAAAATTTCAACACTATAAGCGTCGTTGTCAAGTTTCTTAATTATTAATATTAGGTTTCTGTTCATAACTATTTTTATTCGTCATTACCAATTGGATTTGCTTTTATATCTTTAACATGCCAAACTCCTCTGGATTGACCTGTTTTGTCGGCTAATTCATAAGTGTTTGTTGAAACTTTTTCTGTTATGGTAAAAGGGCCTACATATTTCGGTGCTAACTTGGCATTGAAATACTTTGATGCGTCTGAGAGTACAAAATTTTTCTTCCAGACTGTATCTCCCACTGAAAATACTACTTCTTGTCTACGTAAATCATAGTTATGTTTTGATTTATTACACGCTATTTCTAATTTCTTTGTTATTTCCTGTTATATTTTATTTAATTCTGGAATTATCAGTTATTTCACCAAAAGAGGAACCAGCTATTACCATTTCTCTACCGAAATATGCGAAATATGGTGACATGCCTATTACTTCATTAACTGCAGTACGAACAGCGCACGAAACCATGGGAATAACTTGTCCCATACTCTCTGATTATCTGACACATAAGATGCCAACATTGTCTTTAAAACGCGGTTGACTCGTTCAACAGGATTTGCTTGTGGGTGATAATATGCATTAAAAATAATTTTGGATTTGTATTTGTTCAATAAATTTTTAAATAAATGACTTCGAAATTGTACACCGTTATCTACTAGAAGTTATTGTGGTGCTCCGAAAATTAAAATTATAAACTCTTCTATCTTTTAAACTACGGACGATGCAGTGGCTTGTCTTAACGGGAAAAAGAGGGGAAATTTTGTAAATGTATCAACTACAGATAAAATACATGTATGTCCTTTAGTAGTTCTAGGTAGTGGACCTACTAAATCTATGGATATCATTTGCCAAGGTTTTGAAATTATTGGGCGTCTTGTCATTTTTCCCTGCTGGAAGTTTTTGCTCTGGTTTGTGTGAAATACAAATTTTACATTGGTTTATATATCTTGCTACTTCTGCACGTAATTTCGGCCAAAAATATTTCTGAGATATCCTTTCATAAGTTTTAAAAATTGCTAAATGACCAGCCGTCGGTTCATCATTAAAACGTTTTAAAATATTTTTCCTTTGTGATTTTGGAATTACTTCTTTCCAGTTGTCTGTCTCTTTGGTTAAATTTGGAAATTTTGGTTTAGCATGTTTAAATAATTTGTGGTCTATTACTTTCCAACGATTATATTTTATAGGATATTTTTCAACATTATTAATCATCTTTTTACACCAATTATTATACTGAATATTTGATTTTTGAATTTCTTCTTTATTGTTTTTAGTATTTTGGTTTACAATTTTTGTGTCTGGTATTATTAGCGTAGAATTTTCAGAGCTGTTGTTTTCGTTTTTAATTTGTATAGTTTCAATTATTGGTACATCCCTCTATAATGTATCTGGGACTACATTATCCTTGCCTTTTCTATGAATTATGTCAAAGTCGTATTGTTGTAATTTGATGGCCCATCTACACAGTCGACAATTTGGATTTTGTAAATTGTTTTACCTAATTAAAGAATGATGATCCG
Source organism: Platerodrilus igneus (assembly GCA_036346225.1). Taxonomy (NCBI): domain Eukaryota; kingdom Metazoa; phylum Arthropoda; class Insecta; order Coleoptera; family Lycidae; genus Platerodrilus; species Platerodrilus igneus. The sequence continues at coordinate 1,703,421 of JARFIW010000943.1, forward strand.
TGATGACGGTGAAATGTGTCCCTTCTATCTACCAGTACAATGTGGGACAATATATTCATTTTTCAGTTATCACAATCAAAAATACATAAAAAATAAAAACAGCTTAATTTGGTTTATTGATTGCTCACTGTAGTATTGGTACGGAACCCTAATAGTGCGAGCTCGACTCGCTCTTGGCCAACTTTATATTCATCTTACAGTTTCGGCAAAAAAATACTTGCAAGACATCATTACACCAAGAGAATATACGTACCAGAAAAGCTAGTATGGGTTGGCGGGTCTTGCTGTAAGCAATAAACCTTACATAAATGCGTATAAACGTTTAAAATAAAATGAAGAATAAAATAATAATTAGACATGTAGTGGAGCGAATAAAGAGGTGTACATTGGAAATATGTCATAATGCTATCGAGAAGGAAGCACTACTAAAATATATATATATTCCTTTTTAAAAGAAAACTAAGAAACGGATTCTTTTAGGCCCTTTTGTCCGTGACTGCTAACTTTATTATGAATGTGCTTCTACTACTATGTGTGTCGCAATTTTTAAAAGAAGAGTCTTGTTAGTTTTATCAAAAATATGTAATTAAACCCATTATCTTAAAACATCTAGTAAAACTAAATACTTTGTGACAATTTTCGTAGAATAAATATATCTAGCTACTGATATAATATGTGGTTTGCTCGGCTGATTATCGGAGAATTAGAATCTTGTACTGGTAACATACGAATCTACCAATGTATGTAATCAAATGCCAATACTAATCCCCTTTAAGTCAGAGACTGCCCATTACTTACATTATTGCAGCATACTCTACTTTCTACAGAGCTTCCACTTTGCGAGAACTGCAAAATTCCTAATACGCCTTTCCTGCAGCGGTGGTAGTAACTGCTGCCTTTTAATAAAATAGATTGAATATACACACAAGCAGAAGGCTGAAAATAATCTACTTTGTCACTCTCATTGTACGTATTAAGATACATGGCAATAATCATCATTAAAATAGCTTTGAACTGCTTCACCGATTTTAATATTTCAATTACGTATCGTAAAGTGTTATAATATATACAAAAGCTAAAGAAATTGTAATCATGTTTGTCAGTTAAATACAACTTAACTTACCTTTGATGAAATCTACTGCCATCTCCAGCCCATAAGTATCTTTATCACAGTCATCAAGAATGTGAGCCCCAAGACTGATATTAGGTAGCAAGGCGAACTGGGGTTCGTTTAATCGGTCCAATGTGTACAGCATAGTTTCTAGAGCTTGTATTCCTCCTTGTGGCATTATTGGACCACATGTCACCGTATCCTCCCTTTCGTGCACCATCATCAAGCCACCTAGCACTAAATTGCCTTCAACTATTGCTTCATGTTTAACTGGCCAATGAATGTCGTTGTTATTTAGTTCAGGATGATGACGAATATGGTGATGAGTTTCCATATAAAAGGCATCTGTTCCTCTGTAACGTGGCAAGGCACTAAAACTTTCTGCACCTTCGTGAAATGCTATAAATTTGTTATAATTTTTAGAACGAGTTTTAACTTGATATCGAGTCATAGCTCTCTTGTGATATGAATTTTGTTGAGTTTCATTGTGACCATTACACTGCATATGATTTATGAAATAAAATAAGCATACGATGCACAGTAAGCAGCGGTTCATGTTTTGTTAGAAGTAATTGATATGTCCGCTTCTAAGTGAAAACGGATTAGTTTAAATATTTGATATATCGAGGATATGTATCAGTTGCGCTATACAACATCTGTAAACAGATAATTAAATTAGTAATCAATAATTGCATACTATTTGTAACAGGATGGATTGCACCTTAAGGATGACGCCACATATTTATCTTTCGGTAATAATTTCTCCGTTGTGTATAAAAAGACGGTGCTGTTTACAAAATACAAGAAAATGCACAATAAAATTTAATCACCTGTACAAACCTGTCGGGTTTTGATTTTGAAGATCGTGTTTGAAGCCTGCTACTCGTTTTTTTACACCTTTGGTTTAAAGTGTACGTTGTACTTTATTGACAAGTTTTATAAAATGCAAGACAAGTGTTTTAAATAAACACATAGAAAATGAAACACAAAGTGATTGCAAATGACCAAAACCATATCGCTGTTTTCCATCATATCTTCGACTTGTCTAAGGTTCTGTGTAAATTGCTAGAGTAGTTCATTAATTACGTGAAATAAAATGTATAATATTAAATGATATACAACTATGAAAAAGTAGTTAAACAAACCAGTTAGGTACAACAGACTTCAAGTGCCTAAAAAAATCAAGGAAGCAACTTTTTAACTTGCCGTTATGGTTTAACAACGCGTATATGTTTTATATGTGCACAATTTTATGGTAATATATATATATATATATAAGGCAAAACCGGAAAAATTGAAAACCAGTTTACCGGTTTTACTAAAAAGCGGTTTTGGTAAAACCGGTTTGCCAAAACCGATTTTCAAAACCGGTTTACCGAAACCTGTTTTACCAAATCCGCTTTTTACCAAAACCGGGCTGGCAAACTCAGGAAAAATTGAAAACCGGTTTCCCAGATTTACTTAAAAAATGGGTTTTCGTAAAACCGGTTAACCAAAACCGATTTCCAAAACCTTTTTTTACAAAAACCGGTATTGTTTTCACCAAAACCGATTTTGTAGAAAATGGAGATCGATTTTACCAAAACCGATTTTACCGAAATTGGTTTCCCGGAACCAGTTTTACCTAAACAGGTTTTATCGAAACCGGTTTTACCGAAATAGATTTTACGCAAGCCAGTTTTACCGAAACCGGTTTTATCGCAATCCGGTTTTGCCTAAGTTGGTTTGCCGAAACAGGTTTTTTTTACCAAAATTTGCCGAAAACGGTTTACTAAAACCGGTTTTCAGTTTTGATTAAATCCGCGGTTTTGCCGAAACCGGTTTATTGGTTTTACCAAAAACCGGTTTTGTTGCCAGGCCTCTATATATATATATAAATATTTTAAGAAACTAATTACACAAGGTAAGTTGATAAACACTAACGTTGTAACAATTGGTTTTGATGATTATAAAAGCTTATAAGTTTAATCATAAAATACGCTGCACTATTAATTCAAATAAACAATTAATTTTTGCAATATTAAATGTTCAAATCAGTACAGTATAGCCCAGTCACGAGGCGTATATCAATTAGTAATAATAGCTTAGGCTTTATTCGTAAACGTTGATTGTTTGAATAACATTTCAAATGTCAGACGATTCTTGTGCCTTGTGCGCATCCTGTCGACTAACGTCAATCAAGCGCGAGCTTTCACTCTGATGACACGCACCATGGCTCAGAATTTAGTTCGGACGAGTAACTTGCGAATAGCCATAGGTTTGGCAACGTGATCAGGTACTGGAAAGCACTTGTCTTTTATTCTGTTTCTGATAATGGTAAGCAAACTAAATTATTAATATTATGGTAGACTAAATGATCTTATTGTAGCATTCAAGAAATTATAGATTTTTGTAAGCTCACGAACTTACATTTAATTTTAAATCTCACTCAAGTTACCGATTTTTAATAACACGAATGTACAAATTATTAATTTTTAATTTCATTAATTCATGAATGATAAGGTTACGAATTCACATGTCTAAATTTCCGAGTTTACCGATAAATAATCCTGCTTTAATATAAATTGAAGAAAAGTCAAAAGTGGTGTACTTTGGTTAGCCCGTCATATGGATTGTTTTTTTGTCGGTTTACTTCAGTAAATTGTACAACTACTTGATGTTATTGGTTCCCTATAATGGTTCAATATAATACGCAGTTATGCATTTAATGCGTATTAGTCTAGAAAAAGAAGATTAATCTTACGATTTGTACGCGTAGATATGGAAACTCCGATGACGTTACTTGTTTGTCGAAGAATTGCAGACTACCACATGTGGTTTCGACAAGGCATTTGTTTCAATAAAGTTCAAAGTACCAGTTGCCAAGGTAAGCGTTTTTCTAACAACTTGACCTGACAACAGCTCTTCTTTAACTTGGCAGCGAGGCGAATAATTGAAAATAACACTGTAGCATTTTACAACTTTTGTTTTACAAAGTAATTATGAGAACTAATTTTATTTATCTTTGAATATTTAACATATATTTGTAAACCAAGGTAACAGCTCTATGTATTTTGGGTAATTAATTTAAAAAGCTTCACAGTCATGTTTAATACATTATTAATATTTTGATTCATAGTAAAGACGTTCATAATTTTCATTTTTAAGTATGTGTCTAAAAGATTAGACCACATTATTGATGTTTATTTTGTATATAAAATTTTATCACAAAGAAAGCTAAATTTAATTAAAGACTTATCATATAATTTGATTGAACAACCGTTTTATTTTGGACAAGTGAGTCCAAAGGTAAGGTTAATTCAGTTAAAAGATAAAAGCAGATATATACCCCTTTTATAAAAATGAAGTTTTTTGCAGTGACTTGAAGAAGCACAAAGCAGCGCTTTCAAGAAGTTTAATATCTAAATTTCCCTTTATAATAATGTTTAAATTATTGGCATTGATAGATACATCTTCTTTTATGGTATAAGGTAGCAAGAGTGCATCTCTAGCGTCCTTTGTTATTATATTAACACTATTTCTTACAGCTCCTGCTTTAGCTGTAAAAACGATTTTCTCTCTAAGGGTTTCCAAGTTCTCCCTTAGAGCAAACCCACGTTTAAAAATTCCAGCACTTGGTGGCTCCTCCTTTGCACCCCATATTTAGTATTTTAGAGTCAGTCGAGTAGATAATGTTTTTGTTGTAATACCCACGATTTCTCCTCATAAGCTTTACCCGAGGAATCGACCCTTAGCTTAGTCGAAAGACTGTCGATTTCCTTTCATTACAAGGAGATCGAAATAACTGGCTATTGTAAAATTAATTTGAGTTAGTTTTACGGTAAGCCGAGTGTGAAGTCTGTAGTAGATAGTTTCAACGTATATATATATATATATATATATATATATATATATATATATATATATATATATATATATATATATATATATATATATGTATGCATTAACTGTTATTCAAATCTCAAGAAAAAGTACATCCTCATGTGTTTGTATCGTTAATCCGATTTTAAGTAAAACTTCATCAAAGCACACATCATTTTTCTAAAGATAAGTAAGAGCTCTCTCTAAGATATATACTTTAATTGAAAAAAAGATAATTTTTAATTTAAGCATAAATATACTTAAACACGAGAACGCATATAGTGACCTCCCTGGTAAAATAACAAAAGCGCCAAATTAACGAAGTGTAGAACTTTCAAAATCTTGGTTTATACATGAGTACACTTTGGTAAAATATTGAATTCTATCACCACGAATAAGTCAGAATCAATTATCTACAAATGACAAATGACAAATTTGCAAATTTTTCAATTTTCACATCAGTGACGTATCGGATGTGGATATTCGTTACATTACCCTGGTATGCCCTGTACTCACATCAACTAACGAATTCATGACTTGTGGAGTGTGTTGTACAATTATGTGCAGTGCATTTCATCATTCTGTAAACGGGGAACTTGTTCTGTGTTAGTTCGGTGATAAGGGGAGTCGCTACATAGCGTCACGATCTTGTAAGAACAAGCATCTTTTACGAATACCGTGTAGTTGTTTCCTACGTCCAATTTCACACTACTGTATATTTTTATACAGTTAGCCTTTATAAATATTGAAAACTTAGGCTCCTACCATTTGTAAAAAAATATAAGAGACGTTATAGTCATTTCTTGTATTTTAATAATTTAATTGAAGCCAATAAGAGGCGTAATTGTAAATTCTTTTCTTATAAATTTGATTCTAATCTATCTATGCATAGTCTATATCATCAATTAGCGTTGATAAAATGTTTGAATTTATTTTTAAAGTTTACAGTGGACCTTCCGTGAGTAATGTCCTATATAAATATGGAAAAGTCTTACTATCAAACGCGATGTTGATAAATTAATTGGTAGGTAACATTTGGTATTGAAATTATTTATTTTTAAAACTGAATTTCGTGTTCTACTCTGAACAACGTTCCCAAATGTACAAGTTTCACGGGTTTTGAATTGAAACAAGCAATTTTCACGTTTTTTCCTTTTTATTGTTTTCTTAGTGAGATTGGTAAGAGGGGTTAAATGTAATGCGTAACTTATATGAACTTTATTTTCAGGTGGTTTAGTTACGCTTGGTTTTGCAGGTTATGCGGTATTAAAAATTTCAACTGCACTCAATACTAATTTAAGGTCCTGTTGTTGATGATTCTTTGTTACTATAGACAATTTATTTTAGATACTTCTTACTCACGCATAGTGGATGTTCTATGTTTAGCAGAGGCAAGTTGCGTCGATATTATTGGTAAATTTTGAAGTTCTAGTCATAACAGTAAATTATTGTCTTTGTTAGTAACTGAATAAATCCTACTAGTTATTTATAACAGTAAACCACCAATATGTACATCGGATAAATCAGTATAAAGGTTCGTCCGTGTGTCGTATACACTATATCTATAAACCAATATTCTATACACACTTGTAAATTGGGGTAGTTGTTATTTAATTACATTATGTACAGGAACAAAGTAATGTGCTTTTATGACTCTTGTTTGGTGATATAGTACGGTTTTTACAATTATGTAAATTTTTTTAATTAGTATTATTAACATAAATTTTCTATAAATTGTTTCATTTTAATCATAAAAGTAAATGTTTTATGGAGGATTTGTGATAAACACAATAATATTTAAATATATTGCTATTGTAATGCAGGATAAATATTTGTACTATAGGTTTCTGTTTTGATAGGATACAAATTGAATATTTATGTGAATGTGTTTACGCCACAATAATCTACCGTTGCGGACGCACGAAATTACTTACTCTAAATTTATTTGTTTTGTTTAATAAGGAACGCCATTGTACCATTACTGTGTGTCTTCATTTATGATGTTTTTATGCTTTCTTATTATTATTGGTATTTATTTATTCTATTGGATTGATTCATAGTGTTTTAACAGTCACACGTACAGTCCTTATTTATTTTATTTATTTGCTATTCACTGTTTATTAATTTCTTCTATTTCAGCTTATCGAATTGGTCTCGGGTGCTTTTTCTTTTGTCATGATCGCCCCAGCCTACAACTGGTTAGTTAGCTCGGCATTTTCTTCTGCCTTTTTATATTGTTGTAATTCGTGTGGACGACCTGCGTTACTTTCGTTGCTCTCTTTCTTTTCCGCGCAGTATACTGTAACATATTTTACAATTTTTTGATAAGTTTTATTATTATAGCTGCATATTTGTCGACATGCGATAAACTACTTGTATAATAAAATAAAAAGGTAACGGTGGTCAACTTTTCACTATCAAACTGTTTAAAAAACTAATAACTCACCATCAAATACTAGTAGTAGGACATCTACAGTTTTTAAACTGGTAGTTAACTGTAACACTTTTCTTCCAAGTTTACCAAGTACTCCAAATCAAGCAGTAATAGAACGGCAGGTTAAAACCAACGCGAAAAGTGTCTCTAAGAAGTTTGAAGATGATGAAAAAATCGTTTAGCACTGATGAGAGCGACTCTTATCACCCATCTGTTGCCGACTCATCTGATTTTGAAGGTTTACCTACTTAGGTCTAGTTTTAATTATTAAAATGTCACGAATAATTCTTTTCGTTGCTCGTTTAAGGAAACGCTAGTTTTTTTGACTTGATACAAAAAATAGTTATAATAAAAACGTCGCGGCATCAAATAATAGTGAAGCAGTAAATAGTTCGGACCAACGTTCTGCTCCTAAACTGAAGAAAAATCCCAAGTCCATTAAAAAATATTGAGAAACAGAGAGGCTATCAGTCCAAGAATATGCAGCAACCACAGGGAAGACAATTAATACAATACCTTTTACGCTACCTTCGCCGTAAGCGACACTTACATCACTGAGACTACCTTCCGTAAGTTGCACTTACTAGGATGTCTCTAAAGCGGGACGTAAATTTTTACTTACTTCCCTTGGGACGTAAATGATTATCATCCAAATGGTTACAAATCCATGGTTACGGTTCTAAGCCTACATTAAATAATTCATTATTATTTGAATTTTAAACTTAATTTAAGGGCATTTTTAATGATCTAGAATTTGGAGGTAGGGAAAAATATGCTATACATACAGCGGGACGTAGGGGATTTACGGTGCCTCGATTCTCTCGGGCTGCAAACCGTCTCGTCACCGTAAATCCTTCAACTTCAACTTCAAAACAGTTAAAGTCGTACGAATGCTGTAAATTAGTACATCTCCCAAAACTCCGGGGACATTTTAACTTATAACACATCACTCAATAAATCCGTAGGATAACTAAGAAAAACACATTTTTTTGGCGAAATTCGATTTTATTCATCAACATACATTCCTTCAAGAGTGATACAATCAGTCCAACGCCGTTCTAGCATTTCGATACCTTTTTTGTAAAACAATTCGTCTTTGGCCTCAAAATAAGCTTCAGTTTCAGCGATCACCTCTTCATCCGAGCCAAATTTTTTCCGGCGAGCATTTTTTTCAGGTCTGCGAACAGGTAGTAGTCGCTGGGGGCCAAATCTGGAGAATACGGTGGGTGCGGAAGCAATTCGAAGCCCAATTGGTGCAATTTGGCCATCGTTGCGATCGACTTGTGACACGGTGCATTGTCTTGGTGAAAGAGAATTTTTTCTTCTTCATGTGTGGCCGTTTTTGGCAATTTCTTCCTTCAAACGCACTAATAATGCCATGTAGTATTCGCTGTTGATTCTTCTTCCTTTCTCAAGATAGTCGATGTACAAAATTCCGTGCGCATCCCAAAATACAGACGCCAAAACCTTACCAGCCGACTTTTGCGGTTTTGGCCGCTTTGGACGTGGTTCTCCGGCTGCAGTCCACTCAGCTGACTGCCGATTAGACTCTGGAGTGTGGTGGTGGATCCATGTTTCATCCATTGTCACATACCGACGCAAAAGTCCTTTTATTCCGGTTGAACAGCTCCAAACAGCTCTCAGAATCATCGACACGTTGTTGTTTTTGGTCCACTGTGAGCAAACGCGGCACCCACTTTGAGAACAGCTTTCTCATGAACAAATGTTCATGCAAAATAGTGTGCACACTGCCTTCTGATATCTTCAAGGTGTCAGCTATCTCACGCAATTTCACTTTTCTGTTTTCCAAAACGATTCGGTGGACTTTTTATGTTTTCCGGTGTAACCACCTCAATTGGCCTTCCAGAGCGTTCAGCATCGTCAGTGTCTGTACGGCCACGTTTAAAAACAGCAAACCACTTCTCCACCGTTTGCCTCGATGGAGCAGAGCCCGGATAACACTTATCAAGCCATGCTTTGGCTGCGATGGTATTTTTACCCATCAAAAAGCAATGATAAATCAACACGCGAAATTGCTTGGAATTCATTTTATTGAAAAACTCAAAAGTATCGTCACTTGAACCTCTGTAACTTGTAACCTAATCGTCGGATTGTCATGAAATTTTGACAGATATCTTTTTAAGGTTAGTACTTCCTACAAATCATATGGATTATTACATAGCAACGCCATCTATGTATCATCCTACGGACTTATTGAGTGATGTAGTATATCATAATACAGGGTTTATACATATACAGTCAATCAGTCATGCTTTTATAATTCAGTCGACAAACAACCAGAACTGGGCGATGACGAGTTGTAGGTAATATGAGCACCGAATTCAGTAAAATATTGTTACTAAGCAAAAGTTATTCGACAGAGAACGTTTTCATCAACCTCAGTTGGATTCTATTGACTACATCACTGACACCTCATCGTAGTCTTGCACGTGCCTTGGAAGGAAAAACTAAGTCGTTGAATTTTTTTCACTGGTAATATATTTCAAAATGGTATATAAAATTTAAATGCATATAACAAATATTTCTTATTATGCGATTTATAAACTGGAGAGCGCCAAAATTGTAATTAACAAAACTGGTAAATACATATATAATTGTTTATATATATATATATATATATATATATATATATATATATATATATATATATATATACATCGTTTAGATAGATTTGTTTATTATTTTTTATTTTTTAGTTTTCAAATTTTTTATTTTTAATTTTAAATTTTTTATTTTTTATTTCTTTTTTAATTTTTTATACAAGGTAAGTTGATAAATACTAACGTATTGCAATTAATAAGATGAAATAACAACTTAGACTGTTATGCAAAGCCCAAATGATCATATATATATATATATATATATATATATATATATATATATATATAAATATTTTAGGTAGTTAATTACACAATATATATAATTAGAAATTTATTTCTGTTGACGTAGATTTGGTCAAATAGGATAATTAAATAAATCTATTTGTTTTGTTACGATGATATTTAAGTTTCGATGGTTAAGTAATCAGCTTGCAGTTTAAATTGATGTAAATTTTAAGCTAGAGTTGCAGTCAAAAGACAAGTGTACACGAGACTCTACACCCAAGGAGTGGAATTTATAACTCAGTACTGTTTGAACCTTTCTTGTTTTTTAGGTTCACGCTTCATAAATATGTACGGCCTAATATTATTGAAAAGCAGTTTGAAATTTTTGGAACGTTTAGAAATGTGTGCGTATTATTTTAAATGCACTCTTTATTTGTAGGATGTAGTGCTAGTTAATTTCCTTCTGTATATTTAGTATTCTTATAGACACTAAAATAGCGAAATCGAAGTAGGTACTGCACGATGTTTTTCGTGGTATCGCTAATAAGGAAATTTCTAAATAAACAGAATTTTAAATGGCGTATAGGACAACTTAGAAGGCTAAGGCAATGTAATTGTAGTATTATTTACGGTTTAAGTTTTTTATGGAACTCTGTTAGTAATACTTGAGCAGTGGAGGTAGATTAGGTTTAATTTTTTGGATAAATGTACGTGGAATTATATATTCGAAATTTACTGCTAATAGAGTTTAATCTTGGATAGAATTTTATTTGAACTAATTTATAAGATAGGTAAAGGTAATTTTTGTGAAAGGGTATCCTGCTACCGCAGTGATCAAGTCATATTTAGGAGAGAGCATTGTTTTGAAAATTTGTTTTAATTTAATCAAAGGTTAATGAGTATTTTAGGGTATGGTCTAGAAAGCTAAAAGACAAGGTGACGAGAATTTAAAAAACTGAAAGCACGGAGACCTATCTGGAATAATCGTCTTACGAGTAGCGACAATATCGAAGAAATTGCGGGAACAACACTGATGGGCGCCTTTATTTTTGACAATAGTTACTCACCCTTGAATTACTTTAGTTAACCGGTGCACCGATAAAATTGATACAGAGTCCCGCCACTTCTAGGCAAATCGAAATTCGTAATATAACGTCCTTTTTACCTGTAACAATACTTTAAATACTTTTATAAACTATCGTCAAACGTACATTAACAACCTATTTAAGTGATGGGTTTTTAATACTTTGGCAAAATACATAATAATTGACAACTGCACTAGAAAATTATATATGATAGGACTAAATTTCTATATATTAATGCTTTGTTTAAAAAATCCATAAAACAACCAGGGTGTAAATGTACAATTACATTTTTTACATATATAAAAGTTATACATTCTACACCGGGGCCGATGTTCTACAATCTGACCTACAATCTGACGAACAATTAGATCTCCAATGTCGTCATATAGTAGTCTTTTGGTAAGCTGCCACTAATTGGACGAATAAAAGGTACCGAACGTCCATTTCGAGGTATCCCAAATTTTCTTCATCCTGCTGACATTCTGAAACAAGTGTGGCATCTTTTGCTTGTAGAACAGAAAATAGGAAATACAATCAAAGCCCTCTTTGTGATATACGCATCTTGTTTGCGATGTTCTACAATTTCCATCATAATCGCCAACATTTTTTATTTCTCACTTATTCTGAAGTTAGTCAAACCATTTTCTAGCAGATCCGCTTCACTCACAATTTCATCGTATTCGTTGATGAAAGTTAATTGAAGCACTGAATTTCTTTTTAATTCTCTATCTCTATTATCTTTTCTCTTACCAGAGAATGAATCGTTTCATTATTACTTACTACGTATACAACTAATAGTTATATGATATTACACTCAGCACTTTTGCGTTATTTTTTAAGGCAGGCTCAAAACCTTCCAGTTTTCCTTTTCCTACTTGTATTGAGCAATTTGTCAATAAATATATTGCCAGTGAAAAGTAATTTTATTAATCAGAGTATGGCACAATCGGTTCACAAACTGAAATGTCTGAGTAAAAACGCCAAACTATATAAACTTTTTGTTCTCTTGATCAAATAACAGACTAAGTTTGGGCAATTCGTCAGTTATTAAGAAGTTTTCATTACTCGCTAGACAGATGTAGCTCTTTACTGATCTAAAACCTTCTTCTGTTTATAGTTTTTCTAACTACTCTACTTTTTTATATATTATTTTTGTTGTGTTCCTTGAAAAACTTTTAGTTACAAAATAATACACTATAAACAAAGAATTGCTTATTTTCTAAATTGTGTATCATAAACGAATCTACAACAGGATAGACATTTCTATAAATGCAATGCTTAGGTAATTCCTTCTGTAAACGCGTTTAACTGCTTATGAACAAATATCTGCCAACAATGTAATTTATTTGCAGTATTCAAGAACTATGAATAGTTTTCTACAACTAAGGTAACAAAAAATTGTCTAACTTTAAAGCTTTAAAGCTATGCATTACGGAAATGACTTTCCTAGATTAGTAAGCATTTTTTCATATATATTTGTATAACATATTTTTTAACCAAGCTACAAAACATAATCTTGAGTATTAAAGAACAATTACATACTAAATGTTTCTTATACACACCTTTGGCCTTAAAGGGATTAAAATTGTTATTCAATTACCTTCAATTTTCTCAAATAATCAGTTTCAATCGTTAAAAGTTAAATAGAAAACATTTTATGAAGATGCAATCTCTGTAGCTGCGGTTAAAAATTCTTTACTTTTTACATTCAACTGCACAGGCTATGCTATAAAAAATGATTAAACCATTCAAGTGCAAACTTATACAAAAGGAAAGCGTTATGAACTTTTGTAGCTAAGTCCCTGCAATGTAAGATAATAAACGTATTTTCTGCGTGAATGCACATATAAAGAGAATTTCCTTCATTACAAGCACCGCTGCTGGATCTTATTTGATTATTAAAAGTAACATTAACTTAGAATGAGCAGCATTGTTGAATTTTGCAGTCCGTGAAAGTATTTGAACATCAAAAGATCCCGAACCCCATTGTCACACATCTCGTCAAAGTATAAATACGGAACAATAAAATTAGTTGAATATTTATACTCTATTAGTACCATATTTACATATTTCAGCGATAAACGCTCCACTAAAGGTAAACATCTTTGCCAAGCAAAAATCCGTGCATTATAATTACCGCTTTCATAAATAGAACTATATCCATTTCGCATGGACCTGCACCTTGCCAAACTTCTAGATTACTAGAACAGGTGAAATGGCTTGCGTGTTCTAATGAGCCAAAGAGCCAAACTGCAGATCCAAAGTAGTAGGGTCGTTAGTGAGGAACCAGACTAAGACAGGTCCCCGAACGAGGGCAGCGGCTCTTTCGGTACTTAGATTGGCAGCGACTATAGGGGTCGGTATGGCAGTCTAAGACACACTACCGCCATGTGGAAGGCAACGGGAAACCACTACATTACCTCCCAAGTACACAGCGTACCTAAATTGTAATAAAATGATGGCATTCTCTAGGGTAAAAAATTCCGGAACTAAAATAGTCCTCCATTCAGATCTTCGGGAGGGGACTACTTCGGAAGATGTAATCGGAAAGTTCAGAATAAAAGTCGGAAACATTTTACGAATCGGAGCGTGGAATGTTAGAAGCATGAAGTAAACAGGTAAGCTAAAGAACTTGAAAATTGAAATGGATAGGTTAGCACTTAGACATAGTAGGGATCAGTAAAGTTCGGTGGCCAGAAGCGGGGGATTTTTGGTGTGGAGACTTCAGGGTAATTCATACAGGAGCAGAGGAAGGAAATTTGGGTGTGGGGGTAGTTATGCGGAAAACGATAGGATACTGTGTAGAAAATTACTTACAAAAGAACGAAAGAGTGCTCATGGTTAGATTAGAATCTAATCAGGTAAACACAATAATAATACAAGTCTACATGCGCACCGCTAGCTACAATGGCAAAGGGGTAGAAGCGATCTACAAAGATATCGAAGACATATTAAGATACGTTAAAGGATATGAAAATTTAATAATTACGGGGGATTTTAATGCAGTGGTAGGTGAGTGTAGAAAAGCAGCATTAGTAGGTTTATTTGGTTTAGGCACGAAAAACGACAAGGGAAATAGGCTGGTGGAATTTTGCGACAAGAACAATTTAATCATCACAAACACATTATTTCAACATCATGCTAAAAGACGATATACGTGGAAGATGCCAGAAATATAAGAAGATATCAAATAGATTACATTCTTGTTAGACAACGGTTTAGGAATCAAGTAAAAGCCTGCAGAAGCTACCCAGAAGCAGATATAGATACTGACCATAACATCGTGATTATGAAGGCCGCACTTAAATTTAAAAATTTGAAAAAAAAACAGAAAAAGGCACTTTGACTTTGAGAAACTATAAGATAAAGATATTCAAGAAAGATTCGAAAAAAGATCAAATAAATTGCTGAAAGGTATTGGGAAAATATCTGATACTAAGGAACTAGAAACAAAACGGAATAACATTAAACCCAGCCTAGACATGGCCGCCAGAGATTTTCTGGGGTATACACAAAAAGAAAATAAGAAACCATGGATAACAAATAATATCATGAATTTAATAGAAGACGAAGATACAAAAATGAATCAGACAAAACACGAAGACAGATATACAAAGCTATAAAATGGGAAATTATTCGCAAATGCAGGAAAGCTAAAGAACAATAGATTGATGAAAAGTGCAAAGAGGTACAAACTAAGAAGGAAGCAGGAAAGATAGATGAAGCATAGAAAATAATTAGAATTAATTTTAGGGATATAAAACCGTATAGGAAAAAACTAAGGGCGCGGGAGGAAACGTTATTATAGAAAATGTAGAGAAAGTGGGTAGATGGCAAGAATATATAGGGAATTTATATGCAGGAGAGGAACTAACTGCATTAGAACAGGAATCAGACATTGTAACTGAAGACTTTGAATATTCTATACTTAGAGATGAGTTTGAATTAGCATTAAAGTGTATGAAAAATGAAAAAGCACCGGGTACAGATAAGGTGCAAGCAGAAACTCTAAAAACTGCTGGACAAGCAGTAACAAGACGTCTCTTCCAAGTATATGTAAGGCGAGATACCCAAAGATTTCAAACGTAACACCATAGTCACTATACCAAAAAAAAGAGGCACATATAGATGTGAAAGTTTTCGAACAATAAGTTTGACAGCACACGTGTCAAAAATATTAACTAGAATTGTACAAAGAGGAATGGAAAAACGAGCTGAAGAAATACTGGGAGAAGACTAATTTGGGTTTAGGCGAAACGGGAACACGGGAGGCTATTTTAGTTCTGAGAGTGATAATGGAGAAAACAATAGAAAAAGGATAAAGCGTGTATATAGGTTTCGTAGGTCTGGAAAAAGCATTCGACAATATAAAATGGAAAAAAATTTTGGAAATACTCCAAAAGATTGGAATGAGTTATAGGGATAGACGAATAGTATATAGCTTATACAAAGAGCAAACAACAGTAATAGAATTAGAGCAGGAACGTAGAGAAGTAAACATTAGGAAAGGGGTGAGGCAGGGATGTGCCCTATCCCCATTAATTTTTAACTTGTACATTGAAGACGCAATGAATACTGTCAAATGCAGGAAGACATTTGGAATTACTATGCAGGGACAAAAAAATTGATATGCTTAGATTTGCAGATGATATAGCGGTATTATCATCTAGCAAGGAAGAGTTAGAAGCTGCTCTTAATGAAATGGAAACAGTTCTAACAGAGAGATACGGTATGAAAATTAACAAAGCAAAAACTAAAGTACTAGTATGCAAAGGAGAGGAAAATAAATCAAAAACAAGAATACAAGTATGTAATACGAACTTACTAGAGGTTAAGGATTTCTGCTACCTAGGAAGCCAAATAACGCAAGATTGAAAAAGCACAAAAGATATAAAACAAAGATTGGCGCAAGGTCGTGCTAAATTTAACCAGAAAGAGCAACTACTTTGTTCAAAGACAACAAACATAGAAACAAAGAAAAGATTGCTTAAAACATATGTGTGAAGCACAGCACGGTACGGCTGTGAAACCTGGACAGTAGAAACGTACAAGAAAAAGGTAGAAACCTTTGAAATGTGGTATTACAGACGTATGATGAAGATATCATGGATAGACAAAGTTAAGAACGAAGAGGTACTAAAAATGGCAGGAGAAGAAAGAAATATGTGGAAAACGGTAAAAAATAGGAGAGATAGTATGATGTGCCACATGCTACGGCATGAGGGAATAGTGCGGAATATATTAAAAGCAGACATAGGAAAAAAAAGAGGTAGAGGTAGACCTAGGTTAGACTACTTCACACAGATAGTGAAAGATGTAGGCTGTAGGAATTTTAGGAAAATGTGTAGGCTAGCTCAGAATAGAAATCAATGGAGGTACGCATCCAACCAGTCACAAGATGGATAAATTAATGGCGAAAAAAGTAACTGTACGTAAAGATGATGATTATTATAAGCAACTACAAGTATTGGTTGGTCAATATCCTCAAATAATGTTAACTGTGTGAAAGGATTTACTAGAAAACTATTAATTTGGCAAATGCCTAAGTGTTGGGGGATCTTGGCAGCCACATGCTGCTCAACCCTTTTCACTGAATCTTGGTGAAATAGGACATACAATTAGAAAACAACAGAAGGGGAACGGAACTGTATACAGGCTGTGCAAGAATTTCTGCGAACTGTGTAGGCTAGCTCAGAATATAAATAAGTGCAGGTACGTGTACAACCAGTTTTGAGACAGAAAAGCTAAAGACGAAAAAATAAGCGCAGATAAATCTGATGATTATTATAAACAACTACGTGTGTTGGTTGTAAAATATCTGCAACTAATGTTGACTGTGGGAAAAGATATATTAAAAAAAATGTTAAATCGGTAAATGTCCACGTGCTGGGGGAACTTGGAAGCCACAGGCTGCTTACCCCCCTTCTTAAACCAATGAATGTCAAAGAAATAGGGCATATAATTGTAATACAATAGAAAGATACCTAACTGTATGTAACATGAAAGAACAGCGGCTATGTTTGAAGACAACAAACATAGAAACAAGAAGAAAATTGTTGAAAGTATACGTTGTGGAACACAGAACAGTATGCCTATGAGATACGGGCAGTAGGAAAAGCAGACAGAGAAACGGTAGCAGCCTTTTGGAATGATGTGCTTCAGATATATGAGGATGATAGCATGGACAGATTAAGTTAATAACAAATAGGTTATAGAAATAGTAGAAGAACAAGGATATCTGTGGAAAAAACAATAGGAGAAATAGAAAAGCAGAATGCGTTCTAAGGCATTTTTGGGGAATAGTGTTGGATATATTACAGCAGATATAGGAAAAAGGAGGTAAATGTAGACCTAGATCAGATAGTGATAAATGCAGACTGTGCAAATTTCAGGGAAATGTGTAGGTTAGTTCAGAATAGGAAACAATGATGGTATGCATCTAACCAATTCCAGGACTGAAGATCTAATGATGAGACCTATATACTTTTGCATTTAGCATTAAGATTTAACTAAGTTTTGGAGCCAGGATTAAGAATCGTAAAAGCAGCAACGAAAGCTTTTTTCCACACTTACATTTTTATTTTGATGCTAATTTTTCATGATACGCTTATACCATAAGTAGCAAACCCATCCAGGTTTCTACAAGTTTGAACTGGAAACCATTAATTTTTAACAGACCAGCTAACAAACTTTTTATAGCTTTGTTTCTTAATTCTATGCAACATGCAATAAGCTTTTCTTTCCAATAACAATTAACGTCGGGCACCACTTTTTCGAATTTCCTGGGCTGCACTCAAAAAGAAAGAAATATATTGGGCAAACAAAATGCAATATCAAAACTCGATTTAAAGAACAAATTTTAATTTTTAAAAACGGTTATAATAAGAAATCACGAGTTGTCAAACATATTTATGAATCTAGCTATGCACCCCATTAGATTACAAAACGTAAGATTACTTAGGTTATCCAGACATTCGAAATTAAACGCTTACGAGAGTATTAACATAGAATAAAATTTAGCGCCATGCATGCAGGCAGATAGAAGGTAATTGGCGCTCTTGCAACTGCATTCTTTGTTGATTAAGCGAGATTCACATGATTACCAATAGGAACGCAGTAGTTACATTCAAATGTGAACAACGGCTCAAGCATGACTCCATGTACACTATAAAGTAGGATGTTGTACAGACACTTGTGAGATCAGTATTGTTTTTGAAAAGATCCACTTCAGCCTGATTGATAAAGAGAATATCCTCAGAACTAAAATGAACCCTTAATTTTAGTTACATTGTCAGTTTGACAATTGTAGGTTTGCTGCATCCTACTGATGATAACTACTTAGTGGCCGTAAGACGTATTTACTGGATTCATTAAAGTTTCCAATAAAATATAATTTGTGGTAAAGAGAGTTATACTTTTCAATTCAACATTTACTCCTTTTGAAATTACTTAAGCTGTCTATATAAATTGATTCAAATTTTATCGTTACAGGTTTTCTAATGGATTTACTTTTCCAAAACATAATAACTAGCATTCAATTTTCCGTCTTCTTTCAACTCGCTTTAAAACCCCAATTTTTATGCAAATTGGCCTCTTCGTCAAAAACAAACCATTCAAGTCCTATGTGCGTATTCCAATTAAGAAAACTTTATGTTGCGATAGTTTTATTTAGTTTTAATTATTATATTCATATAGATATGCCCTTGATAGAGCTAAAAAATGTAACCAAAATAATGCTATTGCCTACGAATTTGGTATATAAAAAACATTCTACAAAAAAATGAATGCGTCATGGATACGTTTCTATTTAGCGTAACAGCGCAAATGGTGCGCGAGGAATTAGAAAAGAAAATTTAAAAGAAGATTGATTTTTCAGTACTCTCTTATTATAGTTATGCCGATGACTCTTTCAGTACAATTTCAAGAGATCAATATAATTGTGGACTAAACTTCTTTAATTATTTTAATAGAAATATACAGATTACAATAGAAGCAGAACTGCAAAAAACAATACATTTTATAGATATGATCATACACAAAAAATAAAAACTAGGATTGCTAACTTCGTGGTACACAACATCCGGGATCGCAAAAAAAATGCGACAGTAATAGGTCAAGCAAAGAGACCTATAAAATTGCCAGACCTGGAGTACAGTGAAGCGGCAATCAAAAAAGCAAAACAAGGTTAATAAAAAATAACTAGCTACAAAAATTAATATATTATATATTTAAAGAACAGACACAGAAATGTTATAATAATGTAAAATTTAAAAGCAGTAAAAATAAAAATCTCTGAGAATTATGTAGTTTTGCCGTACGTAAGAAATGTATCAGACAGTTTCCATAAGATTTTGAAAAAGCATGATATGATGGTAGCACATACAGGAAAAGACCTTAAACCAAGAGTGGTATAGCAGCTTAAAGGATAAAACTTCAAGAAATAAAAAAACGCATACAATACATACAATATCATGCTGTGGAGATTGTAATCAGATATATTTATGCAAAAGTGTACAGTACTTGAACAAACGAATAAACGGACCCATAAGACAAAAACAGTCAGACCGCACTTACAAAACAGGAAATAAAGAAAAACATAAACTTAATTATTAAGAAACGGCAATTTTTAAAATAGAAAAAAATTAATTTAAAGGAAAAATGTTAAAATAGGTGTACATTGTATACAACCCTACAGCGGTAAATGACAAGGCCGATACAGAAGACCTTAGTAAAATCCAAGAGAATTGTTTATCAAAAAATCTTGAACGTGAAAGATGCAGACTGTGGAAATTTTAGGGAAATGTGTAGATTAGCTCAAAATAAGAAACAATGAAGGTACGCATCTAACCAGTTCCAGGACTGAAGACTTATTGATGATGAGATCCTTATTTAGTATTTGCATTAGAAATATTACTTGCACAAGTTAAGACTGTGCTCTCTATTTACACCTCTTGTGAGTTGGTCTTCACGAAACTCATCTAATGTAATATCCCATCTTTAATACCGATCAAACTTGCTGAAATTTAGTTCGTATATCCTTCTTTTTATGTAACCACACATCCTTTTTGTGAATTTCCTACTGGAATGAAATTATTTTAGTCGAATTTGTACACAAATACATATTATAAAACTAAATTCTTAACCTATTACAAATATTTTATGGAAAGCACTAAATCAGAACAAAATAGTTCATATATCTAACCTTCTTTTATAAGTGTCTCTGTGTTGTCAAATGTGGTTTTCTCTCAAAATTACTAGAGCTCGATATTTTACTCTTCAAAATCCAATTACAACATTTACCCAATTTTTATAAATTCATTACCAATTATCTAATTTTAACTTGTTGATTATTAACTAGCCTTAAAACCATTTTACTCCATACACTAACTATATAAGTTTTATTGACTTAAATTTCAGGTATGGTTTCAAATTGTTTACTATGCGTCAAGCTACAGTCCTGGGATTGTTATATTCTATGCATTAAACTCTAGACCCTCTATTTTTAAACACTGCATTTACATATAAACTTACTGCAATGTGAGGTCTATTTTACGCTTGATATTATAATGTACCTCAACTATAGACAAAGTCGTGACTATTCATGGAGTTTCAATAACTACTCCTCCTCGCATACTCCGTGCACAGTTTATATACAATTCCATTTCTATGTCAACCATTTCTTGAACGTTAGCGCCTGCTCTGAAACGTTGTAACTTTCATACAATGCTTTAATATTTGATATATGATTTGATTCAACATATGTACTTCTTGATAGTAAGAAATTTCAAAATTAATAAAATTGACGCTTTTATGTAGAAGCTATTAGAATTCCTCTCAGATTAGTATTAATGTAGTATTTTAAAATGCTATTTCTTAGTAGTAGAGTGTTTTGGAGGCTCCTGCCGCCTCATTTGCTCCCAAATCCCTCATTTGCTCCCACATTTACATGTAAATCCCCATAAGGAGCAAATGAGGAGGAGCGACTCCCTCCTTGTGAACTTCCTTGTGGTAATGAGGAGGTGGTGTGGAAATGAGGAGAATCCCACATTTCCACACACAATCCACATTTCCTCCCACATCTGAACCAAATAGTTTTCTTCGTCTAACCAATGCATCTTTCGAGATAAATGTACCTTGTTTGGTATCAATTAATATTAGATTTTTCTCAGCTACCTGAATTTCTTAGAATTTTTCAGATAGCATCACCCCCAAGGGAGCTACTCCAAATTTAAGATTTTCTGCATGCAGCGATTTTTTGACCGTCCGCATAAACTTTTTTATACATGCAATACATCTTGTTAGTGTAGAATTTTACGCAGAATTCGAATCTGTAAATAGATTTGCAATAGGACCACGCCTTACAAAATTACACACATACCTTCTAGCGAGCATACCGCGACCGTACCACTACTCGCTTTTAATGTCATACCATACTTTCTATCTTGTTTAGCTCATCTTTCGAGATAAATGTACCTTGTTTGGTATCAATTAATATTAAAATTTTCTTAGCTACCTGTATCTCTAGAAATTTTTTAGATAGCACTATCCCCCAGAGAGCTACCCCAATTTTAAGATTTTTAACCGGCAGCGATTTCTGACCGTCCTTATAAATTTTTTAGTCATGCAATACATCTTGTTAGTCTAGAATTTTATGTAGAATCCGAATCTGTAAACAGATTTAAAATAGGACCACCCCTTACTATTTTACACACACCTTCTAAATTATAACTTTCCTGCAGCTCATACCTAAAAGAAAATCTAAAAACCATTCTTAAAACTTTTTATTACAGACAATTTTTACTAATACAGTTTAAATTTTGTAAACCACATTCCTAAATACGTATTCACAATTTTTTATTCTTAACCTAGAACTTCTCAAATCGGCTTATACTTATTAATATTTATTTCTAAATAGAGCACCTTTTCCATTCTCTTTGTTTCGCTTAAGACCTCGTACATATTTTCCAGATTACTAGAAGACGTTATAACCATACTTTTTGTGTTAAAGGATTTCACATCGGTAGTCTCTTCTTCCATTTTGGTGTAAACGCCGTAGAGTTCGCAATAGACTTTTATTGCTGTATGTTGTATTCTTTTTTCATTAATTAATCGAATAAATCGCTCTTTCTGCTTCCAAAGAATCTCGGACACTCCATCGTCCACACTGGAGCTCTTTATGCGATAGCTAGCCATACGGTTGTTAAACGCTGTACTAACCAATTCTACACCATCGTCGCTAGTAGCGGTAACTGATGCATTTTTATTTCTGTTGCTTCTTAAGTGTGCGGCATACATAGTCTTTTCCATTTCGAAATCGCATACTTTACACATAATTCGTGGTTGTTTCGTACAAGACCCTTTAACAGCTGGCGGAGTTGAACGTTTACAGCTTAATGACATACCGTGCTGTTTTTCCTTGTGTCGCTGTAAGTTGTCTATTCTCGTAAAAGCGATACCGCAAGACCCACAGTTTAAGTACTTTGCTGCGGACGGATGTATAAGCTTAACCCTGAACGATGTTACACCACGGCATTTGTTGTGGTGCCGTTTGAGAGCATCCCTCCCGGTAAAGTAGACGTGACAGGGCTCGCATTTAAAAGCATTTGCAGGTACCATTTTAGTACAAAACAAAATCCGCACTAAAGGACTTTGGTTAAACTTGTAAGCGAACTAACTTATAACTAAAGAGTTTACTCTAGCGTACCTGCTTTATGTGCCCTATAGAATGCAAACCGAAGGTTTCCGAAGACACCCGAACGAAGTTGATGATTCAGCGAGGAACTAAATGACGTCATTTTGTGCCAATCCTTGCTGCTTGTCCAGTACATTTAGCACCAGTGCATGCGCCCGGTTGCGCTTTGTCCATGCTGCGAATGCAGTCAGTAAAAACATTGGAAACGTCTTCCATGTTATACGGATCAACAAACGCATCGCGTGCATATTAAAAATCCAAAAGGGTGGTAGCACACACACAAATTGGTCGCAAGTAGTGCTGTAGAAGATGCGGTGCTACTATAAACAAAAACTTAATAAAACGTTTTAAACCTTTACTAAGGGGATACCAAACTTGTTGCCAACAGAATACTTACTAATAAAGCAATTTAATTTTAAATAACTTCTACGTAATATTTTAGAATATGGTAGGCTTGAATATTTTTTAAATTAATCACCAAGCGAAAGTATATGCTTAGCGGCATTAAAATTAATCATTAAATTCCCATTTTTACGACCGCGGTTAATTATAGATTAAAATTTAATTTGTTCGCGTTCGAGCTCCCCGTAAATTAACTTATTTTATAGTAACAGTGCGCTGTATAATACATGCATACTCCTTCGCCGCGCTACTTTTATTCTTGTAGTAGCTAGAAAGTCAGTCGCCTTTTTTACTGCTAGGACCGACGTAAAACACCATTTTATACTTTCTTTATAAGTATAGCACACCCTTTTGCATAGCGGTCGGTGGCACGTAATGATTTCTAGAACCGGTAAGTACTCGATATCGCCCAAATAGAGAATTAGATGATCGATGTCTGTCAACTTCCGAATCCCTCGTAAAAGGTAGAAAAAACTCGATCAATCATCATCTAAATTAAATTTTGACCCGCTCCCGTTCTGATAATTTCCAAACATTTTTCAACGACAATGGGCTCAGAATTTTTAAACCTTCGAGGGATCTATAAGTCGTGATCAATTACACATCCGAGCTACCCGTTATCTAACATATTTTGTAGCAACTGTGCACTGTATAATACATGCATACCCCTCCTCTGCGCTGCTGCTATTCTTGTAGTTGCTTGAAAAAGTCAGTCGCCCTTTTTACTGCTAGGGCCGCTAAAAAGCACCATTCCATACTTTCTTTATAAGTGTAGCACATCGCGCACTTTTTTGTCTGATAATTAAATTTTGTTTACGTAGGCTTTTACACTTTCGCTTATTTAAACATCTAATACGATCGATTAACCACTTTCGATTATTCTAACGGAGGCCACCATACATCCCGCCGCACCGTTCTTTTTGAATCCAACGATCCTATGGGCTTCCACACACTAACTCCTGACGTATCTTTCCTACTATTTGTTATACAAAAACTACCGGTATCGCCATTGTGGACGTAAAGAGATGTTTGTGGATGTGTACGAGAATATGTAACCATATACATTAACCAGTCTAAGCTATTTTATTTAGTCCACGAAAACTACTATTTTTCTAAACCACAATTAATAATCGCCTTTATAGGTTCCACATTTCTACCATTTACCAATGACTGGTGCTACGTACATGGAAACTTTAATTTCTTATTGGAGATAATTCTTATTCTCCCACGCACTGCTGCGTAGTTGCATACCACCCCTTTTGGGGATATATGCTCGTTATAGGTTGTAGCATCCGCGGTTTTACTTAACTACAATTCGTGAGACCCCGTTAATCTTTTTAATCGTATCTTTCTCGCTTACAATACAGTAGGACTTAGCCTTACTACCAACGAATTCTAATACTGGACCCCCCATTAAATTCGTCTTTAATTTTCCCTACAAATTTTTTTGTTGACATGCGGTATATAGTGCTTATTATCCGCGGAGTAGTCACTCTTTTAAGATAAATATATTTTGCTGGGTATCAACTAATATTAAATTTTTCTAGGGACCCCAAATCTGTAAATAGATTTTAAATAGGGCCACCCCATACAAAGTTATGCCTTTTAAAGACCCAAACCTCTAATTTTTACCCATCTTTATTTAGCTACATCTTTAAAACCCTTTTTTTCGCTACCCATGACATAAGTTTAAACCAACCATATCCTTAGAAATCTAAAACCGATGTGTCCCGCGAGCACAACGTGGAGGTAACACGTATATTCTGTCAACCAGGATAGAAACAGGAAGGATTTGGAAGGTGGGCAAAGAACTTAAAAATTATGGATTCTTAAAACTAATATATACAATAGATTTACAAGATTTATACAACTATCTTAGATTTATATCTTTATACCACCCATGCGTAGATTGATATGCTTCCAGGATGACGTTACGCTAGTCATCTTCGCTCGAGAAACTAATTTTACTAATAATGTGCGTGTACAAATCGTGTTTGTTACTCTGGATACATACGCCGACAAGTACACCATACCAAATAAAAAATTAGATGCTTGGTGACTGTTAACATCCGCCTCCCTCGTATACGCCCCAGACAGATCCCTGGTGGTGATATCATAGACTTTTATAAATAAAGAACAATGTAATACTATTCTAAGATGTTTATTCTGACATACATAACAAAAATTAAAAATATTTAATGCCAAGCATGGGGTCATTTAAACTTAATTTTAATACAAAGTTATACACAGAAGACAGTCCTTCTTTATGTTTGGAATAGTTTTAATTTTATCTACTTTTATTCGCAGCTAAAAATTTAAATCGACACCAAAGTCCTCTATCTCCTTTTCTAGCCAATAGTTTGATACATAGAAACCGTCTAGGTTTTCGAATTGTAAAATGTACCGAAGTTTGCCTCTATATATAAAGTTTTTGATTCCACCGACAACCAGATCCATTCCTTTGTGTAATTCATGCAGCTTGTGACAATCTTTTAATCGCGGCTCCCCCCACTATATCCTGCATACGTATCTTGTTAGCTTGATCGACTTCTTCTTGTCGGTATTGGAGGAAATCCTTATTCCCCCACTCACCATTACGTAGTTGCAAGTCCACTACTTTTGGAAATATATGGCTATTATAGGTTGTAAGACTCTTGGTTTTAAATGATCCGAAAGGTTCTTTACTAGATAAATATACAATGTTTAACGGAACCCCTTTGCGTGTGGTGTACGCCAAGGTTACGAAACCCGCATTCCTTAGGTCGTCTATGTTATCCGCCATTTTGATAAATACGTTTTAGAATAACCTTTTAAAAAGTATACGGATTTAGTACCATCCTTTTTCGCAAGGACGCCTAGATGACTAAAAGAGTCTTTTTTACTAACCACAAATGCATACAGTTTGTAGAAACCAGATGTAGCTAAGTCAATCCATCGGCACATAAAATAATCTTTTAATTCTTCCTCATTTTCCCTAATAAGATGTTCTTTGTCTAACACATCTTTGTTCGCGTATTGTCGTAGTGTTTTCCATGTAGTCCAATTTTCGTCTTTTTGCATTCATTTCTTCTAATTCCAGTTGTTTTTTTCTTCCACTTACAGTGTATGGCATGCATAATGGGGGCAATTTCCTTTAGCATAAACGGGTAGAGTTTACTGCCAATATTTACGCGTTGTCGTACAACCTCTGGGCGAATGTTAAGCGTATCTATCAAACGCAATTCCGAAATGACTATTTCTTTTGGATTTGTAGAGTATGGTGTTTCAGATTGTGTATAATATGTACTACCTGCTTTAATGTAGCACTTGTGTAAGATTTTTATTTTATCTTGGCTATCTTCCTCCTCCTCTACTATCTCCAAATAATTTACAGGTAAACAGTTAAAACTAAAAGCCGAAAGCACATACTTTACCAATTTTTCCCTGGATGGGAACTAACTATTTTTTTGAATAATGTCAAATAATTATATACTCGTCGAAATTCTTCTTATATCGACCATTATCCAAATCAAAATTTTTCACAATAGTTATAAAATTATGTTTCGAGTCACCCCCACCCCAACACTGTAAGCACATTTTTTTAAATTTCGGATATGTCATGTCACCACTTATATGATCCGAAAAGATATGGCGAAGGTTTGTGTCACCCTGTTTCCATAATGCGATTACATTGGCGTTATCTCTGAGTCTATGTTTTAAGGCGCTAGCGTAAGTTTGACATAGATAGAACGAATCTATTGCTTTATGTCGACCGAACGAAGAAAACTGAGTGATTTTACTTTGCTCGTTTGCAGGTATATCATCGAAAACCATAATTGAATCTTTTTTGTTATCTCCGGGTTCGATCAAATCATCGTAATTTTCAAACTCATGGTATCCAATTTCTTCTTTTAATGGTTTAAAAACGTTTCTTAACAATTTGTATTTCGGTTGATATAAACTCTTTGAAAATACATAGACATTTTGGAATCTAAGACCATTCTCGTGCAAGATCAGAGATATTAAAGCGTTGATCTTGCCACAACTCGATGGTCCCACGAATATAGCTCGTATGTTAGACGGGAACAAAGGACCATGTTTACCATCCTCTTTTGCAATAGCAATAGCAAAGTTATAATTCTGTATAGGTATTTTAACTTCTGGTATAACATCTCTGGATGCATCGTTAGAATTATGTAATTTCTTCACGTTCTGCAACCTTTTAACATATCTGCACAACGTTGTTCTAGGTATATTATATTTTTTACTAGCAGCGTAGAAACTCGAGCCATCCAGGATATCCTCTGCTGCTTTTGTAATAGATTGTTTGGAGCATCACTGATTGTTTGAATGCGACATCTTTCGAAAAATGTCTTACTATAACTAAACTCAACACAAAACTACTTCCTTATATACCAAATTTAATCTCCCTGCTCACATAACCATATGACCACATAATCATATGATCACATGACCATATTACCACATGACCATATCACCAGATGACCATATGACCACATGACCATATGACCACATGACCACATGACCATATGACCACATGACCATATGACAACATGACCATATGCACTGTTACTAAAAAGTATGTTAGTTTACGGGGTGCTCGAACGTGAACAAATTAAATTTTAATCTATAATTAACCGCGGTGGTAAAAATGGGAAATTAATGGTTAATTTTAATGCCGCTGAGCATATACTTTCGCTTGGTGATTCATTTAGAAAATATTCAAACCTACCATTTTCTAAAATATTACGTAAAAGTTATTTAAAATTAAATTGCTTTATTAGTAAGTATTCTGTAGGCAACAAGTTTGGTATCCCCTTAGTAAAGGTTTAAAATGTTTTATTAAGTTTTTGTTTATAGTAGCACCGCATCTACTACAGCACGACTTGCAACCAATTTGTGTGTGTGCTACCACCCTTTTGGATTTTTAATATGCACTCGATGCGATTGTTGATCCGTATAACATGGAAGACGTTTCCAATGTTTTTACTAACTGCATTCGCAGCATGAAAGAAGCGCAACCGGGCGCATGCACTGGTGCTAAATGTACTGGACAAGCAGCAAGGATTGGCACAAAATGACGTCATTTGGTTCCTCGCTGAATCCTCAACTTCGTGGGAGAAGAGACTACCGATGTGAAATCCTTTAACACAAAAAGTATGGTTATAACGTCTTTTAGTAATCTGGAAAATATGTACGAGGTCTTAAGCGAAACAATGAGAACAAAATCAGAGGAATTTGAAACATGTGAGACCGGTTGGTCTTTGGAAAAGGTGCTCTATTTAGAAATAAATATTAATAAGTATAAGCCGATTTGAGAAGTTCTAGGTTAAGAATAAAAAATTGTGAATATGTATTTAGAAATGTGGTTTACAAAATTTAAACTGTATTAGTAAAAATTGTCTGTAATAAAAAGTTTTAAGAATGGTTTTTAGATTTTCTTTTAGGCATGAGCTGCAGGAAAGTTATAATTTAGAAGGTGTGTGTAAAATGGTAAGGGGTGGTTCTATTTTAAATCTGTTTACAGATTCGGATTCTACATAAAATTCTAGACTAACAAAATGTATTGGTTGACTAAAAAATTTATAAGGCCGGTCAGAAATCGCTGCCGGTTAACAATCTTAAAATTGGGGTAGCTCTCTGGGGGATAGTGCTATCTAAAAAATTCCTAGAGATACAGGTAGCTGAGAAAATTTTAATATTAATTGATACCAAACAAGGTACATTTATCTCGAAAGATGAGCTAAACAAGATAGAAAGTATGGTATGACATTAAAAGCGAGTAGTGGTACGGTCGCGGTATGCTCGCTAGAAGGTATGTGTGTAATTTTGTAAGGCGTGGTCCTATTGCAAATCTATTTACAGATTCGAATTCTGCGTAAAATTCTACACTAACAAGATGTATTGCATGTATAAAAAAGTTTATGCGGACGGTCAAAAAATCGCTGCATGCAGAAAATCTTAAATTTGGGGTAGCTCCCTTGGGGGTGATGGTATCTGAAAAATTCTAAGAAATTCAGGTAGCTGAGAAAAATCTAATATTAATTGATACCAAACAAGGTACATTGATCTCGAAAGATGCATTGGTTAGATGAAGAAAACTATTTGGTTCAGATGTGGGAGAAAATGTGGATTGTGTGTGGAAATGTGGGATTCTCCTCATTTCCACACCACCTGCTCATAACCACAAGGAGGTTTACAAGGAGGTAGTCGCTCCTCCTCATTTGCTCCTTATGGGGATTTACTTGTAAATGTGGGAACAAATGAGGGATTTGGGAGCAAATGAGGCGGCAGGAGTTTCCAAAACACCCTACCCTTAGTTACTAAATATAAACAAAAATTTTTTTTTAGAATATTGCTTTTTGTGTTAATTGTAATTATATGGAAAATGTAAACTTCCTATTATTAAATATAAATGAAATTTACTTTTAGAATAGTGCTTTATGTGTTAAACGCAGTTTTTCAAAATCTATACAATACCTTTCAGAAATTAATTTCCAATGTATTATGTGCAAATGGCTAAATAAATTGCTTTTTTTCGCATTTTCTTGTTTTATACAAATTAAACCTGCGTCCCACGCAATAATCTGACCTTGCTATAACCTTCAATTACAGTGATTTCCACCAAATTAAAATACAATACTTGAGATGAATACCATTATGGTTCTCGACGTGAAGCTCGAAGTTCACATTGATGAACAATTTATTATTTTTATTTCTATTACATCCTATATACATTTCTTCATGTTAGACCATACACATGGATAATTCTTTACTTATAATAACCTTATACTTAAACTAATCAAAATTAAAATTCAATTACTTCACGTGCTCAAAATTAAAATTAATTTTTTTCCTAATCTTCCCTGTAATAATAAATTACGTAAACTTAAAATCTTCTTCTAATTTGATTCGAATCAACTTCTTTCAAAATTCTAGCCGTACACCGTATAACGTACCATACTACCTTCGTGTGAGGAATTGGAAAGTCAAATATAGGGGATAGCCTTTTTCTCAACCACAGACAGACCTAGGTATGGCAAACGTATTTTGCACATGTGTATAAATGCTTCTTCCGACTCTAAGGTTTCTTATGACAACCTTGCCTCCAATCTGATATATCATCCTCTTCTTCATTTTTTAATTCATTCTCCTAATATATTTCTGACCCCTTCCTTGTAACCTCCTTCTCACTTTAATCGGTTCATTCTCAAACTTTTCATCTTGAGTTGCAATCTCTTATGATCTGTTTTTATTACTTGAAAGTTTTTACTGCCTCCTTGAATTTCTAGAATCCTTTCATGAAAGTACAAGATCCATCATGCATCAAATTATGCATTAGAGTGAAAATATCATTTGGTTGTAGTTCTCATTCACCGTATTACGACTAACGGTCTCAGGGACTACATTGTTTTTCTCTTTTATATACATAATTCTTATTTCAAAATTATAGACTTATAACAGAAGAACCCACATATATACTCTATTATCCTTAAACTTTCTATTGAGCAATGAAGATAATAGCTGAATGATCTGATTTAATAACAAAATATATACCTATCAAACAAAATTTCAAATTAGTCGCAACATATACAACCGCAGCTATCTTTCTTTCGCTATTTATGTAGTTCAGTACGCGGTATCTTAGTGTTCTCAAAATGAATGGAATTGGTACCCCTATCACATCCTGAATTTGGTAAATTAAAACACTACTTGAAGCATCGCCAATCTGGGTGTTTCTAAACACTTTCATCTTAAAGTTGTATATTCAAGTCCAAGTATGCTTTTTTTCTATGCACCTTGAAAATCAATATCTTCTGCAAACACGTTGCAACTTTATCTTGCTTATTACCTTTAAAAGTTGTCCTCGTTTTACAAACGTTTGAAAGTCAATACAACTGACCATATGATATCTTCCCTCTGTTTCTAACCCATGTTAAATATCGTCCCTCGCTTGACTTTATCAATCTGTTTGTACATGAAACCGTCGGTTTTCTCTGTTGTTACAGTTAACGATTTTTACGTAGAAATATATTCTCAACGTTTAAAAGCTTCACTGAAATTCTTTTACTTGTTTGTAGTTCCTTCTTTGAAATTCAGCCATAGTAGCTTGTTTTCGAATTTTAAACCTTCACAACAAACATAAACGTTTAAGCTTTATACTACCCTAAAGAAATTCACCTTCCTCGCGTAAATTATTGATTTTTAACCTTGCGTTCTACATGAAAAACTTTTATAATAACACATTTATACACCTATTTCTAACCTTGCCATCGATTCGATTAGTAATTAATTATTATTCTAGTTCCAAATTGAAGCACAAAAATTAAATCTACACTATTTTACATTGTCCTATACCTATTTAATTATATTGAAACGTTTTAATTTCGAAATTGATTTTTATATTTAAGTTACCTACAAATAAATAATTAGTTGACTCATGTATATCTATTTAAGCCTAGAAATCCACAGTAATATATATATATATATATATATATATACAGACATGTATATATATATATATATATATATATATATATATATATAGGTCGAATCTTTATATAACGAACGTGTGTAATATAGATATATATATATATATATATATATATATATATATATATATAGCGACGTTGATGGTAGTATTTCGTAGGATTGTCGTTCGTAACCAAAAAATAACTATTATAAAATAATCATTTATTGTGAAATCTACATTTCGACTTATATAAAGTCTTTATCAAGATCTAAAATTTAAAAATTATGAGTGAAAACACAGTCATTAACCTAATTAAAATTAAGAAACTTACACACAATTTGATGTTAATACATGTACTGATTTAACATAAAGGAGGATCCCAAATAAATAGTAATAACATTTAATGTAAAAATAAAATGTAAATATAAAATTAAGACTACAAACAACATACAATACGGACAAACACAGACTAAGAACTAACTTCTAACAATTAAAGAAACTCCAACAGCAATGTGGGTTTGTTCTACAGCAGAGTTGATAAATTCGTCAGGTGATAGATAACAAACAAAAAACTTAATATCCAACTATTACAAAGACATAAATTTAAAGACCCATTTCATTATAAAATCTAAGATACACTATTAGATCACTTATATCTATTGAAACTATATAATAGAGCATAACTAGTAAATAAATTATGAATGTCATGTTTGTTATTAATGCAGTTGACTTGACGTTCAATATGGGGTCGCCTTTATCTCCTGTTATCGCCCAGCTGGTCATGGATCATTTGTTAGATGTAGTTACCCCCAATTTGTCCTTTCAATTTCCTTTTTTGGTCAAGTTTGTTGACGACATTCTTTGTTCTATTCCAGAGGGAAAAGTTGTAACAAAATTTTTTGTTACGTTAAATATCTCTAAAGAAAAATATTACTAGCTGTTGTTATTTTACGAAATTGTCATTTAGCGTGAAATCGTTAAATAATTTAATGTACTATAAGGAAGAACGCCTCTTTCCGTTTACATTATTTTCACCTATAAGGAGTATTTAATGGGGACTCCTATACTTTCGATATCCGCGAATACCTTGAACGTAACTTGAGTTACATAAGCTACAGGCGTTCTGACGTCCACTAGTGCAATTGCTAAACACAACGCCTGCGCGAAAAGTGACGCGATAGCTAGGGTGTTGGCAAAGAAGGAACACAGCCATCTTGCAAGCAACTACGTGTACGTACATTTCATTTTTGAAGATGGGAAGCTTTGCTTGTAAGTGGGAGCTAAGAATAGCTCTAGGATAGTGGAAGGGCTTTTGGTTGCCGCGTGGAGGCTTCACGAAGGAGCTCTCGTGAAAGCTGCCCAGACAACCTAGAGCGACAATTACGACACGTGGTGAGGAGGTCCATTAGTGGTGAGCATTGTGTAATTAATCAGCCTAGTATAAAACTAATACATGGTTCAATTTCTCTAGCACATTTAAGAAACACGCTTAAACATGGAATTGGAATTTGGTAGTGTATTGTGAAATTGATTATTTTAAAGCTGTCCGAAGGATTGTAACTAATAAAGGCATGTTCGTATCTTTCTGAAGTTCAAGGGGATGGAATGTTAAGCGTCCTAGCTGATCTATTAAGTTCGTCAGCATCGCCGTTGTATAATTAAAACAAAATCAATCAGGTACTTATAAAACTATTCACTGAAAATTAATTTTACGTACTAATTACGGTTAAAGCTTTGTTTTAACATTTACTAAATCATAAGAAATTTTTGTTAAAGAATGTAAATTTCAAGTTTGTTTGTAAGATGTGTTTATGCTCAAACCTCACGTAAAAATCAGTTTGAAATTTATACCCTAGAAATTTGATAGGTCAAATACTTTTTGTTCAGAACTAAATTTTTTTATAAGAGAAATTTTTGAACCTTTAGATAATTTAAAAGTTGTTATACAAAGCACGTATATAATGCACATGTTAATTGATAAAAATATGTATAAAATCCACCTTTGATTGAAAGATGTTTTCTTGCAATATGTTGTGATTAGTAGAATACCTAAGCTGCTCCTAACATATGTTGAACTGATTTTTTAATTTCATGCTTAAGCCATATAAACTGTTTATGTAACGAGTTCTTTAGATAAAATCTTGTAAGCCAGAACAGATCTGTTTTATGGATGTTTAAGAACCCAGACTGTATTAAATAATTTATAAATGCTAAGACCTCTCTAAGTAGAGAAGCAAATTCAGAGATTTTTGAAACTTACTTTATGTTGATTATTTTGATTATAGAGAAACACATTAAGAAATTTTGAAACTTATTATATATTGATTATTAATTTTTTATAAATAATTTTGCAACAAAAAGAATTACACTTAAATTAAATTTTGAATTAATACCTTCGTCTTTTATTTCACTAATTGAAATTAGCATTGTCTAAATTAGATCAGCAAAATTTTGAGTGTAGAAAAAGTTGATACAGTACCAGGTAATAGAAACGGAATAAGTAATGTCCAGTAGAGTATTTTTTTATAGGTAAGGTGTTATTGAAATTTTGAATTCGGGCCAATCGATCTATAAAGATCGAAATATTTTGTTGTTGTAAGGCACAAACAGTGTCTTATATTTTATTTTTTTTGTGTGACATTTTCTTGCAGGTCCGACATCGCAGAAGCTGGAGCAGGGGTCCAAGAGGTTTCCAGAGGTATTGTTTATTGTAATTTGTATGTTTTTTGGTAATCATTATATCCTATAGGTTTCTGCGTCTTCCTGTAGGATACTTTAGTTTTGTTTATTGTCTATATAGATGCAGTGGCGTCCATTTACCTTTTTTTGTTCTCGTTTGTAGTTGAGCCCACCCTATATCCACGCCCAAACTCATTGCTCACCCTTGGGGTAATTCCCAGACTAAGCCGCGAATATAGTAAAGCTCGTGGGTCCACCGAGGTTTTGTTCACTAATTGACTCACTCCATAATTAAATTAAATAAAGAAATATTATAAGTCCTCATAAAGTTTTACTTAAGTTCACTGACGCCACCAACGTGGAGCGTGCAGTAAAGAAGAGCTTTACTAAATACATTTCAAAGTTGATGAGGTATTGATGGTATTCAATAATTTCAACCCTCATTTACAATTTACTGTCGAGTTAGAAATTAATAAAAAGATTCCGTTTCTTGATACTCTTGTTATTAGAAATAATGATAACCGGTTAATATTTGACTGTTATAAGAAACCTACTTACTCTGGTAGGTACATCAATTATTTTACTGACCATTCTTTTAAACAAAAGGTAAACACCATTCTGACACTAAAACACAGAGTTGATTCATTATCTGAACCTGAATTTAAAAATAAGAACTATAGGGATCTAATTACCACGTTACTTAATAATGGCTATCCAAAACAATTAATTTTGAGATGCATTAATGGTACTTTTTATCGTCCAAGCCAAGACAGACAGAATACCGTCATATTTAAAATGCTTCCGTATATTCAACGCCTTACTCCTCAACTTAAAAAAAATTTAAAAATACCTGGCACTTTCATTGTTTGTCAACATCAAAAATCTATTAACAAATTGTTTACTCCTCTTAAAGACAAAACTCCAAAATCTTTAATCAGTAACGTTGTCTATAGGATTACTTGTAGTTGCAAAAGCTCATATGTTGGCCAAACCCAACAATGGCTGCGTAATCGCCTCAACCAACACCGTAGTGATGCCAAAGTTGGTAAATCTTGTTGCGCTTTATCCTCACATGTCCAC
Organism: Platerodrilus igneus; assembly: GCA_036346225.1. Lineage (NCBI taxonomy): Eukaryota > Metazoa > Arthropoda > Insecta > Coleoptera > Lycidae > Platerodrilus > Platerodrilus igneus. Next base: position 1,739,084 of record JARFIW010000943.1, read on the forward strand.
CTAACCCACCACTCTCCTAATTACGATGACGTTAAAATTTTAGAACGAGAAGATGGTTACAAACGGAGACTTTATCTAGAGTCTTACCATATTGAACGTCAAGTCAACTGCATTAATAACAAACATGACATTCATAATTTATTTACTAGTTATGCTCTATTATATAGTTTCAATAGATATAAGTGATCTAATAGTGTATCTTAGATTTTATAATGAAATGGGTCTTTAAATTTATGTCTTTGTAATAGTTGGATATTAAGTTTTTTGTTTGTTATCTATCACCTGACGAATTTATCAACTCTGCTGTAGAACAAACCCACATTGCTGTTGGAGTTTCTTTAATTGTTAGAAGTTAGTTCTTAGTCTGTGTTTGTCCGTATTGTATGTTGATTGTAGTCTTAATTTTATCTTTACATTTTATTTTTACATTAAATGTTATTACTATTTATTTGGGATCCTCCTTTATGTTAAATCAGTACATGTATTAACATCAAATTGTGTGTAAGTTTCTTAATTTTAATTAGGTTAATGACTGTGTTTTCACTCATAATTTTTAAATTTTAGATCTTGATAAAGACTTTATATAAGTCGAAATGTAGATTTCACAATAAATGATTATTTCATAATAGTTATTTTTTGGTTACGAACGACAATCCCACGAAATACTACCATCAACGTCGCTATATATATATATATATATATATATATATATATATATATATATATATATATATATATATATACATACATATATATATATATATATATATATTTATATTACTGTGGATTTCTAGGCTTAAATAGGTACCCTGTATATAAAAATCAATTTCGAATATATATTACTCATATTTAGACCAGGGTAGAAAATTAAATAATCAAATCAAATAATTTTAATTACCGTGTATAAGGAATTTCATTAAATAATACGCTTTATTAAAACCTTGAAGCATAAATAAACTCGGTCGTTTCAGTAAAAATAAGAAATTTAAAGTATCTATAAGACGCTTTACATCAAAAGAAGCAGTATTGAAAAGCGCAGTGGATAATTTAATTATTCCTAAACAAATGGAAATTACGTGCAAAGTTTATATTAATTAACCCTATTTTAAGTAACGGGTAGTAAAACAAAGTGTACATATAATAATTAATATTTAAGGTGTATTCGCTAAAAAAAAATGAAAAGGATGGAAATCAATTTTAATTGGAGTTAATTAAACCGTTAATAACATATAATAAGCATAAAAGGCTTGTGAAAACCCAATAATAGTCAAATCGTAGTGTTACGTCGTCATCGAACAATTCGGTATTTTGTGACAATAAATACTTTGTGCGTGCATCCTACAGTTTGAGTGAAACATTTTATATACCGGCAATAACAGTGCATAAAGTGACAGTCGTACTCGAGCCTTTAGAGAAGCAAGTCGCCTTCGAACCCTTGAAAAGGACGGTTGTGTTAGAACTTTGAAAGCGAGACCGACACCCGGTCGAGCGTGTTACTGGTTCTCCGTAAAAGCTTTTGTGCGTGAAAGTGTCTATTGCCCCCAGCGGCGCAGGACTTAAGGTATTTATACCCTTTTACTAAGTAGTTTGATGTAGTTTTTTTGTTTGTTATTACATAACCGCTCCACCATTATCGTTATTGCTATAAAAGCAATTGGTCCTTCATTATAATTTGCATATTTTTATCACACATTTATATCAACCTCCTTAACCCCAATCAATCATATGGTCCAAACGATCCGAATTCACCAGTCTTATGGTTTTATACACATGTCCTAAATTAAATATTATTGTGCATTTCAGCGAGCTTTTAATTAAGTAAATATTTTAGCTTTTAAAATTTGTGTTTCAAGCCCATATTTAGCGGGTTAAAATGTGTAAACATTATTTATACTGTCTTTAGATTAAATTAAGCGATTTCGCCGTAATTGAAACCAGCAAGCGTTTTAATTACAAAGAAATTCATCATATAAAATTTGTCAGTTTTCAGTTTTAAATTCATTTTAGCGGCATAAAACAGAAAGCAACCTGAAAACTATAAATCGCTTTATACTTCTTAAACAAGAAAGGTAAAGGATTTGCTTTGTATTTAAAAGCTATTGCACGTTTTGTATTACAATATTGAAAATATCTGCAGAGGAATAAGGTTGTAAAGTTGCATCTTTCGGCAAATATGTTAAGCCACATGTTTTAAACGTTTCTGTGAGCTTTTGATGGTAAGCCGCTCGGGTTGTTAAGCGGTACATCTTATATTCACGCTTTTGTTTGACGAACCGTTAGTCATAAAACGTGATTTATTGGTTATACCCTATTTTACATTTTTCGTGCTTTGAACAATCATAATATTTTAACATTTTTCGCGTACATCTGAGCGTTACGGTTTTATAGCATTTAGTGTAGATCTTTCAAAATAACAAAATAACAATGGCTCCGAAGAAGGCACATGTGGTAGAACTCCAATTACTGAAAACACGGATTTTAGAAATCTTTGAGCTTTGTAAGACCATACAAAGTGACCCAACTTTAAAGACATTGTTCCTTATTCAAACAAGGGGAATACATGACCTTTATGCAAATTTCAATACAATTTTAGTCGCTGTCTTGGCCTCATGTGACGAGGTAGACTCATTAACTTACAACGCTGTACGGAAGGAAGTAGATTCCGCTTATTTTTTCATACTGCTGCATCTCGATACGATGCAAGAAATGAAAGCACCACAAATCATCGAAAATGCTCCAAGCAGCACGGTATCAAAATTGTTACCGTTAAAGCTCCAAATTTTTAATAATGAGGTAACTGAATTTTCATCTTTCATCGATTTATTTGACAGCCTGGTCTATAATAACGCGTCGCTGTCCAATATCGAAAAATTAAATTATCTTATCAGTTGTTGTACCGGGAGTCTTTAAGAATCGTTAAATCTGTACCCATTTCGGGGATAATTTTATTATTTCCTATAACGCCTTGCGTGAGAGATTTAGCAATCCGCGTTTATTGGCAACTTTGCATTGGAAAGCAATGAAAGACTTTCTACCTTTAAAATCAGAAGACCCTAAGAAACTTAGGGCACTTATTGATTGTTTTTCGGAGAACCTTGCTGTTCTAACTAACTTAAAGTTTCCCACTGAACATTGGAACTTTATTCTGGTCGATTTGCTTTTAGAAAAACTTGATCCGTTCACTAGAAAACGCTTCGAACTCCAATCGGATCCGAAGCAAATACCTAATTTCGAGGATTTGAGATATTTTTTAACCCAACAATGTACAGCGTTGAAACCTTTTCTTCAACCGCACCTGTTTCTTATTCGACGACTGTCCATACATCGCACACATCAGTGCCTAAGAAATCCTCAGCGTTTCAATTTAAACCAAGAGTTTCTTCTAACGTAGTTTCACTGGACACACCAAGTAGCTCCAGTGACTCAAAGAATTCATTTGCGCACCATTGTCCTTCCTGCAAGGGCAATCACTTAATTTACAGATGTCAATCGTTTCTAAAGAAAACTCCGACAGAACGTTTCGACATTGTCAAACGCTTACGCCTTTGTTTAAATTGCTTACGAACAGACCATGCGTCCATGCAATGCAAATCTTATAATTCCTGTCGAACTTGCGCCAAGCCGCATCATACCTTGCTACATTTTGAATCGCAACCTGCTTCTAGCCGTTCAGCTGAACCGATCGCTACACCTATGCATAAAATGCCAATAGGACGCAGTCAGCCTCTCCTATTCCGGCAAATGTTTTGTCTTCACAGACGAATTCAAATCTTGGGGTTACTGTCTTACTCTCCACTGCTGTTGTGGAAGTTCAAGATCGTTCTGGTAGATACAAACCGATCAGGGTACTTTTAGACCCTGGCTCCCAAGCTAGCTTTATTCGAGACGATTGCGTGAGCAAACTTTGGCTTCCACGCATACGTTCTCAAGTTCCGATTTATGGACTTGGGCAGACAACTTCAGCAGTCAATAGGGTGCCGTCAGCTGCACCATTCGCTCTATGTTAGACTCTGAAAATCTCTAGAAGTCACAACTTTTGTGCTTTCGTCAATATCTGGCAAATTACCTAGCGTTGAAGTTCCTAATAATTGGGAACACTTATGCGGCCTGCACTTTGCAGACCCGACCTGGAACTCTCCAGGAACCATTGACATGCTCCTAGGAGCAGATGTTTATCCGTTCATCATCAATGGCGGTGTTATACATGGCAAGTTTCTTCAGCCTGCCGCCATAAATACAATCTTTGGTTGGACTATTATTGGTCCCACAAAAGCTTGCAGTCTGATACTGTCCAAGCATTTTTACGTCTGTAGAAGATCCTATCGACCAGACCCTAAGGCGGTTTTGGGAGATAGAAGAGTTGCCATCCACGCCTTATACTTCTCCAGAAGAAGAAAAGGCAGATTTGATTTTGAAAACACGTTTTCTCGTGACCCTAGCGGTCGTTTTATTGTTGCGTTACCGTTCAACGATACTTTGCCCGTTTTTGATAATTGCTTTGAGATGGCTAAAAAGACTATTTTCGTTGGAGCGCAAATTACATGCTCAACCGGAGCTACGCGCCCAATACAACAATTTCATGCAGGACTATCTTGATGCGGGTCATATGGCATTACTCGATTCTCCGCCCGTTGGGAACGATAATTACTTTTACCCCATCACCCTGTGTTTAAAGAAGAAGGTCATACTTCTAAAATTCGTGTGGTTTTGACGCCTCTGCAAAGGCTAAAAACAACGTGTCACTTAATGACACTCAATTGGCTGGACCTAGTCTCCAAAACGACATTTCGTCAATCTTACTGAAATTTCGTACTCATCGTTTCGTTTTACTTGTGATGTTCGCCAAATGTATCGACAAATTTTGGTTACCGAAGAACATCGAAAGTTTCAATTAATTGTTTGGCGGTTCTCCGCAGAAGAACCCATCCAGACATATCAGCTTAATACAGTGACCTATGGTATTAAGTCATCGCCTTATCTAGCATTAAAGACTCTTCAGCAATTAGCCATTGACGAAGGCAAAGGTTTCCGTTAGCCGCTGAGGCTATACGGTCAAATCTATATATTGATGATTTCGTCGCCGGTGGTGATTCTATACAATCGGCCCGCGAAATTAAAGATCAACTTATCCGACTTTTACATTTGGCTGGTTTTGAACTTCGAAAATGGAGTTCTAATTCAGTTTCTATTTTGGAGGGCATTCCGTTAGATTTTTGCCAATATACTTCTCTCGATTTCGATTCTGACGAATCAATAAAAATATTAGGTCTTCAATGGTCACCTACAGAAGATATTTTCTCGTTTCGGGTTAAACCATTAAACCAAATATGTACAAAGCGCAACATACTTTCACAAGTTGCCAGAATATATGATCCATTAGGATTTTTAGCCCCACTAACACTTTTTGCAAAACGCCTAATCCAGCATCTGTGGATGTTAGTTTTAAATTGGGATGACATCCCACCAGCAGACATTTCGTCTCAATGGCAGCAGTATCAAGAAGAGTTGCCGTTATTATCGTCATTAAAGTTACCACGTTGTTTACCCCCTTCGGATCCTTTTACTTGTCATTTGCATGGGTTTTGCGATGCTAGCGAGGTAGGGTATGCAGCGGTAGTGTATTTTCAGTTCATAAATCAAACTACCGGAGAAATAACTGTACAATTTGTAACCGCTAAAACAAAAGTAGCTCCAATTAAGCGCATTTCAATTCCACGTTTGGAATTATGTGCCGCCGTTTTATTAACCGATTTACTTTCTTTTACCATTCGTTCTTATCAAGGCTTGATTGACATTTCCGATGTTTCAGCGTGGAGTGATTCTACGGTCGCTCTCACTTGGATACGTTCTCCACCTTTTCGTTGGAAAACTTTTGTGGCAAACCGTGTTAGCCACATTCAAGAAATCATTGCACCTAGCCGATGGTTTTATATTAAATCTTCGCATAATCCGGCTGATCCTGCATCTCGGGGATTAATGCCAAGCGCGGTTATTTCATGTTCGCTATGGTGGGCGGGGCCTGAATGGCTTCACTACCCTAGTGACTCGTGGCCGCCTCAACCAACATTGTCAACCTCAATTGCTGAGGTAACTATGGAAAAGAAGATCCTAACATTTGTCGCTCAAACAGATCCAAACGTCATTGACATTTTACTAAGCCGCTTTTCATCGTTATATAAAATCCAAGGCATCGTGGCTTACATTTATAGATTTTCTAAACCCATGGCTCAACGTCATACGGGTCCCTTAACAGACATTGAATTACACAATGCTCTCATGATTATCGTTCGGCATGTACAAAATGTTACATTTTCAAAGGAAATAGCTTCGATCAAGGCAAACCGTAAATTACCTAAAAGCTTGCGAAAACTTTCTCCATTTGTTGATCCACAAAACATCTTAAGAGTAGGTGGGCGCTTGACACATTCTTCGCTTTCCTATTCCGAAAAGTTTCCTGCGTTATTGCCTCAGCGGCACCGATTAACCGAACTTATCATTCTGTCAACTCATGAAAGGTATTGCCATCCCGGTGTTAATACCACAGCGTATCTTATCCAACAGAATTTCTGGATCCTTTCTATTAAACATTCAATCAGAAATTATTTATCATCCTGTCATAGATGTTTTCGTACCAAACCGGTCCTGGTAACTCCTCCTATGGGAGACCTACCGGCAGCACGTATTACCCAGATCAAAACTGCACATGGCACATTAAAACGACCTTTGGTCAAACTAGCGCCGCTACCGGTATTTTAATTTTATTTTTATGTTTAGATGTATATACACATTTCTTACATGTATAGTAGTATATTATTTTTACATATTTGCTTATTTACATATATATTTTTATTCTTTGCATAGTTGGTAATATCGCTCGCTGTAGTGCACCACCCTATCTTTCGTTACCTCCTTTCCTAGCAAGGTCAAATCCCATGTGATTTCCTTCACCCAACCTACTTCCCTCCTTTTCAAAATTCTATGAATTTGGTGGGCGGTATGTTACGTCGTCATCGAACAATTCGGTATTTTGTGACAATAAATACTTTGTGCGTGCATCCTACAGTTTGAGTGAAACATTTTATATACCGGCAATAACAGTGCATAAAGTGACAGTCGTACTCGAGCCTTTAGAGAAGCAAGTCGCCTTCGAACCCTTGAAAAGGACGGTTGTGTTAGAACTTTGAAAGCGAGACCGACACCCGGTCGAGCGTGTTACTGGTTCTCCGTAAAAGCTTTTGTGCGTGAAAGTGTCTATTGCCCCCAGCGGCGCAGGACTTAAGGTATTTATACCCTTTTACTAAGTAGTTTGATGTAGTTTTTTTGTTTGTTATTACATAACCGCTCCACCATTATCGTTATTGCTATAAAAGCAATTGGTCCTTCATTATAATTTGCATATTTTTATCACACATTTATATCAACCTCCTTAACCCCAATCAATCACGTAGGAAGGTTATTTAAAATGTTACGTTTGAAAACACCTGCGTGTTTTTAAAAGGCAATTTCAAGTTAATTTGTTTGGATAAACATGTTGATTCTAAGGATATTGGAAACGATCAGATGCTTTAGCAGGAAATACAGAACACCTGCGTATTTTTAAAAAAGCTCATTCTGCGTAAATTTGGCAAATAATTAATGTTTCAAAGAATCTTGGAGAAACCGGGGCTTAATATTCACGAGAATGTGCGATACGGGGTTATTAAACCAAGATAACAGTCCGCGTGGACTAAAATATAATCGATAATGAAGAGTGTCAAGTTGCACCAATACGAACAGGTTAGAGAAGGAAAGAGAAAATGCGTCAAGCAAAGACACATATTGTAAAAGGGCTGGATTTAAGCAACGTCAAGGGGTTGCGATTGGTTAAAAATAGGATGCATATATCAGAGGTAGAACAACAATTTCTGTATAAAAGTAATTAGTTTTTCTCGGACAACTTTGCGGGCCGTGTTGAAATTTTCTGAGATCTCAATGGGGTGAGTACTAAATTCATAAAAATCGACGTGCAGGCTACAGACTGGGAACGTAGAATGAGGAATTCATTGGAATTACCCGTTTTAGGGAACAAAGCGACGTGTCGGCTATTCGCTATATATACAGGCGGGAATATGTGTTTCTCTCTTAGACTCTTAGACTTTCGACGATTCGATGCGTTAAAAGCTCGTGCATCCGCGACTTGATATTAAACAGTGCATTTTAGTTTGATTAAATAATTTAAAGTGTGCTAGTATATTTTAGTGACTCAAAATAATTGGTTATTTTACGTGCTAACATGAATGTACTTCAGTGCACTTAGATACAAGGTAATAAAAGTTTATTATCACGGTACCAATTAGTAAAATTTACAACGACAAATGTATACCCAAAAGTAGGCAGTTTTGGCGTATATTGGTAATATTGGTAAAAGGAAGTATGAATTTCTTTGCTATTTTGCGGGGTGTTAATGACTAAATGGTTCGTAAATGTGTCTGCATCCACTGAACCAGAGGCAGATATACACAGATGAGTTCCGGAAAAGCCTAGAAACAACTTTAAATTAATGGTGATGGAGAACATTTTAAAGCGTTGACAACTTGAAGCTGTAAATAGAATCCGGTTGGAATGGTGTGATTTACAAAGGGACGATTACACTGAAGCTACGAGGACAATAACCTTCAGGTAAATTGTACTATTTTGTTTGACATTTTTGTGTGTATTGAATGACTTTATAATTGATTTACTTTAAATGGACATTAGTCGAATTTTTCTAACCATAAAAATTTAATTTTAAGATGAAATTTGCTTGTTTAAGTAAAAGGGGTATTTTGTTTTGATGTTCGGGAATAGGATGAAACTTTGGGTAGGTCTTTGAGCTCAATTAGACAAACCTGGTTAATTAACGTAAAGGGGTGGTAGATGCTCCCTTTATACTCAGACTCCGGTCTGCTTATCTTGTTATATTAATTAGTAGGCATCCAACAAGGACTTTAATTTTGGATGCACAGTAAAATGATAATAAAAATTAATCCGGAAATTCTTTTTAAAACTGAATTTTATGTTCAAATTTAAGTTGAAAATTTAATGTATTCTGAATATTGATGTAAATAGAGTTAACGTTGATGTTTGTGGTAGGAATGTGTTGTTTAATTTTTATGATTGAGAATGGAAGTTATCTAGAAGAGCAGCCGAGGCGATTAACAGACGGAATCAACGGACCAGGTGATTTAAAAGGTTACACAGCATTCTTGACGCCCAAACTGTGGGGCTCGAATGTTTTTTTGGAAGGGCCAGTACCTGCAGATATGAGAGGATTCACAGCATTCTTGGCGACCACAACGTGAGGGCTCGAGTTCCAAATAAAATTTTTGTTATTTTATTCCAGGAAACTGGCGATCTGAGAGAGAGAGTTTCTGTTGGTGGATAAATTTAAAAGTATTTTAGAGTGTGTGAGAGTGATTAGAACGTATGCAGAGAAAGGAGTGGTTAAGGAGTCAAGGAGTGGAAATTGGAAGTGACGATAGTGCATTGTGTGGGAAAAATTCGAAAATGGAAGAAGCTGGAGGCAGTAGAGATCAGTCGAGGACGGAATCAGGGGATCAAGGAAACGAGATGATAATGAGAATGCTAGAGAGGATGAATGAAGAATCGAATAGAGCGAGGGAGGAGTCTAACAGAAAATTAGAACAGCTAAGCGATGAATCGAATAGAGCGAGAGGACTCAAATCGAAAATTTGACCGAATGAGTGAAGAATCGAACAGGAAGTTAGAGGAGATTAGTCAGAAAATAGATAAGACGAATCAAGAAGTTTCAGAATTTAAAAATAGTCTTACCGTAAAGATGGGGGAAGTTGAAAATAGGGTTGATAAAAATGAGCGTGATATTACAGGTCTTCGACAGGAAATGGGACATTTAAGGTCCGAAGTACGCATTTTTGTGAAGAAGAGATTAATGTAAAATGACTGAAGTGACGGACTCATGTAGGGATCAGTTAGGCAGGGTAGAACGCGAAGTTAGTAGTATTAAATACAACATGTCAAATTTAACGGGGGATGGTCCCAGATTTTCTACAGGTGGAGTATCATTGGACCAACACATGAAGTTTTATGGCGATAACAGGGTAAATCCACAAATTTTTATTAATAGTGTAAGAAATCTAGTGGGAAATTTATTTGACGAACAGACTAAACTAAATACGATAAAGGCTTTATTAAAGGACAACGCGGAAGCATGGTACAATTTAGTAGGACAGGACATAGACACGTATCAGGACTTTGAAGACAAATTTTTACAACATTACTGGAGTGATCACAAACAGGATCAGATTAGGGACGACTTGATTACAGGAAAATTTAAGGGAGAGTTTGCAGGTTCTAGGGAGCAATATGCCATCCGCAAGTACAGTGTGGCCAAACAACTGAATCCACCATTGACGGACAGACAGATTATCAAGTACCTATCACGACATTTTGAACTGGAAATTAGACAACACGTGGCCTTACAAAACATCACAGAACGGGAGACATTTTTAGAGTATTTGCAGAGATATGATGATGTATGTGTTGGACGGACAAGAGAGATACGAGAACGAAACGTTAACACAGTTAGGTTTGACAACAGGACACCGAATTATCCGAGACGGCCTGACTACAACAGAAATTTTCGACCGAATTGGGAACGACGAGGACAGGAATACAGAAGTAATAGTGCGACTAGGGGACCGACGCCAAGACCTAGTTACACGCGACAGAACAGTTTACCGGAAGTAAACAGGACTGTGACCAGCACGCCGAATAGAGACAGGGACACGGATATTAACACGAGAAGGACGTACGCACAGGTTGTAGAAGGACAACCAGGACCAAGCACGGAAAACAGGATGAGACAGGATTTTTAGAACGCGACAGACCACTAGATTTCTGTGTAAATGTATACGAACATCCACGTGAATTTTTCAAAATTGAGGAGGAAGTAGAGCCAGAAACTGTAGAAAAAGTATGTTTGCCAATTATTAATTTAGAAATTTTTGAGAATAATGTAGAAGTATTACTTGATACAGGGGCAGAGGCGAGTTTAATATCGGAGGAATTCGTCAGCAAAATTAGGGATAAGGTTTGTGATAGAATTATGCCTATAAAACGTAGCCATTTAGTAGCTCCAAATAAAAAGAAGTTTGCTGTAGTAAATAGTGTTGTGGTGCTTAGGATAGATATAGGAGATTTAAGCTGTGAACAGGAGTTTGTAATTGTACCTGGACTGAAGTTTCAGAGCATTTTAGGTGTTGATTGTATGATGAAGTTAGGGGTTTTGATAGATATGGAAAGGAAGGTAATAAGAATTAAGGATAGGGTAGTGCCATGGAAAGGCAGTTATGAAGTCACAGAGGATGACACGGGGTTTAGTATTAATGTAGTAGAGGTAGAGGATGATGAAGGTAAACAGATCAACACGATAAGATGTCCAGAGGATAGGAGAGTAGAGGTTCAAGCTTTAGTACAAGAAAATGCAGAATTAGTGGGGGTAGAAGCAGCATATCGGGAGCAGGTGAAGGCAGAATTATTTTTGACGAGGTTAAGTGGCAAGTTTGTTTTTAATAAAGTAGATTTAAGGAATTCATTCTGGCGGATTCCATTACACAAAAATTCTAGAAGGTACATAGGATTTTCCATAGAGGGAAAAATCGATAATTGTAAAGTAGTATCGTTTGGTTTGTCGGCAGAAAAGGAAATAAGAATAAATAAGAAACAGACAAGTGTAGGGACTGAAGAAGAAGTGATATTTAAGAGTCAGGATAAGAGGGATGATAAGTTTATTGTATGTGAGATAATAGAGATGTTAAGTATAGATATAGAAGGGGGAGAGATAGGGATGAAGAGTATTAGGTTGGTGAGAAGAAAGACTTGGATGGTCAAGAAGAGAGTTAGATTTAAATAGGATAGGGATAGCATAGGTGTATATAAAAGAGTAGAAGTAAGTGGTTATAGAAAATAAAGCTAGATATAAGACACATATGGGAGATAATTAGGAATAGGTTCAGGATGAGGATAAAGAGTAAATGTAGGAAGAAAATAAGATAGGTTAAGTATAGATATTTTATATAAGATTAGTGGAGAGTTAGGAATAGAGTAAGAGTAGGATAGGCATATAGGATTAGGTAGGGGGAAGTAAAGTATAGTGAAGAGTAGTTAAAAGTTAGGAATAGGATAGGTATATAGGATGTATATAGGATTAGATGGATAAGTAGGATGAAGTTAGGGATAATTTCAGTTTATAGAAGTAGGTGAGAGTTAGGAATAGGATAGGGATATAGGATAGGTGTAAATATTTTTTTTTGATTGGAGACAAAGTAGGTAAGTTAGATAGATAAGGATAGAGAGATAGGCAAAATTTTGTAAAGATTTTTGGCAGTCTAAATATTTGATATTTGCATTCAAATAAGTGGGATTATTTGTATTCAAATAGGGGGAAAATACTCATATTTAGACCAGGGTAGAAAATTAAATAATCAAATCAAATAATTTTAATTACCGTGTATAAGGAATTTCATTAAATAATACGCTTTATTAAAACCTTGAAGCATAAATAAACTCGGTCGTTTCAGTAAAAATAAGAAATTTAAAGTATCTATAAGACGCTTTACATCAAAAGAAGCAGTATTGAAAAGCGCAGTGGATAATTTAATTATTCCTAAACAAATGGAAATTACGTGCAAAGTTTATATTAATTAACCCTATTTTAAGTAACGGGTAGTAAAACAAAGTGTACATATAATAATTAATATTTAAGGTGTATTCGCTAAAAAAATGAAAAGGATGGAAATCAATTTTAATTGGAGTTAATTAAACCGTTAATAACATATAATAAGCATAAAAGGCTTGTGAAAACCCAATAATAGTCAAATCGTAGGAAGGTTATTTAAAATGTTACGTTTGAAAACACCTGCGTGTTTTAAAAGGCAATTTCAAGTTAATTTGTTTGGATAAACATGTTGATTCTAAGGATATTGGAAACGATCAGATGCTTTAGCAGGAAATACAGAACACCTGCGTATTTTTAAAAAAGCTCATTCTGCGTAAATTTGGCAAATAATTAATGTTTCAAAGAATCTTGGAGAAACCGGGGCTTAATATTCACGAGAATGTGCGATACGGGGTTATTAAACCAAGATAACAGTCCGCGTGGACTAAAATATAATCGATAATGAAGAGTGTCAAGTTGCACCAATACGAACAGGTTAGAGAAGGAAAGAGAAAATGCGTCAAGCAAAGACACATATTGTAAAGGGCGGGATTTAAGCAACGTCAAGGGGTTGCGATTGGTTAAAATAGGATGCATATATCAGAGGTAGAACAACAATTTCTGTATAAAAGTAATTAGTTTTTCTCGGACAACTTTGCGGGCCGTGTTGAAATTTTCTGAGATCTCAATGGGGTGAGTACTAAATTCATAAAAATCGACGTGCAGGCTACAGACTGGGAACGTAGAATGAGGAATTCATTGAATTACCCGTTTTAGGGAACAAAGCGACGTGTCGGCTATTCGCTATATATACAGGCGGGAATATGTGTTTCTCTCTTAGACTCTTAGACTTTCGACGATTCGATGCGTTAAAAGCTCGTGCATCCGCGACTTGATATTAAACAGTGCATTTTAGTTTGATTAAATAATTTAAAGTGTGCTAGTATATTTTAGTGACTCAAAATAATTGGTTATTTTACGTGCTAACATGAATGTACTTCAGTGCACTTAGATACAAGGTAATAAAAGTTTATTATCACGGTACCAATTAGTAAAATTTACAACGACAAATGTATACCCAAAAGTAGGCAGTTTTGGCGTATATTGGTAATATTGGTAAAAGGAAGTATGAATTTCTTTGCTATTTTGCGGGGTGTTAATGACTAAATGGTTCGTAAATGTGTCTGCATCCACTGAACCAGAGGCAGATATACACAGATGAGTTCCGGAAAAGCCTAGAAACAACTTTAAATTAATGGTGATGGAGAACATTTTTAAAGCGTTGACAACTTGAAGCTGTAAATAGAATCCGGTTGGAATGGTGTGATTTACAAAGGGACGATTACACTGAAGCTACGAGGACAATAACCTTCAGGTAAATTGTACTATTTTGTTTGACATTTTTGTGTGTATTGAATGACTTTATAATTGATTTACTTTAAATGGACATTAGTGGAATTTTTCTAACCATAAAAATTTAATTTTAAGATGAAATTTGCTTGTTTAAGTAAAAGGGGTATTTTGTTTTGATGTTCGGGAATAGGATGAAACTTTGGGTAGGTCTTTGAGCTCAATTAGACAAACCTGGTTAATTAACGTAAAGGGTGGTAGATGCTCCTTTATACTCAGACTCCGGTCTGCTTATCTTGTTATATTAATTAGTAGGCATCCAACAAGGACTTTAATTTTGGATGCACAGTAAAATGATAATAAAATTAATCCGGAAATTCTTTTAAAACTGAATTTTATGTTCAAATTTAAGTTGAAAATTTAATGTATTCTGAATATTGATGTAAATAGAGTTAACGTTGATGTTTGTGGTAGGAATGTGTTGTTTAATTTTTATGATTGAGAATGGAAGTTATCTAGAAGAGCAGCCGAGGCGATTAACAGAAGGAATCAACGGACCAGGTAATTCAAGAGGTTTCACAGCATTCTTGACGCCCAAACTGTGGGGCTCGAATGTTTTTTTTTAAAGGGCCAGTACCTAGAGATATGAGAGGAATCACAGCAATATATATATATATATATATATATATATATATATATTGCTACGATATCGCCGAACTCCCGGTGTGCTCAGTTATACCCTGACTGCCACCTCTCTGTGCCTCTATAATAATCTAAAATAATTTGAAAATCAACACAATTAGATTTATGCCTCGACTAGCTCAGTCATACCCTGCACAGAGTGATCTACGATATGATTACGGAGAATATTTACCAACTTTCCTTTAACACTTCATATACCTGAATAAGACAAACGAAATTCGCCAAATTTTGTATAATAGACTAAGAAACTGTACAATTTATAACCCTAGGTCCTTGTAATAGCATTAACTATAATAGCTTTTAAATCAAACAAAAATAAATATTCTTATTAAATTTGTTCACTACCAAAATTTTAAGCAATTAAAGCCAGCAAAATATTTATGTTTTATATTGAAAGCATCGTTGAACGTTCAAAAACTATTCCCCTTTTAACGTAATTTTTACGTATCAACTAAAGTTTTTTTTGATGACTTTTACACAAAAGGTTTCCTATATTACATGTTAGTTTTACGCTTATAATAATTTGAAATAAGACATGAAACATTCAAGAAATTGTAAAATTAAATTTAGACCTTGAATCTTCCTGTTGACCCCTACAAAAGCTAGTTGAACCAGATTAATTGCGCATTCTAGTCGTTCACCCTTAGCTTGACCTTTAACCTCGTGATTCCCAGTTTTCCACTAACTTGTAGACGTTCTTTAGTCAATTCTCTAGTTGCTTATTTAATTTAACATCATCATTTGGATAATTAATTAAATCATTTTATAGACCTTTACTAAGACAGTGTCGTAGAACATTACTTACATAATGGCTTACAGCCGTTTTTAACACTAACGGCAAATATTCACTACCTCGTACTTCATGCACTTCCACTATTGTTTTACTTGAATTCTTTACGTTATTTAATTTTATGTCACTCTTTGACTTCAATTAATTTTAGATTCACGTAATAAATTCGTTTATACTGGTACAGAAGTGCGTCGTTAAAGGAATGAATGCATTTTATCAGTTTATGTTCCTTATGTAGAACAAGCTCGTTCCCTCCTATCTCTTAACCTGTTGGGTTTATTCAAAATTGCTTACTCTATGCATTTAATTTTGCACGTAGGCATAATTTTGTATTGGGATTTGTTAACAAGTGTTATGATTATATGCTTGAAACTTCGCCTATACATAACTTTGTACAGGAATTTATTAAATTTTTCTTTTAATTCCGCACGTATACGAAAACTTAAGGTTCCATATTTTGTTTACCCATGTTGGGCTTTACAAAAATGTGGCGTTTTCTACATTTCTAGTGTCACGTACGCGTTTTACCTCAATATCTATATCTTATTACGTTATGAAATATGCTCGTTTTTCAAAAGTTTCTTTTATGAGTTTTATTGATTTCGATTCCTTACGCAATGCGTCGAGTTTGAAAGAGATTTGTTTCACCTTTAAGTTTGCCTAATTTGTATTTATTTGGAGTTTATGAATGCTCTAAATGTTTCTAAAATAAATTGAGTTGTGCCCAGAATTATTTCTTTTACTAAATGTGTTTTACCTATTATACAATAAGCTTTCTTTTATTTTATACAAGGTGATTTGTATTTTACTTTGGCACTTAAATGTATAGAAATGTATTGAAAGACTTTCAAAATTATTTATTCTGATAAATGTTTTTAACTTATTGCAGAATGAGCTTCTTTTTATTGATTGTGGCTGGTTGTTGATTTTATACAAGATGATTGGAATTTACTTTTTGCATAATGACCAAATTATGTACTTTTTATGATTTAAATGTTTGGTTTTCTTTATTTTTATGATGTTCACAGGAAGTATATTTCCCATGTAACCTTATAAACCCCTAAATAACCCTATTATCATAGCAATATATATATATATTATAATGTCTAAGGGAGCTACTAAGAGTTATAAGGGTTGGTTAGTACAAGGTAGTATATGCCAAACAAAAATAATCCACATATTTGATCACATAAACCTAAAAATGTATGTTTGCCGTATTTTATGTACACTAAAATACCATTCAAATATAGTAGTTGAAATTCAGTGCCAAAAGGCAATTTTAAAATGACTAAGTGGCGTAATAAGATGTGAAATGCTCAAGGGTTTATACCGAGTTGAATTTTAAAAAGCCTTTGAAAGTACATTTGCCGTCCAAAAGCCGGATGCGTCTGTAAATGTTCACTATCAACATGCATCCAGGGTCAAGTGTAATTTTGGTTTCATTTTCTATAGAATCAACTTTTGGACAATATTTGTAAACCCAAAATTATTAGTTAAAACATCGTAAAAAGTGATTGGTTGAATGTAAAGATTTAGGACATATATTAGAATTTAGTGTAATTATGAAATTGTATAAAGACATGAACTTTGGTATTTGCGACACGGACTTGACTATTTGTGATGAACTTTAGGATGTAGTAGGCGAATGGAGAATCAACATGGTTGCCTTAGACAGTAAACAAGGCAGATTATTTTCGAAACGATTTTGTAAAAGACGTGTTTTCAGAGATATATTTCGAACAAATTTTGTAATAGACGCGTTTTCAGAACTGTGCTAATATTTTGAAAAAGAAAATAAAAGTAATTGTTTTTAAAATGAGTTTCATTGAAAAGTGGTAAAGAAATAAGCGAAAGTATAAAGTAAATAGTAGTGATTGTGCGAAGGTAAAATATTGGATTTGGAGAGTGGTAAAAGTTAGAAGGTCATCGGGAGTGGTTATACAGATTTGAAGTGGATATTGGAGTGTGGTTTAAAGTTAGAAGGTTATCGAGAGTGGTTATACAGAGATTTGAAGGGATATTGGAGAGCGGTTTAAAGGCAACAGGAGCAGCGAACAAAAATATACAGGAACGAGTGGATTGGGATTTAGATACGGAGAAGCGGACGGAATTATAGAAGAAACAAGGACTTGAAGTGGAGATTAGTACAAGGGAAGTTATAGCACTAGTTTTTTCTAAATTCTAAATTTGGGTTAATCATTTCAGATATTGGGGAACAGTCAAAAGTCGAGGACACCTGGACGCAGTACGGAAATTCAAGAACTGCATTGTGAGGACGTATACGGTAATTAGGATTTTGTGCCAGGATTCAGCAAGGCATCGACGGAGTATAAACCAGGTGAGTTTTTACAATCATATTCTTTAATACGTCAAAATTTAGTCATATAAAATTTGGTTGTAATTTAATTTGGCACATAGTAACTTTGATATAATTAGAAATTTTGGCATATACTAAAGTAGAGTAGCAATTTTAGTAGTAAAACAAAAGGGTGCACGTTGGTTGGACTTAACACAACTACTTATAACGGAAACCCACTATAAGCAGTTGAATAACCTGAGATTAAGAGTTTTAAATAGTCGAGGCATTACATTAAATAGTTTACAAAAGAACCAACCAAACGGTGCAAGTACAAGGGGCGTGCATTAGGTGTACACATTTTACAAAAGTATAAAATAAAGGGTATAATATAGGTGAAACACACAAAAGTAGAGGGGTGGGGTATATAATAATATATATATATATATATATATATATATATATATATGCATATATGCATATATGCATATATATATATGCATATATATATATATATGCATATATATATATATATGCATATATATATATATATATATAACATAAAAAACTTATTAAATTTAACAGAAATCCAGAAACTATGTATGGAATATTAATTATACGGTCAGAAAATCACAGAATACGCAAAGCAATATTGCTCTACGTATTTTCTGTTTTGAAATTAAAAAGTTTCCATTCAAGATCTTGTGGAAAATAAAGTAAATTTTGATATAAGAAAAAGGTCAGTACAATGGATGATACGTTTATTTGATAGTTTAAAAATTGTTTCAAGTAAAGTTTGATTCCCTACCATTGTCGATTGTTATAATATTGAAAAGTCAGGAACTATAGCGTTGATTGTATATATTATATAATATCTATATATATATATATATATATATATATATATATATGTATTATAAGTTAATAAATTTTTAAGTTTTTTGCCACTTTCATAACCTGCATTTTGTAAACGTCAATCAAAGGATATACCAAATCATTCGCAAAACATAAGAATCAAATACGGAACAAGACTTTTAAGCTCACGGCGCTACTAGCAGAATGGATTAATTTAATCTTCAATAAATCGTATACAATATAAAGATACTTTCATATAAAAACTAAAACTAGAATTTCTTAAATATTCTAATACAAGGGCTAAGTTTTTATTTGAGCAACTTGTATGATAATCGAAGCACGAGCGTCAAGTGCTAGATTTAAGTAGATATTTCGTATATTCGGATGAAATAAGCCAGTTTCTTCTTTAAACCTCTATAGTTTCTTACTCGGTAAAAAAAGTTAGTCGTCAGTAGAACATCTTATTTAACAGATTGCTGCTTATCTTTCAAGTCGATGTTTGTGAAGCAGGATCTCTAGATATTAACTACCAAACAAGGAAGAAACCTGAAGACTGGATGACTTCAGCTTTGTAGCATATCATTAGATAAGTGCTAAATGCCTAATTTGTTCAAGATTTATAGATGATAAACTAAATGTGTGCGTAAATAATTTGAAATTATTAGTAAACTAATTAATATAAGTGTAAGTTTACATACATTACAGAATATGCAAGGCATTTAGCATTAGAGGTTTTTCTACTCGCTAAAGAATCTACAGCGTAATTTAACTCAATTAATGGAATGTATTATACAAAGTGGAACTTACGGAATTAGTTGAACTATGTTATGCAGTTACGTTACCACTAACCTAACACACGCACGATAATATCCGCTAACTTTATGTATAAAGCTTAACTATGAACTTAAATTGTGAAAGCGGCTGGTTGTGATTTCGTCAATACCTATACCTTTGAGGTTTATGAAGCTAGTCTACTTGTAATACTTAAACATTTTCTTACATAAAATTTTTTTACTGAAAATAAATTTAAATAAAGCATTCTACTGTCAAAGAGGTTTTAAAAAGTGTTCCTTCCTTAACCTATCTTACACATATTAATATTCACTTCAAGATGAATGCAAAACGTTGTTAGATCTAAGACCAGTTTCTCTTAGTTAATTATAGAGTTTTTCTACGACATTTTTCAGCCCTCACTCAACCGTTGTG
The DNA here is from genome assembly GCA_036346225.1 of Platerodrilus igneus. Lineage (NCBI taxonomy): Eukaryota > Metazoa > Arthropoda > Insecta > Coleoptera > Lycidae > Platerodrilus > Platerodrilus igneus. The sequence goes on from JARFIW010000943.1 coordinate 1,758,998, forward strand.
TATCATGTGAAAACAAGGACACCTTACTCGTTTTTGCAACTACAGTACATAAATGAAAGTTTTCGGTCTTTATTTACAGTGCTCAGATAAAATAAATTTAAGTCTTGCTTTAATTTTTAGAAAAAGAATTCGTGTATCCTGCGTAAACGGATACAGAAATTTGTAATATTAAAATTTGTGCCCTTTGACATGATATTGCTTCTTTATAACTAATTAAATTTTGCTTCAGTTTCCAATAAGAAAATGAAATTTTAAAATTAATGTCCTCCATATTAAAACACACAAAAGTTGAAGTTTTTCATAAGGCTCAGATACATTATTTTATTAAAGTTGGAACTAGAGGCAACCCATCCTGAAGTTTAAACAATCTAGTCAACAACACTAATAAGTATGAGCAATTATGCCCCCTCCCTATTTGCTTCTGGTATAACCTAACACAAGTTGGTTTTAACAATTTGAAACCTTTTGTTTTATCGCAACATCTAAAGAAAGTAATAAATTTCTCTGTATTTTAGTTGTAAAAATATTTTGTTTGAAATAACGATTTAAGTCATAGTTTGCTAGCAGCAACTCCTATAATATATTTATTTCTCGTACTGGAATAATTAAAAAATATAGACAATTTTAAAACCAAAGAAATATTTCAAAAACAAAATGTGGCTAGAGATAAAACTGTGATTAGCCAGGAGTATAAATAGTTTGTCTTTAGTATTTCGTTAAGTTTTCTGTTGAAAACACGTTTACAATTTGTTAAATAGGTCTACGGATGCTTGTGATTGCTGATAACACCCGTCTGAACACGACCTTTGGAAGCTGAAATAGGATCTCTCCAACGTACTCGATGTTTTGCAGTTTCACTTTCTACAGCAATACCCGCTCCACTTTTTTGCATTTCCTTTAGTGGGGTACGTAGGGTCTTTAATTCGCCAACGACATTAGTAACTGTTGCTTTTCCGCAACAGACTTTGCGTTCCTTATAGTACTTTTTAGTCTATACGATTCATCCATCGTTATGACGTGGCACCGTTCAAGTAGAGTGGCGATATTTTTATTTAATTCGGTGAAACGATGTTTGTTCGCTCAACATTCTACAGTAGATTGATAAAAATTGTTACACCCACCCGTACTTATAGTATACCCCACATCATCAATTATTATATTAAATTCAAGGACTTTTATTTAAGATTACATGACATCATCAATTGAATTTATTACATTCACTTTTTAATATATGAAATTTAGTTTTATACCACTACAGTCACATCCTCATTTCAATGAATGGAAAAGCGTAATGAGTGCAAACGTCATTGATTAGGGCCCGGGCAATATACATCATATGCACATTTAGAACCCGAGCCTTATACGTTATAGGCTACAAGAGTGCTACCTTTGCAGACAACTGCGACGTTTTATATACGGCTACTGATATACTTTTTACAAAATTAATAATCATGACCTATACGAAACTATAAAGTGGGACTTTCAACAAAATTTTGATACTTTGGACTGTCTCAACGACAGCATATATGGAATTCCTTTAATGAATAAGAAAATACTGGGAATGGTGGAATATGAATACAATGAAAGGATTATGATAGGCTTTATCGGATTGAGATAAAAAATGTATTCAATAAAGATTTTTAAATCACCAGAGGAGGAGGAAGTTGAAAGTTTACGGGTAGAAGATCCTGCTCCTTCTAATTTTGGTGTAACCAAAAAAATACAAGGTGTAAAGAAATCAGTCATTAAAAATTAATTTACACTGGACTGTACGTTCTGCGAACGAGTATAAAGAACAATTCATTACGCAAAATTTAAACCATTGATACAAACATCATATTCATATTACAATTCAAAATAAAATAGCATTAGATCCACACGATGATTAGCGATTTTTCTGGGATCATAAAAAGCATTACCTCTAGGTCATTATTCTATTGATTAGTCAGCTCACATTACAATATTATAAATATATTAAATTATATGTTAGTTTATATGTATGTATACTGTATACTGTATACTGTATGTATACTAAAGGTTCAGATTTATATGGTTAAACATAATAACGTGAAATTAAGTAGCTAGCTCTAATTATATTCTAATAATTTATAAACTTTCTATAGTAGTCGGTGGCATGTTAATTTAGTATATAAATATAAATATGTGTATATTATGCTACAGTGTATTAATCTAGATTTAAGTAAATATGTCAACATTAGCTATCTAAGTATAGATTTAAACCATGTTCATTTAGGTAGATATCAATATACGTAAAAACTAAATAAATATTGTATTAGATATAAGAGCAATGCATATACATTGTGTAGGTTTGGGTAATAAAACATTTTGGGATTTTTGTAATATGTTTCTTCGTTTTGAAAAGTATATGTAAGCATCGGAGTTTCTAAAAAGATGGTATAAGCTACAATTTAAGCTGTGACGTCATCATATGTGACTGTTGTTGTTGATGTTGTCGTTGACGGTATTGTTGTTTGTAGAAGGATGAGGAGCATATTCCCAATGACAGGTAGCACGCGAACAAAAAATAATTTAAATTGTCCAATGGGGCATCCCCGACGATCAAACCTGCATTTATTCATTGCACCGCCGCACCCGAGGGCGATGGGATCAAAGTTTTTTTCAGAAAAGGACCAAGGCTTGTAGCTCCAGCGTTTGGTTTAGACAGAAAGCTGCTGGCATTTTTAGGTTATGACATATTGCGCTTACTTAGTGTAGTTTGTGTAAAAGGATGTGGCATCGATTCAATGACAGGTAGCACATGATCTTCGAATTATCCAAATAGGTAAATGGGACATCCTCCTGGATTCATCCGTAATAGGGAATCTTCCCGACAAGTTTATCCGGCATGGGATATCCACCACCACCCCATAGCGCCGCCGCGTCTGAATAACTGATGTCATGTGATTTCCAAATGGATGACTTTAAACCGTCGTATGAGATTATAGATGGGGTCCTGATAATCCATCCGGCATGGAGCATCAACCACCATCCCAAAGCGCTGCCGTGCCACAAGAACTAACGTTATGTGATTCGCAAATATATAACTTAAAACCGTCATGTGATCATCGGTGGGAATCCGACGATCCATCCGGCTTGCGGCATCTACCATCAGTCCACGGCCCGAGGAACTGACATCATGTGATTCTAGAATGGATTACTTGAAACCGTCGTATGCGATCATAGGTGGGGTTTGTAAGTGTCAGTCCAACGAACGGAGTGAATGACCTTTGCATCTTCCAGCAATGACTAAAAATGGATCTTTGATTCTCTTATTGTAAAAGCGATTTTGTGCTCGTACGAACATAGCTTATCTACTACCCGCAATAAAGTCATTAAAATGTTTCCAGTTTGGATCTTAATTTCAATATTGTGAACTATGCTTGAGTGAGTTTGATTGTGATATAGTTATGCCCTCAATTTCTTTGCCTCCTCTATCCTTGTTCTCAAATGGTGCTTGCACAATTGCAATTTACTAGAAATTTTGTTTAGCAGAAAAGCATTAGAAAGATGTTTTACCTAACGTGTTCAGAATTTTCATAACTGAAAATTCTAATTTAGATATCATATTATTTGCTAAAGCATTGTATATGTATTCCAAAATCTTTATATTATTGATGTGCAGTAATATCGTATTCTATGATCGTTTCAAACTATCTCAGCAATCCATTTGGGATTTTTCACAAGATAATTATAGTATAGACTTTCAAACCACAAGTTTATACTAAACGACCATTACAATATTTCAAGGAAGTCTATAGGTTAGGGTTCATTAGTTTAAATCTAAGCTTTTGTTGCATTTCATTTTTGCATGGAATACATCAATGCAGTTCTGAAAACGACGAATTTTAACCACAATTGAAATTGCAGTGATTTAGTAGAATATATATTTCCTCTGTTGACCATAATCAAAAACCACGAGCACAACCTTTAAAATAAATCGTATTTAGCGCTTGATAGAGAAAGCTTCAAATAGGTCATATTTGAAGACACGAGTGGATAAATGATTCAAGTCACACCGAATTGGTTTTGAGAAAATTAGGTTTAATATCTTTTTGGTACTTTTTTTCTATTTGGAAGTAATAACTAAATGTGTGGCGTTGTGTAGGCTTTTACTGCGGAATTATAGCTACATATTTAAAATAACAATTACATTATTCTTAAGCAGAAGTCACATAGATCGTTCATCAATTAGAAAATTTAAAATATGCTAACTGTTCTTAAATGAAGTAAGGGTGTATGAGGTCTAATGTTTGGAATATCAAGTATTTCTTCTTTTTGTCACTTTTGAATTTTCATTTATAACTTGGTTATTGAAGTATTGAAATTCTTCGTCAACAAAAACTATTTGTTCTTTTAAATTTGCAAGTTTGTAACATACTGTTTTAGTACAGTCGGTTATGTAAAAATAACTCTGTATTATTTCTCAAATTGGTTTACTTTCTGGTTTAATTTTAGCGTCCCAATTATTAGGATAACGGTTTTGTAGCATAAATATGTCTGCGATTTTAAACGGCTTCAAAAGCTCCGTTCCCAAGTAGCCAGAGCAGGGTTCTAGGAAAATATAATCCAAAAATTTAATTAACATTCCCAAGATACGAAGCTTTACTTGGAAGGCACTTAACGTGTCCGATTAGTAGTATCTACTAATAGATGTCAATCAAGTAGCTAAGACCTCAGTTATGTATAAAGCAGCCCGAGTTGTCGGAATAATTTTCAATTAGTTTGCGCACTTAACTAAAATTATAGTTTCGGAGTTTTCTTGTGAGGGAGATTTTGGCTATCCTAAAGCAATTGTTAGTTTTTATTATTTTTTAAGATTTATGACAGGCTAAACCTTTTCGATTATGAGAGCTAAACTGGATTGGGTATTTTCCAATTAACTTAAAGGTATTTAAGGAGTTCAGCGTGGGATGGAAAGGGCTTTTTTATTTCGATACTTTCGACATGCAGGTTTTTGTTTATTTCTGTACTTCTGAAAGTCAAGTGATGTGTGTTTTTTATTTTATTCTGAGTAAGTACTTTCCCAGTTACTAAAGCAGAGGTTATGGTATTTTTTGTAAATAATGAGCTCAAGGGTTGTGTTTTGAATTAGGTATCTGTAATTGTTTAACTAAATTGTGCCGACGTTCTGTAAAATACTGACGTTCAGATTAAAGCTCCGAGCTTGTGCTTAAGTTGAACGCGTTGAAATTTTAATCCCTGTGTACTTATTTCGGCAGACCGCGAGGCTTCAGCAAGGTACACCGTTTCATTATTATTTTAACGGTAGCCTTGGGGTTCACGCAATAGCTTAGCAACGAAACCTACCTGATTACGCAATTTTCAGGTCGGGTATAGTAGTAAAGGACTTCCGTGTTGACAATCCTTGTGTGTACTTGAACGAGTTCCGATACAGTAATAGTTGACCGGTGAAAAGGTCGTTTCTGTCCCGTTAATTGGAGACACCCTTGTGAACTGAGAGCGTGGGTCACAGTAGGTAACTTTATTAGAATACTGTATATATAATTAATTATTGTATTTGGGTGTTTGAGCCCGAAATTGTTTCTTATATCCTTAAAAAGTAGACCAGTTCTAAGGAATTTGGACATTAATTTTGTTTAGTCATATAGTGTTTAGCTAGCCGGGAACGATAAAGCTCCACAGTAGTGCATTGTTAAAATTTTCCGCGTGCGTATTTGTGACAATCTTTTCCCATTCTTAAGAACAAAGTGCAACGAGTGATAATACCTTGATAAGGTCCGTAAGCCTTCCCCTTCCTTACGGTGGCGCCCTATTGTATATAACGGCAAATATTGTATATATTTAGTACTCATATGTCATTAGGTTAAGGTTTAATTAGTTGTACAGTTAATAAAACAATCTAAATTTATATCTTAGTGTTGTAGCTTAATGAACCTCACCCTCTCACCGACTGTAGCAAGCTTGCGAGGCAATGTTCCAAAACGTTTGGGTACTTTAGATTTAGGGGTCATGCCCTATTATTATATTGGTAATTTGATACCCTCACGAGGCAGGAATGTATAAATAGTTACAAGTTTTTCGTCAGATATTTGGTTCTTTTCGTTGTAGCTGAAACTTAATGTGTAACTTTCTGGTACAACTTTTTTGGTACCATTTTTTAAAATCTCTACTTTAGAAAAGTCATGTTCTCATCTAATGTATTATTGTATAGATAACTCCCATACTCTTCAACTCGTATCCATTTAATGCCATCTCTAAAAGCCACCTTCTCCTTCAAACAATTTTATTTTCGATTGATAAGATGCACTTTTTCATATATTTCACCTATATTCTTGAAATGATGTTCCATGTTAAATAAAGTCGATTATTTTACACTTGCAGACTTTATAATGGTTCGATACTGATCAGGAGTATAAACGGTTGAGTGTTTTCGCAACTTCTTCTCAAATCTTCCAAAGTCTTTATTCGAGTCCATGCAAGAATGTCCAACTACTGGAATTTTGTGGTCAATCGTTTTAAAATAGCCTTTCAAAATAAAGTATTGATAAAGTGCGATGATATTGAAATTTTACTTTTGCCCAGAGCATGAGTCTGACCATATAATAATATGTTTACTTTTATGCTGTTGAGCTGTCATAAATAGTTGAACATACATAAAAAAGACAGCTGCCTATCTCCAAACTTTCTTTTGTTGAAGTGTTTTCAGACCAAGTAAAAAGAAGGGCTCTCTCCAGACGTTGAGACTGCGTATACACTAAAGTTATAGAACCACAGCTGCCTTATATAAAAAGCTTTTAATGATGTTAGTTTAGGAAGTGGCATTATTTGTTGCAAGTCCATCGTCACATATATTGTATCATTGTTTGATTTAGCCAATTCTCTGTGATGTGAGTATAATTTTTAAATAATACATTTGGGGTGGAAATAATTGAGGTAACACAATTTCAACTTGATAGTGTATTTTTGTCGCCTATTATCTCTTCACCTAAATATTACGGGTATGCTCTTAAAGCAGAGTATTCATAAATCAATATGATACTAAATTTTGGCACTTCAGTGACCATTGGAACACTAGAAAATTACCCAGTATAAGTATTTTTAAATGTAGCTGTTAATTACGTAACATTTTTTATGTTTATTTAAATGTATAATACTAACCATTGACCGCAATAGCAAGGTCTACGAGTAACCTGCTTTTTGCAGACATTGTAGTAATTTGCATTCCACAAAATACGAGTTACAAATATAAAATGGGTCTTAAGTATAATTATTTGCACTATTTACAGTACTATTTAATAAAATTCCCGAGTATACATGAACTTGAATAACCATAATCAACGTGTCTTTAACCTCACTTTTTAGGTACTATGTACACTTGTCAATATAATTAAGTCAAATAAACGACGTTTTTAAATGGATAAAGGGTTGAAGTATCAAAAAATCAGAATGATAGTGGATGAAAGATTCATATCCAGGGAAATAGGGTACATATATCCTATATCCAATATTTCTTAAAATGATGTGTACATACGCCCTTTATCAACTCATAACTTCCGTATTTTTGATAATAGATCGATGAGACTTGGGGCAAAAGAATACTAGTCGCTTATAACCTTTATCCGTTAAGAAACTTAGTTTTTAAGGAAAATGCCACACAGATCCTTCATCCACTTGTCTTCATTAATTACAATCTTATAATTGCAAGGTCTTATGAGATGTGTTGCTTCAGGACAACATTTTTAGTTGCATTACTGTTTGATATTAACTTTTTGTTGAACGTTCGAATTGAATAAGCACCTGTTAGGGTGGCCAAGGGCTGAGATGGCATACTCCCACCACGAGCACGCACTTTTTGAAAAGCTGGCACTAAATGAAGGTTTATCCGTATATTAATATTAGCTCTTCAAAAACTTCGGACTGGTTCTGAATTTTAGCGGTATTGTGATGAGACCTGCGTAGATTCGTAAAGTACGGATAATCTTGAACACCACTACACATATCTAAATGAAATACACGAGAAAGAGGGGAAGGTTTAAGAACTCTCACAACAAAATGCGTTCCACCAAAGATCGATTATTAAAGCTTGCAACTAAACAGGAAGGGAACCGAACTTGCAAATAAAAATGTTAACATAAAATAAGTGAGACTATGCCGTTTGCGCCTCAATAAAACAATACACAAATTAAGTTTATAAGTACATTAATAGATGGTTACCAAACGTATTATTTCTCAATTTCACCAATGCACCATTTATAGTAGTGCACTAGAAGAACAATCGAATAGTTATTTTTATAAAATAAACAAGTTATTGCCAGACTAAGCATTAGTAAACCCCTTTCCTTTTATTCATCATAAAACGTAAACCCTTTTATGATATGATTACAGGTATTTTGAGATAAATTAAACGACTGTACTCCAAAAATGAATTTCTATTGTGATTATATCTTTGTACCAAAATTAACACAAAACGTTACTATAAATAAGAAATTTAAGATCAGTCCTAAGAGACAGTAATTAATAATATCTAGAGTGTTTATTAGAAAAGCCTAATAAGTTCTTTATATTAATGAGTATACTCTAATTCCATTTCCAAGTAAGGCTTGAAGAGACCAGATCTGATTTGTGGTTTACATGAATTATTAAATTACAATATTCTTAAAACAAGTAATTTTTATATGAACATTATCACAGTAATTTTGTCTTTATAATACAATTAAGTTTAAATAGGCCACTGCCTATCTCATAATTTGACTAAGACATGAAGAAGAAGAAAAGTCGTAATACTTGTTTTTGCAATTAACTAAGTCTTTATAGATCAATATAAGTTACTACACAAACGGTGTTTTTATTAATAATGACTTTAAATCAACTGAAATTTATTGAATAAAGAATCTATGTTTCATACAACAATTCATCACTTCCAGATTAACAGATATACAATGCCTATGTATTATTTAATTTTCTTCAATATTAAATCTTATGTTTTAATATTATCTTTAAAGTAGGTGAGAGTTCTATCAGCTGTAATTTTCTTCTAGATCAAGAATGATACGACTGCATATAGTATATATTATTCGAGAATAATAACATAGGTCACTTACCGTCAAGTCGACCCATATGTTAATAATATCTGGACATCGTTGAGTCTTACCAACTTGAAGTATCGCACGCGCTAAAAGCCTGTTCTAAAAGCTGCCAGTAAAATAACACGATATAGGTTCTTCTAAGGATGGAAATTTCGAAACGGAATTTTTGTAACTCAGCATAATATTGAAGACCAGCGTGAGTATATTCGCATCCATTAATCTGCCTTAACTTTCAGTTGCGGTAACTTCTTTGTTGGTTTTATTTAACATGTGATTTTCCAATGCTCCACTTGCAGGCACTACATTGGCCAGGAACCGAGCTTTTTTACCTGGAAAATTTGGAATTTTGCCGAACCTTTGCTGTTCCAAGCAAGGTAGGGATCTTTAACGTGCGTGACAAGACTCACACACGGTACCTCCATTTTACCTCTCATCCGAATGAACGTGTATTTTGGTGAAATATGCTCGTCTAACATTTTTCAAGCGGACGGTGTCGGGATTCGAACCCGGGACTTTGGGCGCAGTAGTCACACACATACTACCACGCCACAGAGCCGCCACCTTGTTGGTCTTACCATTACGTTCTCCCGAAGCTGTCCTTATAACCTAGTAGTTGTAATTTTTCGATACGGTACTTTCACCGCAATAAATCTTTGTTGAGGTAATTTTTGTGAAGTGATCTTTATTAAGACAATTTTACGTTGCGGTATTTCTCGTTATGCTGTATTAAAATGAATGTTTAGAACAACAGTAAGATATGACATTGTACTACCTACCATTATCTTTGTTTCAATTACTTACCACTTTAAAGAGTAGACTCGTTTCGACTAAAGGACTATTGCGATGCGGATAGCATCCCTGTAGAAAAACATTCTGAACTATAGGGGTATAAAAAGATACTAAATAGAAATAGACAAGCAATTCAGGCGATAATCGATTGACCTTGCGCGACATGTGCGCTCACAAGTGTATAACGAACTTGCGAAGCAATCTTGAATTCGTAAAATTACCAAAATAAAAATAGCTTCAAATTAAATTAAGGAATGTGCTACGCACTTCGATGTAGTATAACACAAAAATTCAGGAAAAATAATGGCCGGGCTCTTACAGGGTCTTACACATGCAAAATAAAGAGAAGCTTGCAACCAAAAAAAAAAACCAACCACAACACTAAAAACCACAGTTCTTAATCGTTGTAAATATAAAAATTACATATGTTGCATTGGCAGTACAATGTCTTAACTAATAAAGAAAATTTATAATTCATGAAAAAAAAAACCAAGGTAAACTAACAGTTATCAATCTTCATCGCGAGCATGCAATTGCCGCCATACAAATAAGTGTAGAAAATTGTCCCAATAAGTGAAATATTACTACTTCCGACTATCTCACATCGCAGTAATCAGTTTAAGGTCACCAAGTGTGGTTACCAAATGGTGTCAATTAATACATACACACACTCGAGTTGCGGCCGCTGTACCGGCTCCTACCGTCTCTACTGGCGGGACGAGGCAGAGAGCACGTGATCCCGCCTTAGGGCTGTCCTCTCATCACAACAAGGGGCGGCAATCCATCGTGGCTCTAGAGCCACCAGAAGAAGCTAAAATAGTTATAGGCGAATTAATTTATTGTCGCCGAAAAGTATAGTTTTGTAAACCCATCATTACTTACAACGCTGTATTGCGCGGAAACAACAAAAATATGGCAAATGCTTTCGTTTTGTTTATCGAAAAAAAGTGAATATTAATTTTGTTTCACTAAATAACCAGAGCTCCAAGTCATATTGGGGTCATCATCCGTGATTAGCAAACTTAAAACACGGTTTTATCGGAGAGCTCAATACTTTTCTTTCAACGAGTTCCAGATTGAAACAATCGAGAGCGTATTTACATGCTATCGCAAGGTATAACGAGTTCACGGATACCTATAACAGAGTATTGACTGTTTAATTTATAGCATAAACTTTACGTTTTAAGACAACTAGATTTGAAATTGAAAATTACTAGCAGGCGGGCCTATTATAGAAAGGACTCATATACCGAGTGTTGTTGCAGGATCTGAGCAGGATCTAAATAATTGAATAATGAAGTAAAAGGATGTAGGTTTTTAATTCATTGACAGTAAATGAACGTAACAAATGTATAAAATACAATATGTAAGCATTAAATACACGGCAATGAAAAATAAACTAGGCGCTTTATTTCAATGAAAACTGATACTTCTTACGTAAACCAAAGATGCTAGTTCAAATATATGATTCAGTATGTAAAATGTAGGCACCGAATACAGGGCGATGCTACGATGTTACATACGAATAAGAGACTAAAAAAATTGTAACATAAAATAAGAACGTTACAAAACCACACAACTGCACCTGTGGAACCGACGTATGTGAATTCTGTATTTACGGATTAAGTATAAATACGGTCTAAGTTGTTTTCTTCGACAGATACAAACAAGCTAGATATACAAGCAATATCAAGGAATTCCCTCAATATTTAAGACGAACAACGTTTTTATAGCCGTTCGTGACGCATCAAAGAGAATAAACTTAACTTAGAAGGAAAAAATTTTATGCAGATCCTTTTGATACATTTGAAAACAAAAATTTTTATATATTAGAAAATGCTAAAGCGTATATTTTTTAGATGATTTCATTTTTATATAGCCAGAGTTCCTCAAACATACCAAAAACTTATTTTGGATATGAGTTTGGATCAGGTCCCTCCTACTTCTTTCAGGACATTCTACATCTATAGTAATTTCCAACCCAATACTGAAACAATAATTTCAATGCTATTTATGAGAAACGCGTTTAGGCCTTTGACTTATATAAATTCGATAAAGCTGGCCATGATTGCTTTATGAATTTTGTAATTCATTACACTAAACCCTTGAAACACTATTAAAATACAGTAAAGAAAGCTTTCACATAGATTGCCTTCTTAGAGCTTTCTCGCATGCGATAAAATAACCGTTGTCTTTTATATTGTTGGTAGTAAACTTCGGAAATGAATAGTTCCATTGAAAATATATTATGTAGAAAATATATAATGTAGGATATAGGTCAAAGCACCTCCGAACGGTGCTTGTGCGCTCTAAAGAGACGTCATGTAAAAAGGTGTTCTACACTATTTCTGATGCTCTGCTACAGAAAGAACCCAAAATTTGTACATAAATTAAAGTATTAAGCTGAATGAAGCTGTCTAATCAGATTTTGCTAAAAAGATCAAAGGTCATCGTAAGAGGTAACATGGGGAGTATAAAATGGCAGAATTTACAGTGTGTGGCTATGGACTATTTTTTATTCAATATTACGGATTACCATAATTTTTGTTTAAAAAAATAGCTCTTACAAAATTTTTGAAAGGTATACGCCGTTTTCAAGTAAAATCAAGTTACAAATTTAAAAAGGAATAACCGAATGACCTGTTACCTACCTTTTTGCAAATAACCAATAATTTATATTGATTTTCGTTCTCTATGATCAAATTCTTTTCCCCGTGCTAGGGATAATTATTCATTAACACAGATTTAAAGTTTTTGCTTAGCTTATGTATATGCAACTAAAGAAAAAAAAAGTTTATGGTTTTCATTTATTTCTGACAATTTGGTATTTTAGTGCGAGTTATTCGACTCTGTTACTTTGTGCGGCTACTTTTGTGTTGTTAGAGTTATTATCTCAATGGTGCGTAGATATTCCTAATCTTAGTTCTTAGAACAATACAATTGGTCATAATCTGTCTGTTGTTCTTATTTTTCATCACTCCGACACTCCGAGTACTTTCTCTTGACTAAAACAATTCCACAGGTTTTATTGTTTTAATAGTCTGATCAATCAAAATACTGTTGAGATTTCCGCTCCAAAAGTCTTGTGGTATATAGCTTGATAAGTAAGGCTATCGGTGTCTGTATACGAAACATCGCAGTGGTCTCCATAGGAGGCCTAGTATACAGGTAACGGAAAGTATTGATGATAATTTTAAATAAGTCTAGAACGTGCATACTCACATATATTGCATTTATAAAATATACTCGGATTAAAATAATTCTACCAGTATAAAATATTCGTCGAAAGCTTCTGAACAAGTTTTAATACTTTCGCTTATTTTCTAGTACTTTCGCAAACACGGCATTGTTTATTAGTTTGAATGTATTCTTTTTAAACTTATTCTTTGCCTGTCTTCGGAGCTTTTTATTTAAATAACTATAAAGCTTTAACGAGCAGCTTTGTTTAAATTTAAGTACTCTATAGAAAATCCATTTGACAACACACGCTTCAAATTCCTATAAAAGATAACATATTTATTTAATTTAACGTAGCCGTTAACTTGGTATTTTGAGTTCATTATGTGATCTACCAGTCTTCGGATAAATATGTTGAGAACAGATCGGGTTGTCTTTGTAAATCACGGATATATTGTGGATACTCCGAATCAATCTCCAACATACAACCTTCTCTAGCAGCGTCGCTAACTGCTATAACATTGGTTTTGTATTCGCTCATCAAACTAGCCATAGGGTAGAGGTTGACTCATAACCCATGTATGCCACTTTTTAATGCCAAAATACAGTAGATACTCATTAGAGTTTAAAGGATTGTGAAGCATTTAATTTTCTAATTTCTTTACAAATCAATATTATAACGTATAGATCATTTTTATTTCTCTTAAGATTCATCTTTAAAGAATATCCCGTCCTATAAAATTATTTAACATCTATAGTTTCATGCTCTTAGTAAATAAAAATAAAAAATTTCTAAAAACCCGAAATATAAATTGGTTTATTCCAAGTTCAAGAAAAGTCACGGGACAGCTGTGTATCCCCTGCTTCTAAGGTACGCCTCGTATTGTTTGTTTAGATAGACAGCGCCAGCTGTAACGGAAAACGAGTTAGTTAAGTTTTAACCACCAAGGGATCAAGATGCTCTTCCTTAGTTCCTTGGCGGCGATTCTAAAAATAACTGTGCACAAGGTACACAAGTGTAATTAAATCAAGAACGTTAACCAATGCGCAACTAAGTTTAGAAAATAAATATACGCAATAATATAAAATATTCATAATTAGTACAGAGGATGTCACCTTTAGGCACGACAAAAATTCATAAGTACTGGAGGTTAATACAACCGATAATCACGCTTTATTCAAGATGCTACCATTTAGCGATGCAGTTTATTTAACCTGTTTGACACGCGCAAGGACAAATGTTCAACGTGGTTATTGGAATTCAGTATGCTGTTAGAGGCACTTGTTAGGTTGCAATCTGATGATGAACCCTGACGTTATTGCTAGGTTTATTATACGTCATAAAAAATAAACAAAAGGGTGAGATGTTCCAAAAACATTTTCTTCTGATCATCAAACTAAACGACTATCGTTAAAATTCTTATTTTATGCAGGAACTTTGCTTTAATTAAGACTAATAAATTAAACATTTATTTACAAGATCTATTATCTCACATGTGTTAAATATATTTTTTGAAATGCAGTTACTTGAAATATGATTAAGTGGTCAATTCACAGTTTGGATACTTATGAAATTAAATGAATATATGATCTCTATTGTAAATCGAAGGTAACAGATCTGATAACGCTACATATGAAATCATATGAATAAACACCATTGCGAGTCTATAATCGAAACCTGTTAACATTATGTATAATTATAAGCTAATTGATTTGGTAGCTCCATTAATGTTCTAACACCCTATAAATGTTATATTACTTGTTAAATTATTATTTAAGTATAAGTATTCATATATGTATATTTTAAATGTGCAAAATATCGATACGAATATATATTTAAATATGTTAACTTCACTTGTAAGTTAATTTAGTAACATTTTGTTTTGTATAAGAGCAATGTGTTATATAACGTTTCGATAGTTCTTTTATTTATTTTTGTTGTGACACGCTTTAGTAGATATTTAAGTGGTTGATATTAATTAAAATTATTCTCAATTAACTTGAGCAGAAACAAGTATAGCAATTTAGGTTATTTTATAAACATGAACCTCGAAAGTAAAAACTAAAAACATGGTGTAGCGGTCACGTTGTTACGTTTATTTTCCGCTTAAATTAATTACCCTTTTTTTCTCCCTTGTCAATTCACTACTTGATCGAATTAACTCCGTTTTGATCCTTAAATTTTTCAACAACGCCCTATATAGTGTACCTCTTCAGTATAAGCCCGCTCAACATAAATAATAGTAAACACGCTCTCGAATAAATTCCTCAACTCAAATCGCTTTCGCTTTTAAAACGAAAATTTATTCGATAAATTAAATAGTCTATGACTTGTTTTAGGTATCCCGTAATCTCTTAAATTCTTCGACAACATCCTGTTTACAATAATTACGCTTACTACATATTTTCATTTTGACCTTATTTATTTCGAAACGACAAGTTTACCCTACAATTAAATAGTTTATATCCTGTTTTAAGTACCTGTTATGTTGGTATACATTACAACCGCGTATAATGGTTTTCTCTATTGGTCCGATGAAAAGACTTGTTGAAATAAGGTCGCGCACTATCCGATAAAACCGTGTTTTCCAGCTTCAATCGCTCTTCGATAAGCGAGGATTTGCAGTTCGAATTCATGTTATTTGAACCATTGTTGGATTTGATTCTACAGCTTGTACATCGAAATATTTTCTACAGTATTCGTCACCGTATTTCAAAAGCAGTGCACGTTTGCTTTTTTTGTTTGACAACTAGGAGGTGTCTAGCGCCTTTTTTTGCTGGAGGTCAAATGGATTCTTTCTTTATGTAGACCAATTGCTTTTGTCCATAGACCACTGCTGCAGTTATGGTAGCAGGCTAAATGTATCCTGACGACCATGGCGTAGCTGTGCTGACTCACCCCCGACGGATTTTGAGCTAAGTATCCGGACACCTAGAGGTATGACACTCGTTTTCTTTGTGTGTGTGTCGATGACATATTCCGTATCAGCGTTTGGGTGTAGTTACGTGATAAGAAACATTGACACTGTAGAACTGTTGTTTGTTGCTGCAAATCGATATTATCGCTCTACAGGTGTGACATGCCATTGTTAAAACTAATGAGACAGACACGCGCTTATTCTTTGCTACTGATTGGTTTATTTTACAAACGGTATCCTGTACAATTTAAAAAGAATGTTTGCCAAAAGCTCCCACACATTAATTTTTTCCTACTAATTAGTTATTTTACTAAAAGTATTAGGTGAAATTTTAAAAACGCTTAACAAAAGCTCTCACAGGTTTATTTACTACTGATTAATTTTATGTTGTGTGTGCGAGATGCGCACTTTGTATCTAATGTACTAAATTGTTCATATCACCTAATTGTTTGCTTTGAAATAGTAACACTAAATTTATTTTCTTTTTGCTTGTTTGTACAGAATCCTTTATTTATTTTTATGTGTTAATAGATAATCGTGGGCGATGTACTTAATTTTTTTGTTTTTTTGGTATGTAGGCGAATCTTCCCACTCTCCGCGGTTGGTAATTAGCCTGGTATTTATTTTTCTTCCGACTACGTCTAGGTACGTAGCAACGTGGTGTGAAAAATTGTCATTAAAAGATACGGAATTTATAGGAATGTTGGACAAGGAAAATAACAAGGAAATTTAGATAAGGATTAAAGGGATATGCCCAACAGCTAAGCTAAAGAAGTAAGTTAAGGAAAAGGGTACCGGATTAAACGAGGGGTTAAAGGTTATAGTTATTAAAAATATGATGTGTGTGCAGGGAGTCACGCGGGCAATGTATGAATCATTTTGTACCTAGTAAAAATGATCAGAGTGGATCTTAGATTTTTCTATAAGAATATTCATGTTAAAAACCGGTTTATTGTTCTCATGGTAAGTAGCTTTTGTTTATATACACTAACTACTTATTTGTGTTTATCATTCTTTTAAAATGTTTAGTTTGAAATGTTAATGCACTGCTATATCTCGACTAAGTCAAGCTTGCGTTAATATGCTGATGATAAAGAATTTATTAGGTGGGCCAACAGAGTAGGATGGAGCTGTACACACATGCTTATCCATTTGCTGTTTGTTATCAAGCTTTAGATATGTAACTGAAAATTTACAGCAAGGGGATTCCTTAGCCATTGGAATAGTATTTCTGTAGCTGTATCACTTGAATGGAAAAGGTATTACATTTTTAAAATGTCCCCTTTGAATAATTCCTGTGTTGTTTATTATCTGTGAATTTTTGCAAAAAAATGCAATTTTTAGAATTAGGATTTTTTTACTTAAATGCAAAGTATATTCAAAAATTTTAGGAAAATTTATCTAGTATAATTACGTATTAAAATTTTTTACTCTGCGTTCAGCTATACAGGTTCTGATACTTTAATAAATTGATTGAACCGTTCAAGTGTAATCCTACTCAAAAGCAAGGATCCATAAAGTTTAGTACTTAAAACTTCGCAATGAAGATAATAAACGTGTTTTCTGCGTGAGCGCAAATTCAAAGCAAATTTCCTTCATTATACACTAAAAGTAACTGAAGGCATTGCAAGCATCCTTGCGTGTCTTTATTTGATTATCGTGAAGCAAAATTGACTTAATAAGGCGAGGAAATTCAGTTTTCAAGCCTCAAAAACATTTTCGACATTTAAAGTTTCGGATCCCGTTTATTACACATTTCGGGAAAGTACAGACATCAAACAAAAAGGTACTTAGCATTTACTTTTAGCGTAGTTTACAGTTATTAACGTTAAGTGCTACAGTGATAATGGTGCAAATTTTCTTTACAAACAATCAACAACTGCAATTTCACCTATTTAGCGACACTCCCATTAACTTTGCATATTTTTACATGGTTGACAATTGCACTTAGTTGCAGCAAAAATTTTGTGTTACACAAATATCCACAAGTTTAATAAGTATTTACAAGATAACCGTATTGTAGTACTTGTTTAATTATATCCCTGAACTAGTGGTACTATGTTAATAGAGGTTCCCATTGCGCGGGGGCGGGTACTATTATGTTCGTAAGGGGCCTGTAAACATGTTCAATAATGAATACTCGCTATGTTACTATTTGCTGTTGACAATTTTTCGTTAAACGCTCTTGAAAGGCAAGTAATTTCTCTTATTGAAGGATCTGATTCTAAGAAAAACGAACAGAGAACGCATACCACTGTAGTTCTTTTAAAATAATTAAAACACATTTTCAGATTGTTTGCACTATTAATGATTTGATAATACGTATTTCCATTATACGATGTAGTAGAAAACAACTTGTCCATGAAGACTAACAGCTTGAAAGTGTTATCCTGTAATCCAGTGGGCAGAAGTGGCGCTCTGAACAGTGTTCCGTAGGTTCCGCCGAACAAACGCCCGGGTTTCAAAGAAGTCTGGTGTTGCATATAAAATCAATAAAAGAATTTCAACATCAACAAGCTGTTATTTTTTACAAAATATATCCCATAAAAAATAAAACTACCCAGTACAAAATTCAACGTGAATGGCCTCTATTCCAACGGCGCACAATGGTCAATTTGACAAATTTAGCTAGATAAATATAAAAAAGAGCAATAACATCGATAATGCACACAAATTAATTAAAGGTTTCGGGAATAATAGTTGACAATTAAAAAAAGATCTCTACATCTACACAAAAATTACAGAGTCGTCAAATGAGAATAGGTTCTAAATTATCCAGAAGGTAATTTGATTCAAAATTATTTAAATTTTTAAATATGTAGTTTGATAGTATTGAAACCTACCGAAATGAAAAATGAATCTCTTGCTTAAGAAATAGTAGTGGCAAGGTAGTCTACTGCCTACACAGTTACTAAAACAAATAAGATAGCCAAGAGCGAGTCGAGCTCGTACTATTAGGGTTCCGTACAAATACTACAGTGAACAATCAATAAACCAAGTTAAGCTAGTTACGCTTACTTTAAGATGGTCAGTTAAAACCTACCCCTTTTTGGTATTTCATTATTCATTTACTTAGATTCTGCTCAAATCCTCCAACAACACCAGGTATATTAGACTTTCTTACAATAAATACGCTTTCTAATAATTTTCAATTTCAAATCTATTTAATTTAAAACGGAACGGTTATTCTATAAATTAAATAGTCAATACCCTGTTTTAGGTTTCCGTAAACTTGCCTCACATTACGATAGCGTATAATTACTTTCTAATTTAATTCAATCTATAGACTCGTTGAAATAATGAATCCTACTTCACGGATAAAGCTTGTTTCAAATTGCTAATCACATTCGTATGTTTGATAACACCGGCAGGAATGTAAATTGGTGCTATCAAACTAGTGAATAATTATTCTTTTCTGCATACGACTAAAAGCAGTTGTCGTTTTCGTTCTCTGAAAAATTTTCGATCACACAATGTGTGTTTCTTCCTCCGGTGGACCTGACGGCCCATTAAATTGCCGCTCCTTTTGTTATGGAAGGACTTCCACACTGCAGGATCTCAAACTCCGCCCTGTCATTAGGGAAGGTGTGACCCAAACCTACACCGTGGACGCTCGGGCGAGTGTTTATGCATTTCTTGTATGGGTCCTGTGAAATTGATCGAAACAGTATATTTATCAGGCTCCACGTGTTGACTAAACCTAGTATTTTTAAAATGATTATCGTCAAGTGAGTTGATATTTATTATTAATAATGTATTTATCGTGACCATCCTATATGTTTAATTGTATGTTTACGAAAATGATTTAGAGCTGTTGGTGTTTCATTTTTTTCTTGAGTTGTAAATTTTTGGTTAGTTAAGACATCGTAGTTCCAATGTTATATATGTACCTTTAGTTTTATGATGATAATTTAGAGCTGGTGTTTTTAGAGTCGTAATTGTGTTTTGTTTGGTTAATTAAGATTTGTAGTGACCTAAAAGATGCAGCTCGCCATGTTAAGCAGTATTTTTCTTGGTTTGGGTCTTTTTTGCTATATGTACAATTGTAGTTATTGATTTTTCGTCTTTGGGTATACTACGCTTTTATGTCTCTCCAAAATGTCACTTAGATTAATTATAAGTATGCTTAATTTCTTATTTTTATTTCAGGCTTTCCTTTAATTTTTTTCTTGTATTGGTAAGACCCCGCCTACTCACCGATTGAGCCCGGTCATATTTTCTTTGACTTTTAGGCTACGTCAATGTACGTAGCAAGCTGTTTTATTTTTATGTATATTTAAATCTCATCCAAATTTGATTGTGATAACTGAAAAATAAATATATTGTCCTACCTTGTACTGGTACATAAGTAAATACGTTGACTATTACTGTGTTTAAAAATGTTTTTTCTAGCAACTATTACACTGCCAAAAAAACCTGCAGTTTTCCGATAATCTATGACTCAATAGCTACACTCCCTATTAAAATAAAAATTTTAGCGTTAGAAACAGGGGGGGAGGCGGTCATTTTTGGCACATTTTGAGCTATATCATAATGACTACTGAACCGAAAATTATAAAAAAATATTTTTAGAAGCCTTTTAGAATCCTCTTTCAAATGATACCTCACACGATATATTTATTAAGACTTTTTTCTTTTGACCGAATTAACCCCCACCATTTTAATCTAAATATTTTTTTTTCTATTTTCTGACTGTCGATATATGTGCGTTCCATAAAATCTAGCATTGTGCGAAATTTCAAATTCCTAAGTTACATAGTTTTCAAGAAAACCACTGTGACAGGCGGACGGACGGACACGAGAGTGATCCTATAAAGGTTCCGTTATACGGTATAGGGTACGGAAAATGATGTACGTACGACCACAAATATTATTCTTATTGTTTTTGATTTCCTAATTCAAACAACTCGAACTTGAAGGTCGTGGATGGTGGAGACAGTTTTTGCAGTCCAATTTCTTTTATAATTTTCTTAGTTATTTTTATGAAAAAAAGCAACCTCTTAATTATCCGGTAATACTATGTATGCCAAAAAGGAATAATACGTTAGTAACAAAACGTACCCCAATTTATACACAAATAATAAAAAAGTACTTAAATCTACTAAACACGGCAAAGATCTAAATTGATAAGTTCTTGTTCACTTAAACACCAAGTTATTACTGTTGTCGAATAGTTACACTTTACCTAGTAATATATATTAATAGGTATTACACACCTGTCCAAAATTGGGTTAGAACGCCACTCTTAATTTCAATGTTATTTATTTTAAACAGTCAAGGTTTTGTTTTGCGATAAACCAGGCGGTATTATCTAGCACTGGTTTTGTACGCTCGTTTCGAAGCATTCGGCCCGTGCGGTTATGTATTAAAACAACATACATTTTTTGGTGTGTGTGTGTGTCACTGTGCTTCTACATAATTCCGTCGGCGGAAATTTGTTCTGGTTTGGATGCTGCCAACCACTTCCGTAGAAGCCAACAGTATGAACGTTAAGGTAAGTGCATGATCCTTGTTGGATTTACCGCTAAGAGAATTTTATCGCAACACTACCCCCAAGTCACAGTCCACTTACTCTAAGGAAATAATCTGGGGTTTCACGCTTAGTGTAAATTTTCCCATTCTTTCTCCAACAACACCCATATACTTGTTATCTTAATGCTAATTTGGTATCTTATAACTGATACGGACTAACTGCGGCGGTTAACAACACCATTTAATTTTTCATTTTTGCTCAGCTCGATTTGTCAAATAGACCACTGTGCGGCGTGGTGCTGCCTGTGGTATTACAAATTTTAGTGGTCACTACTATTTCACGTTTGATGTATATTTCTAAACATTTTATGACGTTTCTGCCTAGTAAACACGTGTTTAGCTTTTCTTAGAAAAAGGATGTATGCAACAATTACCCTGAGGATAATCTCGCTTAAAGCAAATGCTCATTTTGAATAAGCTATAAAACTTTACAATTTACAATTTTATCTTAATTTTCATTCGTATATTGAACGGAATTCAATGTATCTCACTCGATGTTGTACTTAAAAGATAATTATTTTGAGCATTACTAAGGAATAATGGATATCACGGCTAATATATAAACTATTTTTGATTCTATAAAATGGGTCAGTGTTATAAACATAAGTTCGGAAGTACTAAACGCAAGCAAAACTAGAAGTTGAAATAGAAAGAAGAATATTAAGAAAAAATCATTGTCTTTAGTCAGAAGCATAAAAGAACTAAATATAAATTTAAACGAATCGTCAACTTCAGTCAGTACATAAGTAGTGTTACAGAAAGCTTGTGATATTATCATGGAAAAGTTGGTTTTATCTTCTACCTAATAAGTATACATACATCATCAAAACAATACAAAGTCAAAATCATTTTTCTATTGTAAATTTGCATGTAATTAAAGGTAAAATTTTGGTTACTAATTATACTTATTAACATAGGTTGTCATCCTGAAAAAATAATAATCACACATACATCGTACACACAATTAGAAGCCACAACGTTATCACTTCCACTTGAAATCTCAATTATAACTAATTCTAACTACATAAAATCTTATATATAAAATAAAAATGGTGTGGCGCACGGGTCTTCTATTTTTAGTGGCAGTAAAAAATTTAACTGACAGCAAGATTTCGTTAAGTGATTATTTAATAATCAAAAACAATTATAATTACGAACGATCCTCGTCAGTCTATTGGCGCATTTCCAAAAGACAGAAATAAGAGAAACTTTTCTAAGTTTCACTACAAAACAGCTTCCAAACATTATAAAACCAAAAGAATGTGGTTATGGTACATCAAACTATGAATAGCCATGCAGGAAACTCCAAACATAACGCAAGCACCTCAAGTTAAGACAAATGGCGTTTAAATAAAGTAACTGATTTTGAAAACAAATTTATAATTTGTCAAGAAACATTTTTTGGTAAAAAAAACTCTTGAAAGAGTCATTAATGTTGCACTCGTGCTTGTATCTACGAATATACCATTTATATGACATAATGAATAAATCGATTTAAAAATCCTAGAATGGTTTTTGGCTATTATAAATTCCAAATATGAGGTAGACATTCACTACACACTAAACCTAAGAAATTAACAACTTTTCTAAATTCTTGCATCTAAAATGAAATAACGGATTTACTTGTAAAATCCATTATAACGGATTTAGTAAAATCGAGGCATATCCATTTTGTTCAATAATTATGGACACACTAGACAGGGCATTTTTAAAACTGATCAGCTTAGTTTAGTATTTAGATATGTTGGAATAATTAAAACCGATAATATGGTTTAAAATATTGTAATTTAGAATTATTGCTAGCATTTATTTCAGTAGATTATCAAACTGGAAAAACCGTATTTGGTAATATAGTAACAGAGTAGAGAATTTAAATCTATTTTTAGTTAAACTACGTGCCCAAGGATATGAAAGTGCAGCAAACATGAGTGATGTTTACAATAGGGTAGTGCGCTGCTTATAATCTGAATTTAGTATTAAATAAGTCTGTTAAAAAGATAAACACAATAAGGATTTTTTTTTGTTTTTCGAAAAACTGTCTAATAATATTGTAAACAGTGTGTAAAAGCTTTGTTGTCTCCTGAAAATAATAAAAAAGATGGACGTAGCATTAAACTTAAGAGACTGGTGGCTACAAGGTGGTCTTTTCAACATGAAGCAATGTATGTATCGAGTTTATAAATATTTCAAAAACACTTGTTCAAATCATATTTACGTCAAAAATGAAAAACGAAATCGACAAAACGAAACCGCTAAAAAGATTTAGAAAGTTAAACATTTTTTTTGTAATTGTATTAGAAACAAAAGTTTTGCTGCCAGTAGATGCTATTTCGAAAGTGGTTTAAAAGTAAGTCCCGGAATACAGGTAACTCAACCAAATTATTTAAAAGGTCTTAAGTAGTATTACAGAAACAAGTTCAAATAAATTAATGGAGAGACTTGTAGATTAGCGTAAAAATGGGAGATTATTTACAGAATTTCCAGAAGAACGAGAGCTTCGTCCAAAAATATTTCTTAATGACACTAAAAATCACCATTAAATCGAAAACCGCGAAGATAGCTTCTGAATTAAAATTTACTTAAAAGCAATAGATATTATTCTTTATTTGAACCATAGGTCTACAGATTTTTGTTCAATAAACCAAACACTCAAAATCGTAACTTCTGAAATACTCATGAACAGTTCAAGTGACGAACTAGTTATAATAGGTCAAAACTTACATACAATTTAAGAGAGTGATATTTCTAAAGAGATTTCTCCACAAGTTTTATCATTTCAACAATGTTTTCCGAGGGACCAAAAAGTAGAGTGTTTGTGTATGTTGAGGGACGAGGCAACACTTTGCACCCCCACCATGAGGTCACCAACCCCCTCTAACGTTACGTACCTACTCCCTCCTCTGACGTCACGCAGCCACGCCCTCGCTCTTTGACGTCAATATGCTAATAGCTTTTAAACGGGTTTTTTCATTAAAAACCCACTAGCACTGATCGTTTTTTAATGGGTTTTCTCATTAAAAATCCATTAGGACTAATCGCTCTTTAAAGAGTTTCTCATTAAAAACCCATTAGCACTATTCGCATTAACGACCCGCACCTTAAAGTCATTTCGCTTTAACGTTTCGCGTTCTTTTATCCTGCGCCCTAACACCGGCATTCTAACGGCCTGCACCCTACTGTTCTTATGCTAAAGTTCCCCACTATAAAAGTGACGCTCTAACGGCCGCGCCTTAAAGTCCGAACCTCTAAAATGGAATGCGTACTAAAATGTTTTAAAATTAATTTCATGCTAAATTATTGATATATAGGTATCTACCAAGATACCATATAAGATGATCGTATTTTTATTGATATCCCAAAAATCCATTCGATTAAAGATTTTATGTACATTTTATTATTCAGTGAATGTCTGAAATTGATGAGATTTTAACAAAAACTTAATAAGTTAACATTATCCAAGTTTGAAGTAAAATAATTAGTAAACAATTCTTAAAATAACTTTAGTGAAATTTGACTAAAGGAACAGAAAATATTAAATCAAACAAAATTAATTCAAATAATTTAAGGTTGTATTACGATTCGATTCCTACATATGACGGTAATCAAGTCATGCGATTCATCTTTATTATAGCTTGCGAAACATTTTTTAAAACTTTTTATAAACCAGGAAAAATAGAAATGAATATGTGATTACTAAGGTTAATTTTAAGTAAGTTAACAAGAAAAACATTAACTTTAATTGCAAGCATGGATGATTTAAATGACTGAGAAGATTATATGAAAATATTTATTGTTTATTTTGGCGATCAAAGGAATATTAAACGTTAGGTTAGGGATTAAATTTGCGAATGGAAAGTAATCAACCACCCATCAATTTAGTATTAAATTCCAAGACGTATGAAGTTTGATTCTGACCCAACTTAAGTTAGAAGCAGCGCATCCTAACGTACGTTTAATTATAACTAAAGTGTATGATGAGATGGCTTTGGTTGCGTATATAAATGCGTTACTTAGTGATTATCAGATGAAATTAGATTTAAAGACCTGTAGTGTAGAAGAAGTGTAGAAGAAGCTGTAAGTTTACTAATAGAGGAAGAAAACGTTATGTATTATAGGAACAAAATTTACAATCCAAATATTAAAAAACTATCAGCCAGTTAAGACTATACAAGCAACAAGAACAATACCAATATAACCTAAAGATACATTATTTAACACACCGATAAATCATTTTAGATTTAATAATTTAAAATCCAACATTTAGTTGGACTTGTACAAAACCCTGAACGAATAACACACCCAAATTCAACCAGAACGCAAATTAAACACTGCCAACATTCGGGGTTAATCCTAGCCGAAACTCACCTACGACGAATAATAATAACAACTCCAAGAATTATTACAAACCAGCCTCTATGGACACGCCCTTTGGCAACACTTGACAGAACAATAAGATGTGTCAAATTAAACCCAACAATACACAAAGCTTTACTTCGAGGAGCTATTTCACCAAGAAGTAGAAGATTTTGCTAATCAGGTTATACTCGAAGACACAAATAATTATGTAAATCCAAGTAGGGACGATGAGACAAATTACTCAGGAAATTACAAATGTGACAACTCTTACGAAAATTACGAACAGGACGATAAAGAACACGCATATTCAAATTTTCAGATGGACAGAACTAAACATGATCAGGCGAAATAAATTTAAATAATACTAATCAACAAATTTTACCTTATATGGAAATACCACATGCAAAAATAAAATTATTAATCGATACAGGAACTTCAAAAACTTTAATTAGCTCAAAAACCGTGCACAAACATTATCTAAATTTTGCAGAAAGGGAACCTTTTAAATTTAGGACAGCAACCAAAACGATACTACACCATTTTATTGCTAACATAACCTTGTCAAGAACTTTTAGTGTAAAAATCAAACATAAATTTTGTATCCTTGAATTTAACGATAGATACCGCGGATTGAAAGGCATGGATCTTTTAAGAAGATTAGAATCAAACATTGATATAAAAAATCGTCTATTAAGAAGAAAAGACGTTTAAACACCAATTAAATTTCCAAACAGTAATATTCGAACCGAACATAAATGCACCATCGAACCTAGAACAGAAAAACAGGTGATGTAGAAATAATAGGTCGCATGTCATATCAACAGGGAGTTGAAACACCCACAGCGTTAGTCCAAATAAAGATAATTACACCACCATGACAGTTTTGAACGCAAACGACTACTCCATAGAAGCATCTTTAACAACACCGGTAGAAATGAAAGAATTAAACTTTAGTGAGATGGAAATTGACGAGGACTCTGAAAGTTATTCCAATCCCACAGATTGTGATGAAATATTAAAGAAAATTTAATTAGCATTAGTTTCAATGATAATATGAATACCGAACAAGAGAGTGCAATAAAATATTTATGTTTTGAATACAGATATACATTCCATTGTGAACTTATACCTTTAACTTTTACCAACACAGTCAAAAGTAGTATTCAACTAACAAATGAGAAACCGATTTTCACAAAAGCGTATAAACTACTTCAAGAGAATCAAGAATAAGAAGATAGACAGGTAGCAGACTCATTAAACCAATACATTATTCAACACCCAAATTCACAATGGAACAGCTCTGCACTAATCGTTTCAAAAAAATTAGACACCTCAGGCAAACGAAAATCCGAACGGCTATCGATTAAAGAAAACTTAACGAGAAAACTGTATAGTTTAAGTACCTATTACCAAATATCACAGAGATATTGGACAAGCTAGGAAAATGGATAAGAAATACCTTACCAAAACTGTTTTCAGTACACCCAGTAAACACTAAGAATACAAACGCATGCAGTTTGGCTTAAAGAACATAGCCGCCGCTGTCCAGAGGGTTATGGATAACATTTTGAGAGAGATACACTACAAACAATGTCTGTTGTATCTTGACGATATAATTGTATATTCAACGTTACTCAACAAGCACATTGAGAGACTAAGAGAATTTTTTGAACATCTAAGAAAAGCTCACTTTAAAGTACAACTTGATAACAGCGAATTTTTGCAAAAAGAAATAGCATTACCGGGACATAGAAGCGCCACAAGAGATTATGCCAAACTTAGATGAGACAAATATCGTATTAAACTATCCCTTACCAAAAACAAACAAAGATATAAAAAGATTTTTAGGACTCAGTGTATATTATAAAAAATTCATTAAAGGCTATTCACAAGTAACTAAACCACTAACGAATTGTTTA
This sequence comes from Platerodrilus igneus, assembly GCA_036346225.1. NCBI lineage: Eukaryota > Metazoa > Arthropoda > Insecta > Coleoptera > Lycidae > Platerodrilus > Platerodrilus igneus. The sequence continues at coordinate 1,786,757 of JARFIW010000943.1, forward strand.
AAGAAAAGTCATAAAATCGAACATACACCGGAATTTATTAAAGTAGTAGAGAAAATCAACTTTATTCTTACCTTGACTTTTTAAAGTTCTTTATATTAACAACGGACGCATCCAATATTACTTTAGGCACAGTATTGGATCAAGGCATAGCCATAATTTGGGCAACAGCATATTTCAGGCCATATCTTTACGGAAGAAAATTTTATTTATACATAGAGTAATTGTGTAAACTAAAAGATCCTAATTCAAAATTACAGAGATGGAGGATTAGATTAGAGGAGTATGACTATGAGATCATATGTAAGAAATGATTGTATAACAATAAATCTGACACATTGAGCCGAATACAAATCATCACCATAGAAACAGAGTCAGTTGTAAGTAACGTAGACGAAACTGGGACAAAAGAAGACCCAGGCGACCCAGAAGAAATCGAAACTATACATTCAACTCAAAACGACAAGCCGAAACTCGCAATTGAAATTCGAAACGAAACTATAAATACAAATCCAAACCAATTTATAACTACGGAATTACTAACCAACCGTGAAACAGTAAAATACACAAAAACAGACATTAGGTTAATATATCACATTCAAATAACGAAAGGTGACAACAAAGATCAAATAATTAAAATTCTGATAGAATATAATAATTCAACAAATTTTAGCTACACTAGAAATTGCTCTAGCATTTGCTAAATTAAATACCGTACATGCTAGTATAATCAAACCGCTTGATTTAATGAACGAACTATTAGGAATCAAATCATGTATAACCCATAGCACATTATCTTTTGAGTAGAGTATAATTGGGAATACTGGAACCACATTGGCTCCAGCATCCACATTTGCTCCCTCATCTGGACCAAAAAGTTTTCTTCGACTAACCATTTTTCATCTTTCGAGATAAATGAGCATCCTCATTTCCACACACAAGATAAACCTAATTTTAAGATTTTTTTTACCGCTAACATTCTAGACCAAATAGTTTTCTTCGTCTAGCCAATGCATCTTTCGAGATAAACCTATCTTGTTTGGTATCAATTAATATTAGATTTTTCCTTTTATCTAACCTAGGTCCACACTTGGTTTTTAATGGAAAAACTCATTAAAAAGCAATTAGGTCATATGGGCATGTGGTCATATGGGCATGTGGTCATGTGGTCATATGCTCATGTGGTTATGTTAGCAGGGAGATTAAATTTGGTATATAAGGAAGTAGTTTTGGGTTGAACTTAGTTATAGTAAGACATTTTTCGAAAGATGTCGCATTCAAGCAATCAGTGGTGCTCCAAACAATCTATTACAAAAGCAGCAGAGGATATCCTGGATGGCTCGAGTTTCTACGCTGCTAGTAAAAAATATAATATACCTAGAACAACGTTATGCAGATATGTGAAAAGGTTTCAGAACGTGAAGAAATTATATAATTCCAACGATGCATCTAGAGATGTTATACCAGAAGTTAAAATACCTATACAGAATTTTGATAACTTTGCTATTGCTAGTGCAAGAAAGGATGGTAAACATGGCCCATTGTTCCCGTCTAACATACGAGCTATATTCGTGGGACCATCGAGTTGTGGGAAGACCAACGCTTTAATATCTCTGATCCTGCACGAGAACGGCCTTAGATTCCAAAATGTTTATGTATTTTCGAAAAGTTTATATCAACCGAAATACGAATTGTTAAGAAACGTTTTTACACCATTAAAAGAAGAAATTGGGTACCATGAGTTTGAAAATTACGACGATTTGATTGAACCCAGAGATACCAAAGAAGATTCAATTGCGGTTTTCGATGATATACCTGCAAACGAGCAAAGCAAAATCACTCAATTTTTCTCGTTCGGCCGACATAAAGCAATAGATTCGTTCTATCTAAGTCAAGAGGCTTTTATCAATTACGCCGGGACTTTAACGGTTATACCTTAGACTATATTAGTTGCATGCATTATAACAATATTAAATGTCAACCAATTTCATAATAGGGATAGAATAAGAAGCGATTACTTTGCAACACAGACGTAAGTTGATACAATTAGATAATGAACAATTGAGTACTACCAAGCAGATTTATTTAGGAATAATGATATTGTATGATTATCAAAAAACAGCATAGAAGCAATACTTGCAGTTTCTCACAGAACGATGTGCGACCGGAGGCTTGGTGTTAAATGTAAGAAGTTCATTCAGTTAGTTAGTCTACGAACTTCATAACCTTAACATTTGCTAGTTGTTCAAGCTCCTCGGTCCTAATTATTAATTATTGATTGATTTAAATATTGTAATAGTTTAAATTGCTTCACTTTGCGGTTAAAGAATATAAGCGTTTGAGCACTTTGTAAATGAAACTAGTCATTTTTGTAATTAATGAAATAAAATTAATCTGATGGTTGTGTTTTTGGAAATAAACTTAAAAAAAAGGCTTCCAAGGACTCAAAATCTATCTTGCAGCTATCCAAAATAGTTCCAGCAATAAAATACTAGTTATAATGTGATTATTACCAGTAAAAAAGGAAAATTTCCTAAATGACATGGGTTTGTGTATAAACTCCTTGAGAAAACTTTTATAAAAACAAAATATGTTCGATTTGCAGAAAACCATATCTGTTATGCGAGTAACTATTTCTCATTCATTTAGGAAGACTAATATCTGTAGTATATCGTAAAGGAAAATTTAACACTATTAATTTTCATACGAAGTTGTGAAAAAATGATACCAAATGGAGCTCTGGTGTTATCTACGTGACATTGAAATCTGTCACTAAATTTAGGTAAAACTACAATTATATTAGAGTAATCACAAAAACCGAAGTGTGATGTTAGTTGGAATGATGAAAAATTGCACTTAAATATACTGCGGACTGAATCTGGAATTGTGTTTTATAGGCAAATATATTTCACTCTATTATGGAGTAGCGATTACCGTATATCTGCCATGATCCAGGAAATATTTAACGATGGAATCCAAAGGGTACTATAATTTCAAATATTTACAACTGGTATTCTACGCTGCGAAATAAAAGTATGTATGAGACTAAGGTAAACTTTACAAACACCCAATTTTCTTTGTCATCAGTTTAATATTTCATCAACCATAACAAGCACGTTAATGGAATTGGTTGTGTGGTGTCGCGGAGGCAATTAGCAAACTGACACACCAAAGGCCACCCTTTGCCATGAAGTATCATTGATCTATTATAACAGCCTTACTTGTTTGTTTTGATTATGTTTATTTATCGGGTTCACGAGTTATTGCTCTACCTGTTTATGTTAGAACAAACACAAAAACCCACTTTGCAGACAAAACACAACAGAAAACTTATAATAACAACGTTCAAGCCCCAAACAAAAATGTTTGTGCATTCACTAAGACGAATTAAATATCTATAAACGCTTTCTCTCCTTTATTATCCAAAAAAGGGTATTTCCATCTACTTAAAAAATTATTACGTTCTTTTTTAGAAGGGATTTATATTATACATGGGAAAATTTAGAAATATGGAAGTACTTCCTAAGTTACTTAATAAAATTTGCATATTTAGGAATGTTGGTGGTTTACAGACTAGTCAACAAACAAACGGATTTAAATGGTGGGTTTGTTATATATACCAGGGATAAACTATAAATTAGATAAAGGGAATGGTCCCGCAACTCTATGTTTAATAGCAGTAATTAAGGCAAGCCCAAATCGAGCATACTAAGCTCCGCCGGTATTGCTATTAATACTGTTGTGTCGGCTGAAGAGAAAGATTTTTTGATCAGGTATTAATTAAATTTTTTAGTATATCACTTAATAACCTTCCTTATAGACCTCTATAAACACGCAATCAATAAACAAATTAAAATATAAATATATTCTCCCAGCAGATCGATTTTGTTCTGCACAAAATGGATATATTTCGTGTTATATATTGATAGCAGCTTTCTATGTATTTTTTCCTGCTTTGTTTAATTTATATAGGTATTTGTGCATCCTGTTGCAAACAGTCCTAGTTAATAATCAAAAATTGAACAACTTACTTTAGGCATCTCATTTCCTAAAAAGATTTTTAACAACGTTTAGCTTAGACTACACGTGCCACATGACGAATATCTACATCGTAGCAAATTTCGGGAACTATTAGGAAAAGGTAGCCTACCGCGCGCGTGATATAAACCGACTACAAAGAGTCCGCGTGAAATACGCTCCACAATCGAGACTGCGCCTAGAATTGACAGACATCGCGGCATGTTTCTGAAAACAACGGGCGTGGACGTATTTGAAGTTCCTTTCTGATACCTGTAAAACAATCGAGAAAGCGTTTACTTTTTATTACATTATTAATTCTGTAGGTACCCCTACAGTATTGAGAATTAGCGGATAATTATTTTCCACGTTTTCTTTTTATTTTTAGTACAGGCATCTGAATTTATTACACCGACAAAAAGCAACCCTAAACTGAAATCACATGTGCCACTAACAATGAGAAACAATGGACTCATAGTGCTGTGTGCGATGCCATAAACTTCTTTATGTGTAACTGAATAGCAACACATAATAAAGCAATCCTCAAAGAATATTCCCAACAATGTGTTTCAGTATTCGACGAGTTAGAAGTTTCCTGAGATTTTACAATTTCTCATACATCGTTGTGTTTGATAGAAATGAGGTAGTGGTAAACGTAGTTGTTTTAAAATAAGCGGATGCATAGCTTAACTAGTGATCACAAGGGGTAGGACTGATAAAGGCACATGCAAACTTCTAGTTTTAAGATGCACTTCCATTGCAAACATATGATGGTATGACGTTCCCATAAAGAGCTTGAGTACAATCGTGCCAATAGGTTATAATTTTTGTATATCAAAAGCAATTATCGTAAATAAACTTTTTCATTCTGATAAGTCTTCTAGTTTGTACTATTGCCAGTAAAATTTGGAACTCTAAGTACCACGACGTCGAATGAATTGGAAACTGCAGCTTTTATAATGTAACAACCGGCAAGCTCCTCAATCATTTGTTGTCGATTGCTTTTGCATTGTAGTTAAATCTTTATGACTACTTCATCTTGCAATATATAGAATGCATGTGCTTTAAAGAATTTTCCGTGTATTACTATCAGTTTGACAGAAAAAGCGTACTTTGGCAACAAAACATTAAAGTGATGCTTATGAGCATCGTCTTTTTTGGGATTTTAAACCGAAACTGATAGGACCTATATCTCTACTTATCAGTGTCTTGAGTAATTAATTGAGCTTCGTTCCACATTCCTCTCCAACCCAATACTACGTTAATGTATTTGTGGCGTATTTTTAAGCACGAGCCGTATAAAAGAAAAGGGCAAATTTAACAATTATTTTATTTTTGAAGGAAGGATGTACTTTTAATTTAATTCCCTCTTCTTTTATCTCGCAACCACCAAAATGCTCAAGAAACCTCTGATCACTGACCCTACCACCGTGCTAATTTAATCAATCTTCACAACAAATTTCAAATTACTTTAAACCTTGACCGACCCTCCCCACAATATGTCCTTAATTTCCTCGCCACCCAGTATCACCTACCATTAAATTAATACCTACAAGAGATCCTTGACACCAAACCACCTATTTCATACACTTAATCCGCATTAACAAGAATAGCGCCGAACTGAAACTGAGTCCTTTGCTACCCCAACCCCTCGACTGCGATCTCAGATAAAAATGTCATTAGAAGTGAGACGTAAAAAATTTTGATTTACAAAATTTCTTACAGTTTTACTTGATTTCTTAGATTATAAAGCTAAGATGGGCCCATGGCCAAGGTAGAGTTTAAATTGTTTAAATAAACAAGTAGGTAAACCATTAAAGAAACGTTAATCTAGCAGCTTCTGAATCTGTTTCCTTAAAATCTACTTTTACGAGTGACATTGGGTGCCTCTATTCCATCAATTGGCGTTTTAATCCAGTGATCACATGATTCAGGTTTTGTCGCCAATGGCAATTTGGCTTATAAAATTCATCATCCTGACCATGAAGCCGCTCAAGGAGAGTCAAAGTACTGCCTACATGATTTTTGTAGACTCTAGTCTGGAATTGCAATATCCAGAGTCAGCACAATTTCGGTACTTTATTCGTCTTGCCACAATTTCATAAAATCCCGCTTCAATTATCGATTTTTATGCTACAACATGAAAAGATATCCTATCACTAACTCTACATGATAATTATATATTTAAACGCACGGAATTATGCTTCCTATCTCTAATAAATGTAATTCATTCATAAATAATTAATTTATTCTAAAAATACTACAATATCCAGTTATATTATTGTGCATACCAAAACTTGAGGAAATCAAATAATGGGAAGATCAATTCAATATATTTTATCGTCAGAGGATTAAAATTTTTAATATAAATAAATAATCTACTACATCACAAAAACGCGATAAAATATAGAACTTAATAAAACAGGATTTATGGATGTACATTGGCAAAAGACTTTTAATACTAGCGATTGATATTGATATATTATTTATTACTAGATAGCGGTTTAGAAACAGAGTGTGTTATACTAAATGATAATTAACATTTCGATAATTATTACAGGTAAGATCTACACACCATACATTAAAATTTATCATTTCTTTGGTTCATCTCTTCAAGTTTTGGTGTGTATAACAATATTACTTATAACCATTTGCCTTAAGGTGTAGTGCTTGTAGAGTATTTACGAAACGCGATATGCTATTATTTTCAAAATGCTTTATGGCTATTTATTTCCATCTGAAAGACCTTTATAAAAAAAGCTGAAAAATGATTTCAAATCCAGCCAATAATAAAAAGAGGGAAGATACGTGCTCACGAACACGAGTCGAACTTGAATTACCCGATACTTAAATTTCTAAAGGCACAATTCTAAATTGTGTACGGAAATAACTATTTAAAAAATAGATAAGACTCGAACATGTTTCAAACTTATAACCTTCGGCTCCGTACATCGACGCGCTAACCAGTTCGAATCCTGTCGAAGACTTATTACTTTACATGTTTCTATTACTAGCTCAATTTGAGTTATCATTTAGTGTTTGCATAAAAGATTTAAGTTATTATTTCGTCTTAATGAATAATTTTGCCTGGCATGGGGAAAGTAATACGAGCATAGGGAACGAAAATCAATATAAATTGTTGGTTAATTTGCAAAAAGAAAATACCGTGACCGGTTTCACTGTTCTTGCAGATTATCAGACGGGCGCATCTCTTTTTTCAAAACAACCAACTATGTTCTGACATAATACACAAATTAAGGTGTATTTATAGTGCACATGCTTCTTATGCGCCCTTTATACTCGAATATAAGCAACTAACATCGATGACTGTTTCCGATGTGATAGAGATGGCATTGCCAGACAAAATTTTAATAGCGAGTCAAAAGACAAGATGAAAAATAAAATAAACAAATGACCTGTTTTTTTTTGCAAAATAACCAACAATTTATATTGATTTTCGCTCCCTATGCTGGTATTACTATTCCCATGCCAGGCAAAATTATTCATTAATATTTAATTGGAAACGCATTGGTTTCCGTCGACCAACTTCCTCATTTAGCACTGGGTGCAGTATCTCCTTAGAAGGTCCGCCAGTGTTAAGTAGGTAACAGGTCATTTGTTTATTTCTTTTTCATCTTGTCTTTTGACTCGCTATTAAAATTTTATCTGGCGATGCCATCTATACTATCACGTCGGAGACTGGAAACAGACATCGATATAAGTTGCTTATATTCGAGTATAGAGGGCGCATGAGAAGCATTTGCAGTATAAATACACCTTAATTTGTGTATTATGCCAGAACTTAGTTGGTTGTTTAGTAAAAAGAGATGCGTTCATCTGATGATCTGCAAGAACAGTTAAACCGGTCACGGGCTTTTCTTTTTGCACAATAACCAACAATTAATATTGATTTTTGTTCCTTATGCTAGTATTACTTTCCCCAAGCCAGACAAAATTATTCATTAATATTTAATTGGAAACGCATTGGTTTCCGTCGACCAACTTCCTCGTTTAGCACTGGGTGCAGTATTTTCTTAGAAGGTCCGCCAGTGTTAAGTAGGTAATAGGTCATTGGTTTATTTTATTTTTTATTATTTTATCTTATTAGCAAACATCATGGTATTAATAATTCGTTTGCTTTGTGTAACTACATAATAGTTGTACGTTTTAATATACCCGTGAATTGAGTATCGTCTTTAGACTATATCTGACATAAATCAAGAACTTGACACTATCAAATGTGACCGATAGCATTGCCAAACGTAATTAATGTTCGGTTGATGTATGGTTGCGTACACGATCTAAATTTTATTATCTTTCCAATTAAAGTCACAGGATCCGGCGGCTGAATTAAAAGGCGCGTTGGGGTACAAATCCGAATGCTACACTACTAAAACCTGACCAAAGCTTTAGCACACACATAATACACTCACGCAAGCACACATGACTTGCACGCAACCGTGCACACACACGCATATGCACTTACGCACACGGCACATACCCACGCATGCTCGCACGCATTTGTGCACACGCAGGACCACGCGCACACGCATATGCACGCCACCAGCGCACTCACGCGCACGTATACCTACTTCACATAGCACGCACGCACCCACGCATACGCTTCGCTCGCACGCATGTACCATCAGAAATACATGAATTTACACACACGCTTTTACGGGCGTGCGCACGCATACACAAACGCACTCCAAAGCATTCACACGAGCGCGTGCACGCACTCAAGCCACGCGCTTACATGAACCCACGCAAACTTGCTGGCACGTATGCACAGGCAAGTACTGACGAATACTGACAAATACATTATCGGAAGCACGCGCACATGTACGTACACACGCAAGTAAACACGCACGCGTGCACGAACACACGTACGCATGACATGCGCTCACACGCACTCTCGCAAGCACCCACAAACCCACTGCTACGTATTTCTTTTTGAACACTATTATTCCAGCCATCCATTGGGTGCCAGTGAAACGAATAATGTTTTTTGAAGCACCTGCCCTACGTTTATAGAAAGCCAGTCAAGAGAATCTTTCCTACATACAACTGGTCTCACGTTATGAGCAAGTGTAACGAAGTCTTCCGACATAACTAGGGGTCTATTCCTCGGGTAGAGCTATGAGAAATGGTGCGGTAAGTCGAATTCTGATTGTATACTGAATCTAATCTAAAACAAATAGGGCGCCACCATGTCCTGACTTAATTAGGGTAATTGCGTAGTATAATTCTAGGGGCGGACGTGGAAACCCAAAGAAAAAATATCGCCTTCGATGACACTAACCCGTCTTAATTGAATAAAACGCTGCTCCTGAAAGAAATGGTAATAATTAATTTAATAGAAGGGTGGAACACTATTTGTGTGCCACAAATATACCTAAAGAAACATCAAAATAAATAACTCCTATATAAGTTGTCATTAAAATTCTACTCATATGGATGTTAGTTTCTTGTAGTTAGTTTTGACCATCTTTGATCAAAATAATAAAGCTTTAATTTTGAACTACTAATTTACTCAAAAGATTCTCTTTTAAAACAAAATTCAATACTACAAGGTTTCATAAATAATTAAATGAGGTCAAATATTTTAAATAAAGTTTCATCAAAATAATTTCTCAGCAAACATTTTAAAAGTTAGTGTTTACATGTTACAAAGAAAAGCCGACTCTGGCAGATCTGTCGAGAGGGTTACAAAATAAAGCATATTAAATCACTTTTCTTAATCTTAATTAATTGTTTCAGTTTTAGTTCTCATAAAGAAAGATTGTAAAAATATTCTTATAAGTTCAACTTATGCAAGCATTATTCAAAGCATATGTTATTTGAGCACAGGTGTCAGCATTAAACTGCAAGCAAACAAGTGACGTAACAAGACATCTGTCGTTGTTACCAACAGAACAAAATGAACCACGTGTATGGTTTCTCAAACCATTATAAATGCTGAATTATAATTTTAACACTGAAAATTCAGTCCAACAAACAATCTAAAATTTATATTATTCGTGCTTTTATGCACTAAACAAAACTAGCGTGTTTCTAATTTAGAACACGAACAAAATTCCTAAAGCTATCTACGAACCAGAACTGTATTAATTGGATGTTAACAAGTGTTGCAAAATCAAACATAATCGCCAAACTTCCATCAGGTTTGTGGTAATATGCTCTTCTACCAATTATTCAATTACTAAATTACCAAAACCGCTTCTTACGAAACGCAATACAAAGTCGTTCTCCATCAGTAGTTGGAATTGTGGTTACTATAGTTGGTTTTATGGTGGTGGAATACGCGCTAAACAAAATACCTTAATTAAACAAAGTAAATATTCATTATAGGATACCAACCGCTATTTAAAGATGGATCTCTAATCGTCGAAATGTAACCGCAAGTTCGCGGCCTGCCTCCAATTGTACATCATTGTTTAACAAGCTTGCAGGACCGACTCCTTTATCACCTCGCACGAGCGACGGCGTAACCCCCAGCAGAGGCCTTCAAGCAACTCGCGCCTGCGAAACGTTTTATACATAGAAAACAATAAGTAGATACGACCTTAGCGTATTACTAAACTCGTTGCTTGTACTTTACTAATAATTTGAATAAAAGCGCTTTATGACTTTGTCTTTTATGATTGGATTTAGTAACTGCGAAATAAACTTGTTACACTACCCTTTCCAAAAAGAAAAAATTTTCCAACAAAGTAAAACTTTAAATGTAAATACAAGAAAAATTTTTTATACTTATTCATACTAGCCTTTCCTACATCTCTAATCATCAAAACAAAATCTTATAAATTTATCAAAACGAGGGGGGCAAATATTTACAATTGGAGTGTGTCGGTAACTACGTGTACCTAACGTCCATAGGGAGACAAAATCGGGGAGTCACAATCGGTGTAGGTCAAAATTGGGAGGGGTTAAAGTAAAAAGTCAAACACTCCACGGGACAAAAAATTAATCCAAAGCTAGATTCAAGGTAAACCTTTAACTAGAGGTTCTTGCTCCTACTGAGGCTAGTATTTACTAACTATACCAAACATATTAGAAATTATCCTAATTTCCACAAATAAAGACTCCACTTCCTGGAGCTCAAGCAGTTCTCTATACAAAAAAATTTGAGTGCTACTACCTCAAAAATAGCACAACTCTTCAAAATATTATCACTAGCCAGTGACAATCAAAAGGAGGACACCACCGATAGGTCCAAATCCATAACACCATCATCACAAAGTGATAATCAAAACAAAGGCAACCTTACCAAAAGGTTACTTACAAATCTCAAATTCAAAATAACATCATCACAAAGTGATAATCAAAACAAAGGCAACCTTACCAAAAGGTTACTTACAGAACTCAAATTCAAACTAACATCATCACAAAGTGATAATCAAAACAAAGGCAACCTTACCAAAAGGTTACTTACAGAACTCAAATTCAAACTAACATCATCACAAAGTGATAATCAAAACAAAGGCAACCTTACCAAAAGGTTACTTACAAAATTCAAAATCGAAATTGAACCAGCCAGGGCTGTAACATCCTACACCCTACTGACTATCCTATCACTAACCTTCAAACAACACATCTCATTAGTGATGGAACAAATGGTGGGGTTCACCACTCAAACCTTTGACCTTGACAAACCAAATTTCTGACAGGTCAGAGATAAGGGAAAGAATAAATTAATATTCTCTCGACCAAAATGTGTAGAAATCAGGACTTGAATAGCCCACATACTTGTACATCCTGAAGACATCTGTCAAAGACATCTTCTAACCACATCTTTAAATAACGCGCGACCAAAACAATCCTTATGCACAATAATGTACATCTCAAAACTACCACCAAAAATCTCTAACCACTTGCTTCAATTATCAAACAAAAAATTTCAAAATACTAGATACCAAACGGCAGTCTGCATTTAGTAAACATCAAAGAGATGACTAGACTGGAACTAATAGTCAGGGTCATCATTTTCATTTGGACATGATGCTCCGATGGGCTTTAAATCCTTGACATGCCATCTTCCGGCTTTAGTCCCATCTTCATTTTCTAGCTCGTAAACTAAATTAGAGAGTTTTTTCCAAACTCTACTCAAAATAAACTTTGGAGCTAACTTAGCGGAGAATTTATCACCGGCGCTTGAAAGCACCTTATTAGTTCTCCAAACTCTTTCTCCGACTTGAAAAGAAACGTCTCTTCTTCTAAGGTTGTAGCGTTTACTCGCACGCTGATATGCTACATGCAGATTTTCACGGACATTTCCAAAGATATCAAACAAAGGTCGACGATCCAAAACATAGGAAGGTCTACTACTTGAAACAACATCAACATCCTCACCAGGTTTAAAATTATCTCTATACGCTTTTCCACTACGTACGAACGGATAGCAGTACCAACTGTCTTAACAATTCTCACCACAAAATTGCCTTGAGGAGCATACACAGCATTGTACCAAATTTTTTGGATTTCGTACTTCGCGCACAAGGCCTTAAAAACACGTCCAATCAACTGTGGACCATTATCACAAATAACGAATTGTGGTACCCCGTAGACAAGAAATACCTTTTCTTCTAAAAAGTTCTCAATCAAATGTGCTGTGGCACTACGCAAAGGTTGCAAAATTGAATACTTGGAAAACCAGTCCCCAACAACTAAATGCCATTTACTTGCTTATGAGTCATCAATAAAAAAACTAATCACGACTATAGCTAACAAAAAAATCAGTGTACAGGTACACTCTCATCCTACTACCAATTGAACTGTCGAAACAACTACTATGCTTCACAACGCCTAAATATGCTAGAGTGACAAACTCTCTACGAGTCTCACCTAGACTAACAATACCAAAATTTACATCAAATCAAAACAAAATATGGTGCAAAAATTCTAGAGCGCCTAACTCACCTCGAGTCTCGTCTAGACTAACGCAATGCCGAGCGACCAACTCTTCCTGAGTCTCGTCTGGACTAACATACTGCTGAGCAACCAACCACGACGACAAGTTCCGCCTAGACTAAATTGCGTTGCAATGCTGATCTAAACAAAAATCTGCTAACAAAATCAAAAACGTGCTTATGCACTAAGAGCAATTTTCAAACGACACAACGACAGCTCACTCCAATGTACCTTCAAAATAGAATCTCTAGCCTTATCATCAAATTTCGACAAAGATGTTCTTTATAAACTCAAGCAAATCAAACAACAGGCTTATCAGCTTCTTTAGCTGACAGTCTTCCTAAAATTTTTCTTCAAAACTGGTTTCTCACTCACTTGAACCTTACAAAAAATATCAAAACAAATTCGGGCAACTAAAGGTAAAAGTCAAAAAGTGTATTTGCAAAATAAACTTTACCAAAACGATATCAAAAAAAATTATATTGGGTCAAAACAGAATGAAAGTTAACAATAAATTTGACTAAGTTAATTAATTGACTGTATGTGGGTTAACGTTTCAACCAAACTTTCAAACAACCAAATCTTAATGTCAACTAAACCTTGAGCTAACAAATTTTGAAGCGAAGCAATTTTCGAACAAACAAATTTCGAAGGAAAACAATTTTTGGACAGACAAATTCGAAGTGAAATAAATTTTGAATAAACAAATTCGAAGCAAAACAATTTTTGAACAAACAAATTCGAAGCAAAACAATTTTTGAACAAACAAATTCGAAGCAAACTAATCTTTGAATAACAAATTCGAAGTAAAATAATTTTTGAACAAACAAATTCGAAGTAAAATAATTTTTGAACAAACAAATTCGAAGCCCCAAACGTTGCCGGCGCCAGTGCTACCTACGTATTTCTTTTTGAACACTATTATTCCAGCCCTCCATAGGGTGCCAGTGAAACGAATAATGTGTTTTGAAGCACCTGCCCTACGTTTATAGAAAGCCAGTCAAGCGAATCTTTCCTACATACAACTGGTCTCACGTTATGAGCAAGTGTAACGAAGTCTTCCGACATAACTAGGGGTCTATTCCTCGGGTAGAGCTATGAGAAATGGGGGGGTAAGTCGAATTCTGATTGTATACTGAATCTAATCTAAAACAAATAGGGCGCCACCATGTCCTGACTTAATTAGGGTAATTGCGTAGTATAATTCTAGGGGCGGACGTGGAAACCCAAAGAAAAAATATCGCCTTCGATGACACTAACCCGTCTTAATTGAATAAAACGCTGCTCCTGAAAGAAATGGTAATAATTAATTTAATAGAAGGGTGGAACACTATTTGTGTGCCACAAATATACCTAAAGAAACATCAAAATAAATAACTCCTATATAAGTTGTCATTAAAATTCTACTCATATGGATGTTAGTTTCTTGTAATTAGTTTTGACCATCTTTGATCAAAATAATAAAGCTTTAATTTTGAACTACTAATTTACTCAAAAGATTCTCTTTTAAAACAAAATTCAATACTACAAGGTTTCATAAATAATTAAATGAGGTCAAATATTTTAAATAAAGTTTCATCAAAATAATTTCTCAGCAAACATTTTAAAAGTTAGTGTTTACATGTTACAAAGAAAAGCCGACTCTGGCAGATCTGTCGAGAGGGTTACAAAAATAAAGCATATTAAATCACTTTTTCTTAATCTTAATTAATTGTTTCAGTTTTAGTTCTCATAAAGAAAGATTGTAAAAATATTCTTATAAGTTCAAATTATGCAAGCATTATTCAAAGCATATGTTATTTGAGCACAGGTGTCAGCATTAAACTGCAAGCAAACAAGTGACGTAACAAGACATCTGTCGTTGTTACCAACAGAACAAAATGAACCACGTGTATGGTTTCTCAAACCATTATAAATGCTGAATTATAATTTTAACACTGAAAAATTCAGTCCAACAAACAATCTAAAATTTATATTATTCGTGCTTTTATGCACTAAACAAAACTAGCGTGTTTCTAATTTAGAACACGAACAAAATTCCTAAAGCTATCTACGAACCAGAACTGTATTAATTGGATGTTAACAAGTGTTGCAAAATCAAACATAATCGCCAAACTTCCATCAGGTTTGTGGTAATATGCTCTTCTACCAATTATTCAATTACTAAATTACCAAAGCCGCTTCTTACGAAACGCAATACAAAGTCGTTCTCCATCAGTAGTTGGAATTGTGGTTACTATAGTTGGTTTTATGGTGGTGGAATACGCGCTAAACAAAATACCTTAATTAAACAAAGTAAATATTCATTATAGGATACCAACCGCTATTTAAAGATGGATCTCTAATCGTCGAAATGTAACCGCAAGTTCGCGGCCTGCCTCCAATTGTACATCATTGTTTAACAAGCTTGCAGGACCGACTCCTTTATCACCTCGCACGAGCGACGGCGTAACCCCCAGCAGAGGCCTTCAAGCAACTCGCGCCTGCGAAACGTTTTATACATAGAAAACAATAAGTAGATACGACCTTAGCGTATTACTAAACTCGTTGCTTGTACTTTACTAATAATTTGAATAAAAGCGCTTTATGACTTTGCCTTTTATGATTGGATTTAGTAACTGCGAAATAAACTTGTTACACCACTTGCAAATACATGCATGCACGCTTTCCACACGTACGCATGCAACCAGCACGCAAGCAAACGCACGCGCACGCACATCCGCACTCACAAACGCAGGAAGGCACACACGCACTAACGCACATACTAGCGTGCACGCACAGGCACATGTACGATTCGCGTGTCCACACGCGCACCCTCATGTGCATGCGTTCACACATGCACGCCCACATTTACACGTACGCCAATACGCATGCATCACGCACATGACCCCACGCACGCACGGAAAATCGTGCGCATTCAAACACATTTCGCACGCACGCATACACGCTCGCTCGCACATATGTACGCACGCACTCACGAACCCACGCATACATCCGCATGCTTTCGGCACGAACCCAAACGCACGCACGTATGTATATACGTACGTATGCTATACGCACGCGTTCATACATGCTTTCATGCACGCTTGCGGCGGACGGACGTAGACGTACGCATACATGGACGCACACCCGTATCAATAATCACACGCACACGTACAAGTGTTTGCGCTCGTTCTTGCGTACGCACACGCACGTGCACGTCCAGTTACACGGACGCGCATGCGCACGCTCTTGAAAGCGCGCGCGCACACAGACACGTATAGTTGTATAATGAAACGTTTAGTGTTTCCGTCAAAAACAGCTAAGGTTATACGTAAACATCGCACTATAGATTCTGGATTCTGGATTATAATGAAGGAAGTTTGCGCCACATGCACTTAGGCCACAATGCGGGCCCCTTGTGCTACCTTGCTTATAGCCCTATAGTGATCACTAAAGCCCTCCTAGACTTGAAATAAACTTGAGAATGTCTCTTATACTATAGGTTCAAACGCTTAATCATTTAAAAGCTCCAAACATTACCCCCGTTAACTGAAACCTGATGACTGGTTAATGTGCAAATTCTGGTTTATGCAACTTGACGAGAATGTGGTATTACAGCTGCTCTTTAAATGCTGTTTACCTTAGTCATGAGAAGCATAATAAAATAATAGAGCCGTTTCCAACGGAATTATGCAAAAGAAAACCGTGATAGGAACAGTTATTAGCCTTCCACGAAAAAACGTTAACAAATCTGATTCCTGAGGAATGAATAGCTTTATAAAATAACCTTTTATATTTTGTAAAGATGATTTTCAGGTATTTACACAATTTTCGTATTTGACAAGATTTGACGGGATAAATGGCCGAATCGTTCTGGAATTTTATGAAAGCACCTTTTTGCAATTTATGCCAGCTTTCACCCGTAAAAGGGACTTTAATATTTGTATTCAGTGTTGAAAAAGCATCAATAATAAACATTGAAACCTATTACTTTTAGTTGACGTACAAGAAAGATTTCTAATTTTGTTAACGTTCAAGCAATTTTTCGAACTTATGTTGCGACGGTTCACTATAAACTGAGTATCAACCGATCTTTCGATTATTCAATTAACTGTAATACGGATAAGAGTGTCACGAAATCTTACCGAATACTTTTTAGTTTCATGATTACGGCTTGTTTCTCACATGTTTATTGTGGTGAATTAGCATTTGCGTGTGGATTTATTTTTATACGCCATTAACGCTAATTATACGAAACTGTAATATCACACGATTACACCTACGTAGAAACAAGAAAGTTGAGAGGTGGTTAAAATGCATTTAACTATGACTAGTTTTTCTTGATTCAATTAAACAGATACATAACTAGTGTGAGTTATTTCACTATTTCAAGTACGAGTTCACACGACATAGAAACAAGTCCGAAACTACATTCAACTATAGGTTTACACATAACATGGTATAGCAAAAACTGATTAATCATTTTTAAAATTTTCCAAGAACTCTTAGAAATGGTCTATCATTTTGAATTTATTCTATATATGTGCAACAATTTTTCAACATCTCTCTTTTTAAAAAGCGGACTCAATGATGTAATTTTGATACACGAGAACTTTAGTTGTGTTTGTCAAAAGGTCGGTGGTTGTATTAGAAATCATGAAGTGAAAGTTTGCTGGTAACATTAAATTGGATACATGAGTGAATTAACAATGGTGTGGCAAATGTAGTGCTTGTAGTCCTAATTTTGTCATTGGTGACACGACCTCAGCATGAGCACTAAAATTTGTAGTTTTGCTCTGACTACAGATTTTAAGTGCTACTGCCAAGCGCATATTCGGGGAGGGAGGTCTTAGGGTAATTACCTCTCCCAAGATCAAAAGATAAACATTTTCTTATCAGTTACCTTGCAATTTGCAATAATAGAGTTTTTTTAGCAAATAACTTGACGAAAGTAGGCTCTCAGACGTGTCGTTCGATTTATTTTTAAATAATTTGGAATACTTATATATCTAATAGACGAGGGTGTATTTCCTGTTATCACGTGCGTTTCATTTTCAACACGTGTCAGGGTACAATATCGCAATTACGAATTTAGAAAATAATTACAGGGTTGCTTGTTACGTTCATTTTACGACTAAATTGAAATATATCTTTTTTGATTCATTATCCATTTACATAGACTATTCTCAAATTGTTTCTTACGACAGGCAGGTCGTACCATGGGGTTACCGGACCCACACGACTGCAAGAAAAAAAAGAAAAACCCAGCAAAACAGGGAAGTAAATAAAGAAATCTTAACGTTCAGAAATCAAGTCCTAAGGAGAGCAAAGTCGGCATAGGAACGGGCGCAAACGTCTTAAGCCCAATATCTAGTCCTTGCGCCCGTTTCTTATGTATACTTTGCTCTCTTTAGGACTTGATTTCTAGACGTTAAGATTTCTTTATTTACTTCCCTGTTTTGCTGGGTTTTCTTTCTTTTTTTCTTGCACCCGCGTGGGTCCGGGAATAGAATAGCCCCATGGTACGACTTGACTGTCGTAAGAGGCGACTACAGCGGTCCAACACATACATACATACACACACACACACACACACATACAGACACACGCACACATATACCCATACATAACTACGCTAAGATTCGGTTTTAATATCTTTTGCGCGATTCTTAGGTCTTTTGTAGTTCTTGTACTTGTTGCTTGGTGTTACTCTTTTTAGTTTTCTTTTTTTCCCTCGTTCCTTTCGTTCCACATTCCTCTCCCTTTTTCCTGTGGTTGGAGTTACTTTCTGTCGGTCTTGGTGCCGACTTGGTATATTTTTCAATCCACTTCCTGTGGAAGGTGCTTTCTAGTCCATTTTTTCTTTTCTTCGGAAACCACGATTTAGTCGACTTTAGGACTAATTAATATTTCTTTTCCTTGGTTCTTCGGTTGTTGCGACTCTTGGGTACCACAGCTTGAAGTATTTTGATTTTTTTCTCTATCCAGCATTATTGTTGTTTCCTGGATTACCTTGAGGCTTGACACTTTGGTTATTTTGGCTGTTACTTGTTGGTTTTTTCCTCCCTTCTTTTCTTTACTTTTTCTGCAGGAAACCAAACTTCTTCTGAGGTCGAAGACTTTACTGTTTCTTTTCTGAAGAAACATCCGTCCTTTAGCGACTTTGATAGTGTTGACACCATTCCATCTTTGTCCACGATGATTGCTACCTTTTACCTTTCTTTTTCCTATGTCCCCTAAACTTCTTAATTTAGTTCGGCATACTTTGGTTCTTTGAGCCGGATGAGAGTTTTTTCTTTAATTTTGGAGTGTTTGTTTTTGCGGTGTTTTCGTAAACGAATTTTCTTTTAGTTTTTTTCTTTTGTGTTTGGTTTTTTTTGGTACTGCCCACTTTTGCTTTCCTACCCCAACCTCTTAATTTTGCTGGGGGGAGGGATTTGATACGTTCATTTTACGACTAAATTTATCCTTTTTGATTCATTATTCATTCACTTAGACTCTGCTCAAATCCTCCAACAACATCCTTATAGTTTACCTGTTCACAATAAGAACGCTTCCTAATAATTTTCATTTTAAACCAATTTGCTTCGAAACGAAAAGCTTATCCTATAAATTAAATAGTCTATACCCTGTTTTAGGTATCCGTGAACTTGCTATACATTACTATAGCGTACAATTAGTTTTTATATTAGTTCGACCTAAAGATTCGTCAAAATAATAATTGTACTATTTGATAAAGCGTGCTTCCAAGTCTCTATTTAACACCTGTGTATGATAACGCGAGTATTGTAGTGAATCTTTGCTAGAAAAATAATTCACTCTACTCGATTCTTTCTGTACTTCCATGACAACTGTAATTTGTTCTTTGGTGTTATATTCACAATTTTGTGCACACACTGTGTGGTGAGTATTTTATTTTAAAAAATAGATGTACTTTCCATCGAAAATAAATTAATCGTTACTCTTAATTATTGTAGCTTCTTCCTTCAGTGGACCTAACTACCCGTGGGATTGTCGCCCCTTTCTGTTATGGGAGGACACCACTATGTGTTTTCGCCGTTGGAAATGACGATCTGATGAGTTGCCGCTTGTTTTGGTGTAGAAGGGTAGATAGGGTAGATAGATAGGTAGATAGACAGTTACCAAGACCTTATATTTTCCATCTTTCAATTACTTGCTCGTTTTGAAATGATCGTTTGGGCTTTGCATAAAAGTCTAAGTTAGTATTTCATCTTATTCACTATAATATGATAGTATTTATCAACTTACCTTGTGTAATGAACTACCTAATATATATATATATATATATATATATATATATATATATATATATATATATGAACATTACTGAACGATGTTAGAATTTATGGCCGTAATAATTGAGGCATTGCTTTTTTTTCTGAATGACTCAGATTGGTACTGGAAAAATGATTATTTTTGGTGCGGGGGTATGTGTTGGTGATCTTCAATTGGTTAGGAACTGGGTTTTTCCTTTTGTGAGACAATTTAATAGTTTAATTGTATGTTTACGGGGAGGGATTTCAAACTGTTGTTTTCTTTTTAAATTTGTAAATTTGGGTTAATTAAGAAAAATAATATTAATACTTTTAGGTATGTAACTTTAGGTTTGCTATAGGAAGTACGAGCGGTTGTTTTTAGTGTGTAGTTTGGGTTTTTTTTTTGTTGTTATTTCAAAGGGGTAGCGACCTAAAAACTGCAGCCCGCCATTTTTGAAGTAATTTTGTTATACTGCCGGAAATATGTGTATTGGGGTTACTGTATTTTGTTTTGGGGTTGAGAATACTGTGCTTTGTACGAATTTTTTTTTAATTAGAGGATTTTTTTGTATGTTTTGTTATGAGTTGTGGAGGAGTGAGTGAATTTTTTTTTATTTTTCAGGCCTTCCATTATTTTTGGTTTTTGTAAGACCCCGCCTACTCACCGGTTGAACCCGGCCATTTTCTTTTTTTGGTTTTTTTGTTAGGCTACGTCGATGCACGTAGCACGCTACATAGCCCATGACCGCTTATGGCTTCTTTGTTGCTCAGCGCAATGACTCTTGTATGTCGGGTCAATGATTAGGGATGTAGTTCTTATTGAACAGCAATGTGTTTGGGCCTCTGTAAAGTTACTCAATAAATGTCCAGCAGGACAAGGACTAAGTGACTTAAAAAAATCTACCAACTCTGACCAACCACAAGGTAAGTCTATAACTACTAAAATTTCCAAATATGTAAACGAACAGTATTCATACTCACAGTAATATATAGATTCTATTTTACTTTGGTACGGTGTTCCGCTCAAACAAGAAAGAAAGTAAGTAAAGAAAATTGACCGCACCGAATACCATAACAAAACGGAAGTCGAAAAGAATTGGATGTCGTATTAGGTCAAAACGTCGTAGAGTGGAGTTGGTCATACAGAAAGAAAAATTGGAATCCTCAATAAGTAGATTTATTTACAAACCGTTAATTAACAAACATGGTATCCAAAGGAATATTTACAAAAACCAAATCGAACATGATATAAACAAAGGCGTCAACTCGCTTATAACCAAACTTAACTAATATAAATTTAAGCAAATATAAATTAGGGATTATTTCCCAGTGACGTGAAATCTTAAAATCTAAGTAACACATACACGTATATTTAAATGATGTTTTCAGTTCTAAATAAATACAAAAGAAAATAAGACATTATGTACATTATTAGAACGCTGTTTATCTGCTCCCTGAAGTGCTCTTGCCAAATGTAGTAACGCAACCGCAAACTGAAGTAGCATAACCTTAAACGGAAGTAAACCAAGTGTTAAACTAGTTCCAGATTATAAATGGTAAACAATTTGTGACCTTAGCATTTTGCAAATCTTAGTTACATTAATTAAAATTGCTCTAGGCGAGCATCGGTTGATATTAAGTGTGACTTAAAACAATCGGGTAATCACTTTTCACTATTATGTGAATGTAAATTTATTAGCACGGCAGCCTTTAATTTATTGTGCCATAACCACGAGTAAGAAAACTAAACCACTAAGGGCAACAAGAAGTCACTAGACTTAATAGAAGCATAAAAAAGCAAAATATTCGTACTTTATCGTACCTTAAGAGGTGTAACTGTCTTTCTCTTGTATCATCGAAGCAGATCTGGAAGTGCGTACTACAGTTGTCGCTGGACTGGATTCTTCTAGGAGTCAATTTCATTTAACTAAGTTTGGCTTCATAAAACTAAAGTAAAGCATTGCCTCTTAAAAGCTTAAGTACACAACGACGTGACAAATCTCTTTACGGGAAAGGATGTTGTATATAATAGAAAACATCTCCTATCGAAGCTCAGCCTGTATTCGTAAGGAAAGAATACATCAGAGGGTAACGCGCTTTCCTTTAAAATATTTCCCATCGATAAAAATACACCTGCAAGATATAATAGCAACGTACTGTTGAATGGTATTTATTTATTTAGTTTTAAAATTCTTGCCACTGACTCTTTACTTACATTTTGCTGCATCAACGTTTTTCCTTTTGCGCAATGACAGTTTTGGATTTTCTAGCACAGACAACATTTCTTCAAACTGCGTATTGTCATCGGCAACCAGCTTTAAGCGTTTTGCATTAAATTTTTTTTTTACACTTCCGGTCCTCTTAAATTTATTTACTATTTTTGTAACAGTTGAATGATTAATAGATTTGTAGATAGGCAACAACTTTACTCATCATTAGTTAAATCGAAGAGTTCGTTTGTCTGTATTATTATATCTTACCTATACATGTCTATGTTACATCTTCTGATTCTTTAGCTAGGCATGTATTTTGATAATTAGGGTTGTCCGGAATGTTGCTTAATCAAATGGTCATTTCTTATAATCTAATAATTTAATTTCAACAAGTAAGAGGGGTTGTTATAAATTTGGTATTTTCTTACCTGAATATTGATAGGTAATTTTTGGAATGAAGTAATATATTTTTGTAACTGGATTCCACATTTCACACGATACCACGTTCCCGAATGTGCAGGTTTCATGAATTTTGCAATTTTCACGCATTCTTTCGTTTCATCTCCTTTTATGTTATGTTTGGTTTTAATGGTTAAACTGTATTAAAAATTGCCGCTAGATTCTTATTAATTTGTGGTCTTGATGTTGAGTCCTCTTTACAACGGACAACCTGTTTTGAATACCCCTTACTCAGGCATAATAGTTGATGTTCTCTGTTTAGCCGACGCAAGTTGCCTCAATCGAATCAGTCAACTTTTGAAGCACCAACCACCATAGTAAGTAGTTGTCTTTGTTACCAATCAAATATATCCTACTAGTTACATATAACAGTAAACCACCAATGCGTAAATCAGGTGGATTAGAATAAAGGTTCGCCCATGTGCCGATACGACGTTTTTTTATATAAGCCAATATTTTATATGTACGATTTGGTACACGTGTAAATTCGGGTATTTGTTATTTAATTATATTATGTACCAGAAGAAGAATTTCAGGTGATTTGTATTGGTATTACGGGATCTGTGTGCTTGCTCTTAGCGCAGTCTTTACAATTAAATCAATTTTATATAATTACCATTATTAACATAAAATTTTTATAAATTACTTCAATCTAATCAGAAAGTTAATATTTCATGTAGATTTAATGATAAATAGAAAAGTATTTAAATACACCATTATTTTCCTGCAGGATAAAGGCTTGTACTTTAAAGTCTCGTTGTTGATTCGTTACAAATTGAATATTTCTTTTTGTGTCTCTAAATGTGTTTGCATCACTCAAACTTATCGTGACAGACCTACAAAATTACTTATTTATTTGCTTTGTTTAATAAAGAACGCTATTGTACCATAAAGGTAAAGTGTGTAATCTTTTGTTATTGTTAGTAATATTTATTTATGCTGTTGCATTGATTTATAGTGGTTTAACAGCAAAACATGGTGTCCTTATATTATTTTTCTACTACTTACTAACTATTATTTTTTTATATTTCAGCAGGGCGAATCAGTTTGGAGTTTTTCTTTTCCTTTTTACTACGACCCTCCACCCCCACCACCACACTCTACGACTGGTTAGTTAGCACGGCATTCTTCCTTTTCTTTTTGTTGTAGTAATTGGTGCAAACCACTTATGTTGCTTTCGTTGCTCTATTCCTTGTCAGCACAGTATACCGTAAAATTATTTCTTGTGATGAGGTACTGGGGAATACCTAAAACTAAAAAATTTGTTGTTTAGGAATTTCTGAAACGGAAATTGCAATGGCACTGCGCAAAAGAAAGAAATGGGGAAACTTTGTAAAATAATCGGCCACTACAAGTATGTAGAAATGACTTCTTGTGTAACGAAAAAGAGGACCTACAATATCACAGGATGTGGCTTGCCAGGAATAGGACGGTTTGGCCCTAGAAGCAAACAGGCCAAAAGGTGGTAACTGTTCAGATTTGTGAGCAGCACAAACAGGGCAACGTCGGATATGGCGATCCACGTTAACTCTCAGACAAGGTCAGTAATAGGTTTGGAGCAGACGAGCAAAAATTTTGATCGCACTAAGGTCACCAGAAGTAGGAGGATCGTGATGAAGGAGTATCAGAAGTTTACGTTACTCAGGGAGTACGACAATTTTCCAATTGTCACGAGAATTGGCAACGGTAGAGACTTTGTAACGGTGGAATAAGATATTATAAACCACGAACCAAAATGGATAACGTCTAGGATATTTAAGGACTTTTTGCAGCATAGAACTATACTAGGAATCAGGAGTAGGAAGGATAGCTTTGCGAAATAAATGACCAAAGGAAAGATGGGTTCGAGGATAGGAACGGAACAGGAAAGAGTATCAGAACGACCTAATCTGTACCTTTACTGTAGATAATCGAAAATTTGGTACCGGAGACGTAGCGACCTGTGAGCTAAGCATCCAGATAAACTTTGAGGTTTATTGAGCCAAATGAGAGAATGATGGGCGGTGATACCGATTAAGGGATTCCTTCGATATACGTGTAGAACTTTCCAATTGCGTAAAGAACTGCTAAACACTTCTTTTCGGTAACCGAATAATTGCGCTTTGGTGTAGGCTGACTCAAAATAGCATCTAAACCGAAATTAGAGGTCTGAATAGTAAAGGGTAAGGCAAGGTCATAGCAGGAAAGTATTGATGCCGACACTAAATGATGTTTAAGCGAAATCCAGTTCTACGTATGAGTGTTTGTCTTGTCCAGAAGATACATAGCTATCAACGCCGTATTCTTTTCGTTCTGGTCGCAAACCATCCACCTCTAACTCCTGCAGAGGATTAATCGTATACAATTGCTTGAGGTAGAAGGGGGATAAATCTCTATAAACAATATCCAGTTGGACATTTTCAGGTATACTACCGTGACGCCAGACATGGCCGTCGTGCAGGATAGGTACTCGATAGTACCGTCAAAAGGATCTTGTGTTCGTTTTAAAATTTCTTTAAGTCACCGACTTTTATAATCCGGGGATCAAAATGTTTTACGAGTAGGCTGGACAACGATTTCAAATCAGAAAATCTGTGACTAATACTATGGTATCACAAGAACGATTTAGATTGGAATAAATCCAATGAGGACTTGTATAACTAAAACTATGATACCTGTCGAGGTATTCAGGGTTCTCTGACCCGCTCTAAAAAATGATCCGCCGTGATTGTACTCAGATCGACGGAAAATGTCGAATTCCATTTTGACCCTGCTTGGCCACAATTGTAGGTAGTAAAGAAAGTAGGTTTTGGCCTAGATGCAGAAGTAGGAACCGTTTCAGGTTCCCCGTTCGATTCCTACTTGAAGGTAAATAATGGAGGTTCACCCGACTTAGCGGTAGAAGTGCGAGCAGAAATAACAGGATTAACTCATATAGTAGTAACCTGACATTTTTTTTGTTTTAGGTTCAGAAAAACTGTGGAGGTTGGCCATAATAGAAAGTAATTGAACATGTGTTTTGCGCTCCGCCTCCGTTGGAGGCATCTTAACAGGGCGACGGTCTGTGTGGGACCAAAAGGAACTAATGCGTTTAAACCCAAGCAAAGCTTGTTACCGGTAAATTCAGCAAGGTATCGCTGCGTCTCTTGGATTGGAGTTGAAACTACTGTTTCCTCATCCACTTCGTTTCACTCACACATAGCACATCCATGCGCCTTCATTTCATTTCATTCATGATTTCATCCTCTATACCGTACACTCCCTTGATATTCCAAGTACCGAAGTTTCATCCCTGATTCATGCGATCGTTATCTGATGGGTCACATATTTTCCGTAGCAGTCGCCCGTATGTCCTTGATGGTCTGAAATATTCCCAAGGGTCTTGTTAGTAAGTTTTAAGTAAGTTGAATCAGGTTATCAATATCGCAACCGTGTCGTTGTAGCTTTCCCTACTAAGTGAAACGACATCTTACCGTTTAATGTTGGCATGTTAAGCCTCCCTACCATAGACGTCGCCGTGATTTCCAGTCTTCCAGGTATGCTTTCAAGACAAGCTAACGCATCCCCTCCCTAGGATGTTACCTTGTAAGCTGACAGAAAGTTGCCCGCGCTACGACCACTAGGAAGTACATACTGTGCACTGATATACATCGAACACACACACAAATTTATTTTCTATACCTAAATCCCTAAATATTGATTATATGCATACCTGTATATTTTTGCGAAATATGGTTTAGCTATAACTAGTTAAATTGACATTAAGGTCGGTCTACTTATTTTGCATCAGTACACCTTTGAACATTATCTCCTTTGACTATCTACTTTCAAGACATACCACAACCGTGAAACGATCCCGAGCAAAAACAGTATCCATATATTTTGGGGCTAATATCTTGTTTTCTCCACGCTTGCGTAGAATTAATGCAGGTTCAAAGCAGCTCCACTTTTTGTAAACCACTGACCGAGCGTCTTTTACGTTTTGCAAGAGTACATATTGATTGAATTGAAACCGATCTAATATAATTATGCATTTACGTAGCTTAAGTTAACTTGCAACATTGTATAGTTGAAGGATAGATAACAAAAGGTTAATAGAAGTCAGACAGAAGACATGAGAACGGATGTGAATACAATGTATTGCAGACATAACCTGGCTCTGCAGGCGCAGATCACAATAGACTATAAGAAACTTATCGTTAAGGTTAAGATTGTTACTTTGTATTAATGAATAAAGAAATAAGCAGACATGAGCTCTGCAGTTCACACGAGAAATGTGATGGGCAGGGACAACGTAAATACCCAGGAGAGCCCAAGGAGGTCAGTCAGTCTTGAGCCCACAACTTTAGCATTATTGATTGTTCAGGCTACTTGCCACAAATCAGTTCAATTAATAACTAATTTCAACTTGGAATATTTAGAACAGTTTTTGTAAATTAAAAATCAATTTGTAATTTCTGTATAAAAATATTGTTAGAAGAGTTTTGGAAGAAGACTTTTTAAAAAGATAGCTCCCAAGGCCCAAAACCTAACTCGCGTTTGGGTAGACACTGGTCTCCATATAATTTGCAACTAAGCCACTATCTTCAATTATCGCTTGGGAAAACGTACTGGGAAGTTAAAACAGACCAACTTTTTGCGATGGACTGACTTTTTCTTCAAATCACGAAAGTGCTCTGTGTGTAATACCTCCGCGTTACTTTAGATAAAAACCAGATAAAAGAAAAAAAATATTAATTTCGAACAGACAGAACAATTGTGGCCGTACCCTGTTTATTGATTTTTTATGAATAGTGGTTATCAATTAAGCATAACATAACATAATAAATTGTAACCTCCAAAAGCTATAGAACTATTTGTTCTACAATACATTATAAAACGTAGTAAAACAGGACAATTACCTATTTCAAAACAGCAATTGAAAATATCTGAGCATGACATAGTGAAAAGAGACAACTGGGCATTTTCTCTTGAAAGGTAATTACAATATATAGTTGTCGTCCATTCGGGCAATCAAGGACGTGCGAACATACCACAATTGCAATAGAATAACAAACCACAAAAGAAGTACGTGAGCCATACGTAAGTAGTGGAATTATTACCGTATATTCACCATAGATGAATTGTGTCACTTGTGAGAACAAAATTTTATTAAGATTAAGATGAATTATACGAAGAAGTAGAAATGTTACATATCGAATAAGCTCCACAAAGGGGTTAAGTACAGAGGTTAAGTTGAAACATACGAAAGTAACAAGGATGTAGACTTGTAAGTTAACACGTAAGGGGTAGTTAGTAGCGGCGTGAAAGTTATGAACTTTGCTAGAGGAATAAGACCAGACAGTTTTAAGCACATACACTGTGGAATTTACTCGCGTCGATTGAATATCGGAAATGCAATTAAATAATTCACGTAAATGATGCTGAACTGGTATCAGCATACA
Source organism: Platerodrilus igneus (assembly GCA_036346225.1). Lineage (NCBI taxonomy): Eukaryota > Metazoa > Arthropoda > Insecta > Coleoptera > Lycidae > Platerodrilus > Platerodrilus igneus. The sequence goes on from JARFIW010000943.1 coordinate 1,815,035, forward strand.
ATAAATTGTTGGAATTTATGGTAATGGAATGGTCTGACCAAACGTATTTATCAAGTGTGTAATATAGCATGTGTGTTTCTAAACGTCCTTATCCTTTTTGGTAAAGATTGGTTGTTAATGAAACTGTGAGTAACAAAAATTTTTTTAACTAATTTAGAAATTTTTATGTTTGTTCGAGATAAATAAAATTAAATAAAAACCCTTAACCACAAAAAATATTTAAATTACTAGATACGTATTTCGACCACTATGTGGTCATCATCAGTAGGAAACCTCTTAAAAAAAAAAAAAAAAAAAACAATGATGTTTGTTGTTGAGAACACCAGCCTGCGGGTGAGGAGAATATCTTCGATAGTGTTTAAAGCAACAATATAGTAAATTATAGGTTGGGAAGGTTTCACTTCAGCCTAAGTGGTGAGGAGAATATTCTCTGAAGTGTTCCAGAACAACAGCTAATTATTATTATCATTGGTTTTTTTTTTTTAAGAGGTTTCCTACTGATGATGACCACATAGTGGTCGAAATACGTATCTAGTAATTTAAATATTTTTTGTGGTTAAGGGTTTTTATTTAATTTTATTTAAATCGTGCCACAGTGTTCCTATAGATTATTTGTTCGAGATGTGAATTGGATGAGATTTGTGTTATTTTTAAAAGATTGACGTACTTCTGAATCATTTTCATGTTGGTCTATTGAACTGCGACGGGTTTAGTTCCTTGAAACTAGTATTGTTTAAACTTCAGTAGGATAGTAGCGGGAAACGAAGTTTGAATATTTGGAAAGATTAAGAAATACTGGCGTATTAATCTTAAATGTAACCTTGATTTCTGGAGTTTATTGTTGGTTGAAAGATTAATAAAAATGTAGTGCTTTTAAAAAATAATTGAACGGTGAAAAGAAAAGTTGGTATTTAAATGTTTTCTGTGTATTGTTGATTACGGAATTTCCAGAAATAGGATTAAGAATATTACGTATATCAATCTTGGAGACGAACAATTTGCGTGATAGTAGTATTCATTGATTAAATGTTCTGAAGGATTTCTTTTAGGAATATCTGGCCGGTTCGATGTTAAAAAATTAGATTTTTTCACTTTAAGGATAGTATATTTGCATTCATATTGCAATTATTCAATGCTAATAGAAATTGTGTGTTTGTGTTAAATACAAAGTTCTATTTATAAATTAAGTGATAGTAGTCATTGTCAAATGATGAAGTCGTATTTGGAGGAGTCACACATTTTAACATTTTTATGATTTGACCAAATTTAGTAAACTTTCTTAAGGTTTCGTTAGAAAAGCTAAAGTACTAGGTAACATATTCAGAAAACAAAGAGTAAAGGCAACTTATCCTGAATAACCATCTTCCATGTAGTAAGGACTATCAAGAGGTTTTCCGAGACCACAGATAAAGCCTTTTATGGTTAGTGTCCATTGAAACGTGGTATTTGTAATTCAACTATTCCCATTTACATTTCTGCATTCTTTTTCCCATAGGAACCCACTCTGGCACCTCTGTGATTAGCAGGTTTACTGTTTAAACTGTTACGTGTTCCCGTCCCTTTATGGTAAATCTAAATTATTAGCGTAACGTACATTTTACTCGTAACAGCTGTTTGGCTTGAAACCGACTTTATAGTTTAAACGGACTTTTATAGATTCAAAACAGCTCAACATTTTTGTAACCAACTGACTTTTACAATGTTTCACGAGAGTGTTCGTTGTTTGAGTGACTTAGTGTGTTTTTGCATGTACTAATTTTGACCTGAAACCTACCTAATATTTTTGAGTGCAAGTAGTTGCTATTTTAACTTCTCACTTGAGCAGATACTGTGGATTTAAACCGGTTAACTGACGTTTACAACATTTCTCAAGAGTATACACAGTTTGTCTTGAAGCCGACATAATATGTTTCTGCATGTACGCATTTTAGTCTAAAACCAGCATAATCTATTATTGCATGTGCAGTTTAGCTTGAATGCGACGCCCTCTATCTACTCGCTTGAGCATTTTTTTTACACCACAATCTGTTTCGCATATTAACTAGGCATTTTCGATGACATTATGCAAGTACCGTAACTTCGTGCATGGAATTCTGAAATATCGATTCACTATTGAGAAACAATCATTATTGACGACCCCCAACGTTATTCTAGTTTTACTTTGCAAATAATCCCTATAAATTTTACTAAACATATGTCATAAATTCAAAAATCTTGTGAACGTAAAATTCCAAAATATATGCAAGTCAAACGCCCACTCTATATTTTATTCACCGCAGAAGTATAGTCATCATAATGAGCTATATAGGTTTCTAAATTTACATTAAATTGAATTAATTTGAATTGTGTAGGCTATGGCGGTTCATATAATTCAATACTACGGAGTAGTTGCTTTGGGATAGTAGTTTCAGAACACGACTAGTATCAATTAAAGTGCAAAAACGGAAACCGCGATAAAAAACGCAAACAAAGCACATTCAGATGAAAGGGTTGTATATCATTTAGAGTTTATTAGGTATTTGAAATTCCATGCTACACGTGTAATTGGGCTCGCTCCATTATTAGAATGAATCAATAATATTCCATAAATCAGTGTCACTATATTATACAAAACGCAAAGGAGGAACTGCCAAAAAATTAATACGTTTCTGAATTGTCTCCCATAAATCAATTCCATGATTTACTAAAAGAACTTCCAGAGCGTTTGCGGTAAGCAAAACGTAATTTCAAGTCGTTTATTTTTACTAAGCTCTATCTAAAATTTGCTATATTGTTTAGGTGATGAATGAATTCTATTGGTATATAGCTTTTGTGTACCGGCTAAACTTATTCTCCTATTAACAAATTAAATGTTAGCAGATTTTACAAATCTACAAACTAAAAAGACTAATAAATAAACTATCATTTCTTAGTAGAAACTTTTTTTAATGGCAATATTTGTCAAAACTCCTTGTTAATTTCACTTATTTTGTAAAAACTACAAAATGGTAAAATTTGAGCATCAACCATGCATTGTTAAATTCACTTAAATAATTGATATTTTACCAAAGTTATTTTTATTAACATCAGCTTGTGATAAACTACCAAAACAAGGGCATAATTTAAGGAATCTGCACTAGGAGGCACTAATCCAATAAAGTATATATTTCTCTGAAGTCTCCCTTGAAAGAGCCCCAGCGTTGGGCCGTCATAAATTCTGCGAATCTTACCTCGGCTGCTCCGCTCCCTCCTACAAAAATCTTATGAATCGTTCAAAGAAGCTTACCTGGACTGCTGAAAATCAAACTTCACCTAACCGCCACTATGCTGTACTCTGAAAATTTCTTCCCTACAATCCTATCCAAATAAACGCAACTACAAAAATTCATCACACTATTTACACAAAAAAAAATTACTAGTTCCAAAATTTTGTCTATTACAACAATTCACATACATAAACGTACATATCCTTGATAAGAATACAGCTCATTTTCTAAAATGTGGTTCAATCAAATTTTTCCCATTTTACAAATATCCAATTTAAAGTAAGTGGGCTAACCTCATACCTGACTGTAAACCCCAGTCTTAATATGAGCTTACAGTAAAACCCTTTTAAACCTGTGTGCAAAATTATAGCACTGCAACAACAAAAGTCCCGTTTACTTTTTACATAAACAGCCTTTCTCTTTTTATATTACATATCCCTCTCTACATAAACATATTTTCATTTAAATATAAAGTTCAATAAATTCTTAAGCCTTTAGAATTCATAAAAATATGCACTCAAAAAGCACAAAGTGTCAACACATAAAAAAAATCAGCAACAATGTTTGTATAAAAATGAGTCACCTGGTAACCATCACACTGCCTGCATCCGCAATCCAGCCCTCGATAATGATGTCGTCAATATAGACTCTGGGTTATGGAACCGCTCCCAAGTTCAGTCACACCATTTCTGTCTGCGCGCAGCTATCCAAATCTCTCCAACAAACCATTGATAGTGCATCCAAACTTCCTAAACTCCTCTACTATGCCATATACCATCAGCAAATCACTACGTGATGCATTCACAATTGCACATCCTTCTTAGGACGCCTCGCAATCTTCAACAACCAAAGTAACAGTAGTCTGTACTTACATAACTACTAAAAGCTTAGCTTTCTATTTCTACATATACTTCAATATTTTCAAACCATAAGTACTACCGCACACCAACTTGTGTGTAAACTTTTAAAAAGCACAGAATAATGTTGGTTACTACTTGAGTTAAACGTGGATGACGAGTGAAGAAAAGAAGAGAGCTTCTCACACCCTTACAGCTGGTTATATAGACCAAAAACAACCTACTGTTGTTTAATTTCCTCAGTAACCTCCTAGCTGTTTGCTACACTTCTCGAAACCCAAAATCATAACTGAGATCAAATTCTAACAACCCCAAATTATCCTTCCATAATTCACTATAATTTTGTAGATAAACATCAACAGCCTTTACACTTTTTATCACTTATAAACGTCTAACGGTTGGTCTGCTTCGCGGAAACTAGCCTCAACTGAAATCAATTCTCATTATATTTATGCCTCCCAATGTAAAACAAACCTAGCCCCTTTTCTCTATATCTCATGTACGACCATTTTCTCTCTCATGCTTCGTTCACGAATATCACTCACATATGTACACTTTCTTAAACTCAAACTGTCACATTACTGTAACATTTATTAATTTTCTCCCCATATAAAATAGATACCTTATACAAACATTTTCTACCTTACACTTGCTTATAGCTTCGAATTTATCCTTCTTTCTTCGTTAGTTACCAAGTCTAATCGATATTTGACATTTGTATCTCCCGCCTTTATATGCTATAACCCATTTGTCTTTGTTTTCATATCTATCCCCCCTTGCCTTAACGTCTATTTGCATTCGTAGAAAATATTGATTTTCTTATGAGGTTGTTGACAACGCGCCCTATTCTTGTAAATAATCGCTACCTATCGTCCTTGAAATAAATCACTACTTGGAACGTTTAAAATCTGTTTTACCCAGTTCGTGTTTTTAAATGCTATCTTGTGCTAAATTCTCCCCTATACCATTTACATATACTACACGATATTAATTAAATGGTTCTACTTCATTAACATTACGCCTGTAAAGTTATTGATCTTACGCTAAAAATGATAAAGTTTTTCACCTATTATACGCTAATAAATTGACTTTTATGATAGATGCTTTACATCTATTTTTCCTGCTCCCCAAATATTATGAAATTTTCTTGCAAATAAGTCCAAAGCTGAAACTGAAATGTAATTAACTCTAAGTAAATTAATTAATTGTTACACTCGATTTCTAAGACACCTATTGAACTTTTTAATAAACGGTATTTACACATTTAACTTTTTGATAGATGGTATCTATACATGCTAGCCTACCCTAAACTGTCCTATGACCTATCTATGGCATTCTAACCTACAAATTACATAGTAATATATGTATATATATATATATATATATATATATATATAATAAATTGCTAAGTTGTTAATTATCTTCTTGGGAATATGTTCGTCCACTAGTCAATTAAAAAAAAACCGGTTATTTATAAATTTCTCAACGTTTCGGGTTATTTATTCCCTTAATCATGACCTATGAATATTAGTTATAATGCAATTGTACATAACTGGTGTTACTTACAATCTATGCGAGCTTCGTTAAAAAGCAGTAAGTAACACCAGTTATGTAGAATTGTATTATAAATAATATTCATAGGTTATGATTAAGAAAATAAATTACCCGAAACGTCGACAAATTTATAAATGAGCGTTTTCTTTTTTTATTGACTAGTGGACGAACATATTCCCAAAGAAGATAATTAACAACTTAGCAATTTATATTATTAATAGATATAACGTCCGATAACACTGCTGTGATATGAATATATATATATATATATATATATATATACATATTACTCAAATTGAGACCAGGGTAGAAAATTAATTAACGACATCAAATAATTTTAATCACCCTGTATAAAGAAACAAATAGAAATTACGTGCGAAATTTATATTAATTAATTCAATTTTTAAGTAACGGGTATTAAACAAAGTGTACAAATAATAATTAACATTTAATTGGTATTCGCTAAAAATTAAAGGGTAGAAGTCAATGCCATTCATCATTATTTTAATTGGAGTTAATTGAACCATTAGTAATATATAATAAGCATAAAAGCTCGGAGAATTATATTAAAACGTTCATTAGGAGTACACACGTGCAAACTTTTAAATGTCAAATTCTAATAAATTTGAATAAATAAACATGCCGCTTCTAAGTATATTGGAAACGGTCGGATGTTTTAGCAGGAAATGCTAGATGAAGGGTTATTTTACTCAAGTGGGAATCCACGTGGATTTAAAAAGCAGATAGTAAAGAATATCGATTTGTACCACTCAGACCAGGGTAGAAAGGGATGGATAAAACGCGTAAAGCAGAGACACTGGTAATAAAGGCGTGATTTGTGAAGCTTCACTAGGGCTACGATTGGTTGAAATAAGATGCAAACATGAGAGGGGAAAGCATAGCAGTTGGTGTGTAAAAATTAATTAGTTATTCTCGGACGTGTTGCGAGCCGTGTAGAAATTTCTTAGATTTTCAACTTAAACGTGTGCAAATTTGGTAGAATCGCCGAAACTTTTTAGACAAATGGTGGTGTAGAAAAGGCGACCCGAAATCCGAGGACGTAAACATAACCCAGTTGGTATGGTGTGAGTAGCAAGGACGATGTACATTGGAGCCCCGAGTGTATTAACCTTCAGGTAACATGCATTGTTGTTCAATCTTAGATGTTTTGGTGTGTGTTAAATATCTTTATAATTTATTTGATAAAAATGGACAGTAGTAAATTTGTATAAACAACAAATTTTTAATTTTAAGGTAAAATTTTCTTGTATAAGTAGAAAGGAGTATTTATCAAGTTTAAGTTTTTGATTATGATGAAAATTTGGGTCTGTCTTTGAGCTCAATTAGACTAACCTGTTAAATTAACGTAAAGGGGTAGGAGATGCTCCCTTTTATTCAGACTCAGGTCTGCACATATTGTTAACTTAATTAGTATGCATCCTACAAGGACTCTAATTCCGGATGCAAATTAAAATGATGACAAATTTGAACTTGAAATTTTATGATACTGAAATTTATGCTGAAATTTAATATTGAAATTTTAATGTATTATGAATATTGATGAATGATGAATGAGGATGAAAGTTTTAGCTAGGTGAGCAGCCGAGGCGGAGAGAGTAAAGAGACGATTATCAGAAGGCAATTCAACGTACAAGAGAATCACAGCAAATCTTGACGGCCCAACGTTGGGGCTCGAATGTTTTTTTTTACTCTGGTGAGGTTCTTTGTAGGTGTCACAGAATCTTGACGTCCGATCTGTGGGGCTCGAATGATCAGCAGAAAGTACCAGTTCCCGTGACCAAAGGCGCGTTTCACAGCAAATCTTGACGCCCACCTCGTGAGGCTCGATTCTTATATCACAGCAATATATATTATATTATATTATACATATTGCTGTGATATCGTTGCAATAACCCGGTGCTGCCTTTTTGTGACATAAAAAGGTGAAAATTTTTCTTTATGTCATTTTTAATTTTTAATTTTAATTTTTAATACCTGGGCTAGCTCAGTTTTAACCACGCACGGAGCTTGCAACAATACGACAACAAAAAATTTTGGTTTTCCTTTTATCTCTACTTCCTATGCTTTTAAGTCAAGACACCATTAAGCACAACTACTATAATATTCTCAAAATATTTACAATGTACTAAAACATTTAAGAATTCTTTGAATAGAACCTCCACTTAATAATTGAATTAAATTCTTACAATAATTATCATTCCCGTTAATTAAACAAAATGCAAGCAAAAATCACCCTTATTATTATTACTTGAAGCTTTATGAACGTTCAATAAACTTCCTTCAGTCTTTACGTAATTTATAACATGTACTAAAACTATCTTTCTTGGTTTTTATATAAAGTTTTCATGAAAGTAACGTTTAAAATATTCATGAATAAAAATACAACAAAATATTCAGATTGGCTAACCTGTTGTCTCCAGTTCCAATCAGTTCCTGCTCAAACTGCTGCCGTTTTAGCTTAGTGATTCAAATAGTCCAACGTTGAATCCAGATCCACTTTAGATATGGTTTGCATTTTTCTTAGTATAGCTTCTCCTGATTAATTCACAAATTATTTTAGCGTCCTTGTGAAACTTCCTGTTCTGATCCAGTAATTGTGTAAATGCCTATTATGTTTCCTCGTAGGAGCCAGTAATTGTTTAAATACTTGTTGAATTTCTACATCGGATTCCTTAACTATTCAGAGTCGTTTTTAAAGATCAAAACGACGAACCTCTTTTAACTATGCACTATCACCATTATATAATTTATTAATTATCAAATCACTTCTAATTCATTCACGTAAATATTTTCTTTCAGGTGATGTGGACCATGCCTTATTTCAAGTTAAACTTATTTGCTTACAAATCCTGTCGTATTTAAAAGGAACGCCTATTTGTTGACAAGCGCAGAGTTCAACGATTAAAAGCTTTGTACGTGATTCTTGCATGCAAGATTTTGGGTATTTCTACTAATTTTGATGTATAAACGAAAAGATGCGCTATTTCCTGCACGTAGGATTTCAAGTTATTGGCATTGGTTGTCTTGGATTTTTACTTTCCTTGGTCACGTACTTCTTGTTTGTACAGTAAATTTGATGAACTTTGCTTTTATCGCCATGCCGTAATTATTTCTAATCTATCAAGGTGTTGGATTTTACCTTTCTAGTCACGTAGTCTTAATTTAATTTATGTATTAAATTATATGCGTTTTCTATCTTACGCATTTTCAAACCTGCTTGTTTAGTGTAATGATGATGCAATAATCACGCATTTTGTGTTGCAGCTTCTGTCTACGTCGTTTTATGACCTAAATTGTTTATTTAACTAAATCTTCTAGAATACCTTTCATTTCGTAAAATAATTATAACTAGTTTATATACAGAGCGTCGTCACCTGCTTTCCTACCGAATCGTTGAAATTCTCATTTTCTTTGCAAAAATGTATAGTTTTCTGAACTTTCATGGTGTTTTCATAAAGCGCACTATACTAGCGATGCTATCTACCTCTAAATGATCATATTCACACAGCATTATATATATATATATATATATACATACAGGGTGTATCTGAAATAAGAGATGAGTTCTTAACAAGCGATTCTTAACGTTAAATTAAGTAACTTTTGTTCTTAGAAGTTTTTCAGAAAAATATCCCGTTTGCGAGTTATTCGCTATTAAAGTTTAGAAGAATTCGGTTCCGACGTTTCACTATAATAAAAGAGCCAGTTTGCTTTCATCAGAATTTTCTGATTAATCTATTCCTTTAATTATAAGTGATTTACATTACGTGTATTTCAATGAAGCTAACCGCATTAGTTGATACGTATCGTTTATCTCTAATACTTGGTCTTTGTTTTTAAACTGTTGCAGTTAGTATTTAAGATGTATAATAAGGCAGAATACTGTGACATCGTACTGATATACGGGAAGTCTAGGTACAGCGTGGGTGCCACTCAGAGGTTATGGTCGAATCGTTTTCCTACTGGACTATTACCCTCTAGAAATTGTAATTTATAGTGTGTACCAAGACTTCAGGATACGCGAACTGCAAGGCCATCGTATGAAGGTCGAGGAAGAGAACGACCACACCAAGTTCACGAAGCAGAAGAACAAATTTTGCAACTTGTAGACAAAGATTCCCGTACGTACCAGGACTCGTGAGATAAGCCGAATTGTCAATATCTCAGTGGACAGGATTTTACGAGATAACCTTTTGTGCCCGTATCATGTAAAAAGAGTGCAATGTCTCACAGATAACAATTTTTGGTCAAGACTTGAATTTGTGAATGGTTTTGACAGCAGAAAATTGCTTATTTCAGTTTTGGTGTTAGGGTGTTATTCACTGACGAATATTGTTTTACTCAGGATGGAGTACTAAATATTTAAACACCCTTGTACGGAGTTATAAGAATCCCTATGTGGTACAAGAAGATCGTTTCAACAACTCGTTTCCGTTAATGTGTGAACCGGAATTCTGGGGAACACGATTATTGGACCGTTTATTGTACCTCAACGTCTTACAGGTGAAGTGTACTTAAATTTTTAAGTGCCGTACTTGACTAGGAATTAGATGATCTACCTCTGGAGCATGTGGTTTATGCATGACGCAGCTATACCGCATGTCAGTAGTGCTGTTCCCATTTATTTAAACGAACGGTTCGCCATCACTGAATGGACAGAGACGGTGCGGGTCCAGTGGCCGGCAGGAAGTACAGATTTTAACATGTTAGACTTTTTCTGATGGGGCTACCTTAAAGATGAAGTATACAAAGCCCCTGTAGATAACGCGGAGGAGTTAATTGAACCGCAGCAAGCAATATACGGCACAACGAAGAATGCTTTAGGAAAGTGCAGAATAACTGATTGAGACGCGTCGAAGCTGGAATACTTGCAAACGGCGGTCATATCGAACATTTATTATAGTGTTTTGTAATTGATTAAAATGTAACTAGACCTTTTACTTCAGAGACCGATTGCAAAGAAACTACTGCAAATGTGAATCAGAAACAGAAGAAATTTGCAAAGCATTTACAACATTTACCTACAAATTGTAATTTTATTAATATACCTAAAATACGTGTTGAGATATTAAAGACTAATTATAAAAATTCGACGTGCTGTGCTGCTTGAACTGTAGATTTGAGTAGTATTTACACGACCTCATAGCCTAAAATGTGTATGACGTTCCGATATTACTAATCTTCACTTTTTAAAGTTACAAGAAAAATTAGGGTCGGAACTAGGGATGGATTCGGGCCGAGCCGGACCGGGCTTTTAGATGCGGCCTGGCCCGGCCCGAAATAATTTGCTCCTGCCCGGCCCGGTGGCCCGGCCCGAACCAAAATGCATCGGCCCGGCTTGAGGCCCGGCTTGAATTTCGGGCCGGGCTTCGGGCCGGGCCGGGCCTATTCGGGCCGGAATGTAACTAAAACCTTAAGTGATGTATAGATTTTTTAACATCCAAATGGAAAGTATCATTTGTTAGTATATGTATTTTCGGTTGTATAAAAATACTTCTTTACTATTATTATGCTTTTTTACAAAAGTTGAATATATCAACTTTAATAAATTATAGTTTATAGTATCATTTTAACCTCGAAGAATCCCAAAGGTATTTGGAGATGATGCACACTTGCACAGGCAATCCAAAATAGAAGGTGGTTTGCGTCAAACTTCAACCTTAAGTAACAAAATGCATTTTAGACCTCATGTACTACTACTAGTATATAGTAACATATTTAAAGGAAAGTATTCAAAATTTGACTGAATATTGTTTCCCCATATTCTAAACAAAGACCGTTGCCAATTTCCATTTTACAGATTGCTTGTGTATAGGTCTACATTTCGAGAATGTGCTAGCATCCGTTCAGATAACTGACTATTCAAGTCTCTCGTATCAGGTAGACATTACTTTGTTGTCTATGAATATTTTTTTGTCGCATGATTTACTGGAAATTTTAATTATTATGAAAGAAAGGCCGACAATATTATCTATAAAAATGTTCAATATTAATATATGCAGGGTTTTTCAAATTATGGAAACGCTGCTTTCGCCGTATATAGAGAATCTGCTACATATTGAGTAAAACAATAACATATAATTACAAAGAATCTAGCTCTTTAATATGAAAAAAACATGTATACAGAATGTCCCACATCGAGCTTCCATTAAAAGTATTTTAAAAACTACAATTTTGCTGGCAAATTAAAACCTTGTGTAGGAGTTACCGAACAAGGTGAAACTATAACTAAAATAGTTTTGAAGTCTTGCAAATATCTGTCACATTACTTATTTTAAATAGCACATTCTGTATTTTATTCCATATATGAATGATGCTTTAGAAGATGATTATTCTGATTTAAGCGTATGTATCTTCAATTGTTGTGCATCCAGTAATTATTGATCTAAAAAATCGTGTTAATAAACATTTAATCAAAACGGATTGCAGGTTGTGTTTCCATTACACCTTAAGAAATGTTTTTCAATAAAAACAATAAAGTAGTTTTACAATTTTAGGAGGTGAAAATTCTGATTTGAAAATGTAATTTTATAATTGAACCCCCATTTTTTATATCTCGACATGAACGAGCATAAAAGTATAATCAGTTATTTGCAAAATTTCGGTTTTTGCTTAATTTTCTTTAATTTTACTGTCGTTTGTGGTATTGCGGGTATTAAGGTTATACATAATTTTTTAATAAATTGAGCTCAAGCAAAGTACAAATATTTGTTAAAGAATTTCATTGCTTATTCTAACTTATTATTAGTTTTAAATTTGCGTTATTAAATTGTAAAACTATGTTATTGTTCTTATTGAGATTGAGAAACAGTTGTTTTAAGGTGTTATGCAAACACAACGTATAAACCGTTATAATAAAATGTTTATTAATACCATTTCTCTGATCCTCTAAAGTGCACTTTTTAGGAGAAAAAATTCCTGGAAGCAAAACAATTGAAAATAGTTTTACAAACCCTAATATCAAAATAATAATCTACTCGCGCACTATTCAAATAAGCAATAAAATGTGGAGTATGCCAATTAAAATAATGAAATTGACAGTTACTTTTGATATAATCGAAAGTTTCACAACGTTGAAAATATCTTAGCTAAATTTGCCTTATTGGGTAACACTGTAGCAATTTTATTTTCTACCTCATATATATATCTGCATAATCAATCCTTTTATTAAATATTAAATAATATAACACATTATAATGTTATCCAATCCACTTAATATAATTATATCTATTGTCCAATAAAGAACTAGTATTTAGTTCATGTTAAAAGTTGAATTCTACGGAGACAAGTCATAAAGCTTTTGTTTGGTATCCTTCCTGGATCCCCTTCCACTCAGGAATCGTAACGTAACTTTGTTACTGGGCAGCAACAAGACCAGGTCACTTCCAACACAGCTGGGGTTCAAGCAGGTCGAAAGTTGTTCTTAGGAGCGATGTCCGTGATTGATTTTTGCTGTTGGAGGCGTGCACGATGGAAAATTGCCCGTGTATGCTATTAGGAACATGTAACTTTGGAAACTATTAAATTTAAAACATGTAACATTGGAGATTATTAAATTTGAATTTAAATTATATTGCAACGTAGATTGTGAATAAGCTCTGTTTCTGAATGGTATTCATTCGAAGTTGATGGAAAACAATTGTATCTTTGTATAATATGGAATCACATATATAAAGTTGTTCGGATCAATTACAGACAACATTTGCTTTCTTGTGGTGTGAATTCTAGAAACGCAGTTAATAGAAGCCAAATGACGGTTTTTCAGTAAGCGGCGCAGCTGTTTGTTTGGAATGGAATTTTCCGTTGTTCAAACATATGTCAGCATTCACGCAAGTATATAGGTGCAAATTGGAACTCTGGTATGTACAAAAAATTATGTTCGTATGTTGTCTGAACTGTCGACGTAGTGACGAGATAAATTTTGCTATAATCGACTTGTGTTAACCGTATGTAGGTCAAGGCCAGACCTCAGTTATATTTTTCGTAGTCATACGTTATTATGAATCTGTAATTTGTTTCTACAAATTCTTTTATTAACTCAAAGAAACATCAGAAGATGTCACTACTAATTAGATAAATTAAATTCTCATAATTTTAAACCTTTAGAAATTGAATCTTTACATTTGATATTTTATGAACAATTAACTGTAATTATCTACTGTGAAATTAAGGTAAATTTACCATAATTAACTCTTTCTTTAAATAAGCAATTTTATGCTTTGTCAATTTGTTATATAAACTTCATTAAATAGTAAGTGGTACGGATACTTTCAGTACCATTGCAATTAACTCTTTCTAATTTAAATTAACTTATAAAGGAAGACATATTTTTTGTAAACGAAAATTACTTTATTGGATACCAAAAGAATAGATTCTTATTTTCGGACTAAAGATTATCTTTTATTTAAGAGGAATGAAAGTCGATTCTGACTGTATTTAATTATTTTTGAATTTGAATGCACAAACAGTGCTTTTCTTTGTTTAATCTGTTCACAGGTGCAGTGCAGGATTGCTAAGGTCAAGGTCGAACCATAAGGTAAGATACTTCAAAGATTAGAGGTCTTTAAAAATTATATAGCGGTTATAGAAAATAGGTTTCCGCATTAGCCTTGTACAAGGGACTTGTTTCAGGTCTTCTCAGTATAAAAATACGGTGGCGCCTTATTCTTATTATTAGTGGTTGCAATTACACCCCGACCCACAGCTCATTCTCTACCCAGAGCATATAGTTCGACTAGCCGCTTGCCTTTGAGATTTCCTCAACTTAGAGCCACCTTCCATCTTAATTTGCCGTGGGCTCCATTTCTAATTATCGGAAATTCTCGTTAAACTAAATCCATACGTAAAAGTCTAACAACACCTACATGCAAAATTTTAATTTTTCAGGAATTCTAAGTTTTGAGATTTCTTTAATGAAAGTTTGTCGATACATTCAAATAATTAAATATAATTGAGCTGTTTTTTTCTAATCGTGAGTTTTAAATATTTTGTCATATACAGAGTGGTTTCGAATTATTCATAAATAATCTTCAGTGCGGGCCACAATATTAAGTTAATTAATAAGTATAATAAAATAAACCAGCTCAATTAACATACGTTGCAATACTCCTTCAAATTAATTAAATATAACATGGACAATTTTTATTTCAAATTTCTTGAAAAGTGAAAAGAAGTGAATATTACTTATCAAAAAAATCGAAATTCACAAATCGGTTTAAATCAAATCATTTTCGTTTTCGATTTACTTCCATTATCACACTTACCAATATGTGTGTAACTGTACCTAGGTGATATATTAAGAGGAGCGTTAATTATAATTTTGCTTAAGAGGCAACTAAAGAAATCATTAAATGGAATCTTTTACTAAATCAATAAATTTTATATTTCGTTACATAAACTTCGGGCCGGCCCGAAATAGCCCGAAAAGCCCGAAAAGCTTGAGGAGTCTGGCCCGGCACGGCCCGGGCCCGACACGTGCTTGGCCCGACTTGGGCCCGAAAAAAATTTTGTCGGCCCGGCCCGAAGCCCGGCTTGATATTCGGGCCGGGCTTCGGGCCGGGCCGGGCCAAAGCCCGGGCCCGTGGCCATCCCTAGTCGGAACGATACAATCGTCATGAACATTAGTTGTTGACCTAGTTTCATGCCACAAGTTAAACCACAAATATAGAACACTCATAGCATGTTATACACAAGATGTGTTCTACAGTTCAAAACTCGCTGCTCCATTTTATGTTTTAGAAGAATTTTCTCAGGACTGTGCACACTATTTAATTAAACTCGTCTTTTTGTATTATTACATTACACACAATCGTTTGATGTTTATTGTTAGCTCGACGTTATTTACAATATTTACAAAATTTAATAGGCAGTATTTCGTATACGTTCGGAAAAATTTATTTACAAATTATTATAACACGTACTAAATGATAAGTTTAACCGTCAACAAAAAGTTCGTCGTGTAGATCTATCTTGCACGATTGTTAAAACTTTCAACAGCTTTTGTGTTGTATATGCCGCACAACAGTACAGTCGTTAAAAGTTGTTGTAAACATGTTGGTGTATCTTAGCTATGGAGATAAATGTTTAGAGTGCCGCAACGGTTGACCGATTATTGTTCCTGTCATCCGGCGCTGCTAAAAGTTGCAGTTTATTAGGGGTAAGACTTAAACGTTTCGCGCATTTAAATTTGCTCACTTTCTCTGCATCTGTGGCTATCGAATCACCTCTAAACACATTCTGTTTATAACAATTTACCTTAAAAGTGATGTAAGTTTATCAAAACTCTAGAGGCTTTAGTAGTTTAATCAAACGCTTCCTGAAATACCTACTATTTATGACAATTTAATTTACATTGAAATAAGTTTACTAAAACTCCTTGGTGGCTTTGATAATTTGACAAGCTCATGGCGAGGTTACTACTAGTTATAAAAATTTATTTTACATGAAAGGTAGTTTACCAAAACTTATTGGTAGCGTTGATAATTAAATAACTGATCAGACATTAAAGTAGTTTACCAAAATGTTGTATCAGTTTTACAATATATTCAAAATGTTATTATCTGCATCAGTAATCAAACTTGAAAAACTTTTTGTCAAATCAGCAACGAGTACCAGTCACATATTTGTTTTAGTTCGAAAGTACATGATACCAAGCTTTATTTGTGGTGAATTACTAGTATTTCTATAAGTGGACTGTATTTGCTAGCATTCTTGTGGTAATAAAACATTTTTAAAGCTAATTTGACAAATTATTTTTTACTGTGTAGCATGATTTATATTTGCAGCTTATGCAACAACTCAACGGAAAATATCTATTTACATTGGCAAGACCTAGTTTCAAAAGCTACACTTGGAAGTGTGCGCTTTCTAACCAGATCCTACGCACAAAGCAAACTGTTTGGGCTAATTTGCTTACCTCTACTTATTTCTTATGGTTAGAGGACAAAAGACACTATATATTTACACATCGCTTTTGCAGAGAAGCTCATATAAGCAATTTCGATCAACACTGTTTTCCCTTTGGTTTCAGAAACTATGGACATTAGCGGATATCAAAACTGTTTCAAAATAATAGTAAAGTACATTTTTCTACCATTATAGAAATTAAAGTACACGACTTTTAAGGCTTTCACAACTCTTGTATTTAAAGTGTATGAAAAGATTTACCTTATGCTTACTTTCTACCGCTTTTTACTAACTATTTGCATTATTTGTCTGTACTTTGACATCCTTTTGCAGTTACCTTTTCTTTGAAACTCCATACACTGTTATATAGTTCTTCAGCGTTGTATTTGAATGCTTACCAGTGTGATATAATTGTGAAAATGGTATACGTGTAACTTACTGCGAAACTTTGAAATACTAATCTAAAACATTGCATGCTGTTCGTCACACCAAGTACACACTAATTAAATAAATGATAGAGTTTAGAAAAATGGAATGCTGTAACGCGCTAAAACCCATAATCTCTTGTTTGACACTGCTTCCATTATTTTCTATTCTACATTCATGGAGCTAACGGAAAACAGTTTTCAACTGCATTCTAAAAACAGCTATAATGTGCTAGCTCAACTTTCTGAATCTCAAACAGGTGATTCATTAGAACACAAATGATCGCCTTCATAGGAGGTATCCATTAAGAATCAAAGAATTTTGTTTAACATAAAGTACTCCAAATGAGAGGATTTACTCGCTTCTTAACAGAGATTACTCACTTACCGCAATACGTCCCTGAATAATTTAATTTTAATCTTGGAAATGCTAAGGCATAGAGTGCAAAACTGATCAGAATCCATAAAAGTAGAGCAAACATGCATTTGGAGGGTTAATGAAACACTACTTTCAACATTTGTAAACATTAAATAAAAATAGAAAATCTACAAAGCTTTCCATTCAACGGGTAACAGGTTTTCTACAAGGACTTGAACGAAATTTAGAGTTGTGTGTAACGGTGTAATATAAAGTCTTTGTAAGTAAGAGGTGGGTAGACTAAGATTTGGATTATCTTCTAGGTGAAAACGTTTTTAAGTACAGGTTTATAGTTTCTAAGTTTGAGTCTTTATTACCAATAAAAATGGATTCATATTTACTTATCACTTAAAACAATAAAAGACTATCGTGCCAATAGCGACATTTAGTTGTGTTTTGCTAAGTATTGTTATAATATAAAGTAAGTATATTTTTGCCCGTCTATTGCTTAATCTCAGCAATCTTCTAGAAGAATACTAAATCATCTATTGCTTGATAATATTAGCTCTGTAATTGTTTTTCCTGTTAAATTAGGTATCTTATTAAGGATACCGGTTGTTCCACATGCGTTTAGTAAGGAGTTGCGTCAACTATATTAATGTAATATATTAAAGTACGTTATGCCTTCTTCAATTCGCTTTGAATAGCTGCAGACAAATAATGTATCTGCAATCGTATTACAGTTTCTTGTCTATGTTTAACGTTCCTTACATGTTCATTTAATAAAGGACCAGAGACAGAAGTTCCAACACCAGGAAATTTTCTTTAGAAGGATCACAAACTTTATTGCTGTCTCGACGGAATATCAAACCCCCTCACATAAAAAACAAGGTTGCCTGATGCAGTTACTTAAGGTGTTCCTTCCAAACCTATTGCTCACGTTTATCTAAATAAAAAGCTAATTTAACTTTTTTCAGTTCGGTTTGCCACTCTATGAAACACTTTTTGTGTGAGACACTACTATCGTGTTCCGGAATTTTGTCATAAAGTTTTCGCCACTTTCGTGTAGCAGAATAACAGTTCGGAGTAGTCAAAGCTGATGTCTTTGATCGTGGAAGCTTGCGATAAATTCTACAAGCCAAACAATACGTGCACAAACTCACCATTTACCAATTTCTTTTTAAAAATAGAGACTGAGGCAGCTTTTTGTGTGATTACGTTGTTCCGGTGTTATAATTAAATGCACGAGAACCTATATCAAAGTATGACGTTCCAGAGATGAGTGGTAGAATTTGATGCCTAGGTATCTGAAGGTTGCATTTGTGGATGGATCGCGAACTGACCGTAGCAAGCTCTCTGTGATGTCGGAGTGAGGGTTCTTCTACCAACTGTTGTGAGGGTTCAAGCGGTGGTGAAATTTGTGGTGCTTCGGACAGACAGACCAACGCCACAGATTTGAAAAATCGCGATAGTGATTGCTGTCCTTTAGGGGCATCTTTCTTATGATACTCTTTTTCTTTCCTTTTTTTTTGCAATCCAGAGCGTAAGTCATTTTCACTGCAAAGCATGAATTTTAGACACTATACTATAAAAAATTGGATTTTTTAAAGTTATTAGATAACTTGTTAGGCATAACCGACTAGGGAGTTCTTCAATAATATTCGAAATATGTTTTACAAATTACCGATAATACGAAAACTCTACCTACAATGGGAAAGCTATAAAACAGTACAAAAATCTTAGAATTTGTGACGGCATTGTTAGCCTTGTTGTCATTGTCAGCAGGTGTTTAGCTTCTACGAGCGGATACAAAGAAAGACATTTGCATATGCGGGAGATATCCCTGGAGCGTAATAGAAGGAATAAAACAGGTGAAGTGGGGTTATATCAAATTATACCGTATGACTTTACTAACATAAATCATCCAACCTCGGTATGTAGATCACAACATCCTCAAAACAGAATGAATACCTAGATGATAAACCTTTGTTTATAGACATTAGCTGAAACAAAATTTTATGCTATGGATAGGCTTTATATACGTGCTTTTTTATCGCCAGATTCTATTTTAGTACAAACTTCGAAACGCCCTGGAGCCTCCCATGGATTTATCCTCACAATTATCGCCTTCTTGAAGGCACTGGTTATATCCTATGTCAATAGTAATAATTTAAGCAAGGCAATTAAGGTGTGGTGCTCCAAGTTCAAGTAGCCAGCATAAAATGCGGCTACTGTGTAATTTATGTTTTCATCCTGCGTGGGTCAACTTCATTACCCTAAGTAATTGTTTATAGTGATGGTACCGTAGACTACATTTTAAATATGTCACGATATAGAAGATATAAAAGTGTAACCATGTAAAATGTTTCATGGTCAAAGCTTTATATCTCTAGAGATGATATTTGCTTCATTTCTATTGGAAAGTTTAAGGTTACTTTGCAAAACGAATTAAACGCCCCACTTATGTAAGCAAAGCTTTCCGTGCCCTTATTTTTCATCTTTAAAAACAGCAGTAACACACGTGAGGCATAAATTTCAGACGTAGCTTTTATGGAGAAGCTCAATATAATATCGCAAGATGAGAATAATTGCAAACGTGCACACTACGGAATTATTAGTCGCACGGTTAGGGAGTATAAACACCTATTTCAAAAGTCAGAAATTCTAAAATCAATGGTTACGAGAACATGCAGATTGGAAAGTAATAACTTACATTTTTCATTTCTATAACTGAAGATCAAGCTTCCGCTTTACAGTTAATTGTTTAGTATAAAGTCTAGCGACATGCTCTATGAATCGGTTTCGAATAAATTTTTATGAAACGAGTTAGTTAATTTAGTATATATAAAACAAAGGAATCATTGTACATAAACTTCAAGGTAAGTATGGAATATTGTACCAACTACATTGTGCATAAATTCAAATTTTACTTCTATTTGCATCATCCGTTACAAATAGTGACATGTGTACAAAATGTACAAATTTTATATTTTTTGAATTATTGAAACTTACTTTTTAAGTTTTTTCCATTTTCAGGGGCAGGTTTTAACGGGAATTTTTGAATTTGTCCAAATAAGCGGTGCAGGGCGGATATCTACATCGTAAAAGAGGTTTTATAAACACTCCCGAACGAGTAACTCAACGCGCGCGTGCTGAAACCCGACTAAAGGTATCCGCGTCTAATACATTTCTAAATCGAGAGTGCGCCAGTGTTGAAAAGCAGTGCGACACAGTTTATACAAATCCGACTGATATCTAACAGGTAGATGAAAAATTTAGCAAAAATATTCTGCTTGTGGCGTGTGTAAAAGTTATGACCGCAAATATAAACTCCTCAATACTCTCTATTCGGAAGCACTACTTTGGTCAGGAGGTAAGGATTTATCTGAACTCTTGCCGTACAAAGCAAGGTAGAAATCTATAATGTGCGTAACAACACTTACACACGAGTCTTACTCTAACTTCCCATCTGAACCAGATCGTATATTTGTCAAAAACGTTTGGCTAACATTCTTCAAGCAGTCCGTGTCGAGAATCGAACCTGGAACTAATTCGTATCGCACGCGAACCTAACTAATTCACTGACTTCTAAATGTTACAAACACAGTTTTTCTTATGTTCTTGTACCACAATTGCTACTCATATCGATGGCGATCTGACAAAAAGACGTAAACACCATTTCTTAAAGTCTGCAGGAACTTAAAAAATTGACCTTTTTTCAATAGCATCGTCCTCTTTCATTGTGAAATCTATTGTTATTATAATATTTTGCTAAGGAAACGATATTGTATTGTTCATTTTGTCAAAATTAACAACAATAGGGGAAAACACTTTATTACTTCGGTTACGCCATACTGAATGTGATACTAATTCGTTTAAGTCTAAATTAATGATGGTTACGTCAATGTCCTTATATCTGGGCGTGGTCAAGATGGCGCTTACTATGCAGTTACGCGTGAGCTTCTAAATCATCCACAAATAATTACTGTCGCCTAAGACAACCAGAGCATAGTATTATGGCGCTTATGGAACAACTGCTTCTTAGTCAATACAATAATGTCATGTAAGGGTAAGATCTTTCACCTTTTATTTTTAAAAATATTCCATTATACTAATTTAAATCTCGATACTACTCTTATGTAAAATTAGAAACAGTGTAACAAAACAATTATCTACACAACTAATAATAACTAGAAGTAGTATTACTCTTATAAAGGCAAAAGAAAAATCGTTTTTTAAAAAACAATCGAAGGTATATTCAACATTTAAAAAACGTTTTTGTAAAGTAGATGACTCTTTAATGCAAAAACTGTTAATTGATAGGTTAGGTCGGCACCGCCGCGCTGACCTAACCTATCAATTTTTCCTTTTATCTAACCTAAGTCCACACAAGTCCAACTAACCTAACCTAACTTCGGACAACACTAGCTAACCTAACTCCTGACAAGTCCACATTCAACCTAGGTCGGAGGCAATTTCACCCTATGGTGCAATTTCACCCTAACCTAACATCCTACATATATCCGGACATATGTCGATGCGCATCCCTGCCGACCTAGGTCAGATAACAAAACAGTTCCTAAACCAGAGAATGTAAGCGATATGGCGGTGTCCGACATATTCGACTATTTTCGGTAATATACGCACCCACTCTGTAGGATATATAAGGGAACAAATTTTCGTATTCAATTTAGTATTTGACGGTAGCTAGAACGGTAAACATGAGCGTCTCCAAGGTGATTAACGTTTCTCAACTTCTTGGGAATAAAATGAAACCGACAAATGAGCGATTTGGATTATGGCTGTTGGCAGAAAATATGTGCAACAATAATCTGGTGACAGATATTGGTAATATTTGTTATGTCGAAGGCGAAAAGATGCTGACTGGCGGACTACACACACCAATTACAGAACCATTTTGTGGCAATATAATGTTGGTTAAAATTTGCGACCTTTCTGACACCGAACAAGCATCTGCAAACCAAAGGATGTTCATCCTAAAAAAGAAATTTGTGGTGCATTTAACAGCTATCTACGAAGAAAGTTCGACCGATTTGTTTCCGTTAGGCACAGTGTTAAAGCTAAGCTTCCGTTTTCTCTGGAAAGCACTCTCTTGTTTGTATGATA
>JARFIW010000943.1:1837531-2225031 GCA_036346225.1 Platerodrilus igneus
GATAGGCGCGCGGTCCCTAACAAGATGGGCCAGAGAGTAAAAGGAATTATCGGAAAAGAAGACCTCAAATGCATTAATAAAAAATTCCAAAATCCTATATGTGTTCCATACAAAGTGGAACTAGCAGATGTTAAGTTGGAAACTTTATTGGAGGAACTAACAGATATATTAGACCATATTCTACAATTCCAAAAGAAATAGTCAATTCGGAATTGGGATTGATATATACGCCTAACATTCGCCCAGAGGTTGAACGACAACGCGTAAATATTGGCAGTAAACTCTATCTGTTTACGCTAAAGGATATTGCTCCATTATGCATACTATACGCTGTAAGTGGAAGTAAAAGACAACTGGAATTAGAGGCAATGGATGCAAAAAAGCAAAAGTTGGACTACATGGAAAACACTGCGACAATACGCGAACAATACAAAGATGTGTTAGACAAAGAACATCTTATTAGAGAAAATGAGGAAGAATTAAAAGATTATTGTATGTGCCGATGGACTGACTTAGATACATCCGGGTTGTACAAGTTGTATGCATTTGTGGTTAGTAAAAAAGACTCTTTTAGTTATGTAGGCGTCCTTGCGGATAAGGATGGAACTAAATCCGTATACTTTTTAAAAGGTTATTCTAAAAACCTATTTATCGAAATGGCTGATAACAAAGACGAACTAAGGAATGCGGGTTTCGTAATCTTTGCGTACACGACACGCAAAGAGGTTGCGCTAAACATTGTATATTTGCCTAGTAAAGAACCTTTCGGATCATTCAAAACCGAGGGTCTTACAACCTATAACAACCATATATTCCCAAAAGTGGTGGACATGCAACTACGCAACAGTCTGTGGGAGAATAAGGATTTCCTCCAATACCGACAAGAAGAAGTCGATCAAGCTAACAAGATACGTATGCAGGATATAGTGGAAAGCTGCGATTAAAAGATTGTCACAAGCTGCAAGAATTACACGAAGGAATGGATCTGGTTGTCGATGGAATCAAAGACTCTAATATATAGAGGCAAACTTCGGTGCATTTTACAATTCGAAAACCTAGACGGTCTCTATGTATCAAACTATTGGTTAGAAAAGGAGATAGAGGACTTGGGTATCGATCTAAATTTTAAGCTGGGAATAAAATTAGATAAAATTAAAGCCACTCCAAACAAACATAAAGAAAGGACTGTCTTCTGTGTATAACTTTGTATTAAAATTAAGTTTAAATGACTCCATGCTTGGCATTACATTTTCTAAATTTTGTTATGTATAATGTCAGTATAAACATCTTAGAATAGTATTACATTGCTCTTTATTTACAAAAGGCTGTGACGTTACCACGAAACAGCAGTCGCACAGAGAGGGGTGCGCATAGGTAAGGACGCGCACGCGCAGGGGTGCGCATGGGCAGGGGTGCACACCGGCTGGGATGTGTTTGAGCGTACACGAGGGATGCAGAAGTTAACAGTCACCAAGTATCTAATTCTTTATTTGGATGGTATCGAGTACTTGCCGGTGTATGTATCCGGATTAAAAACACGATTTGTACACGCAGCTTATTAATAAAATTAGTTTATCGAGCGAAGATGACAAAAGGTATATCATTCCTAATAGTACAACAATCTACGCATGGGGGCATAAAGATGTAAATCTAAGATAGTTGTTTGATTTTGTAAATCTATTGTGTATATCAGTTTTAAGATTCCATAATTTATAAGCTCCTAGTCCACCATCCAAATCCTTCCTGCTTCTATCCTGGTTGACAGAGTATACGTGTTATCTCCACGTGGTGTTCGCGGGGCACATCCGTTTTAGATTTCTAGGGGAATGGTTAGTTAATGAATATGTTTGGGTAGCGAAAAAAGGTTCTAAAGATGTAGTTAAATAAAGATAGTGCAAAAATTAGAGGTTTGGGGTCTTTAAAAGGCATAACTTTGTATGGGGTGGTCCTATTTAAAATCTATTTACAGATTTGAGGTCCCTAGAAAAATCTAATATTAGTTGATACCTAGCAAAATATATTTATCTTAAAAGAGTGGCTACCCCGCGGATAATAAATACAATATAACACTTGTCGACGAAAAAGTTGTAGGGAAATTCAAAGACGAATTCAATGGGGTCTAGTATTAGAATTTGTTGGTAGTAGGGCTAAGTCCTACTGTATTGTAAGCGAGAAAGACACGATTAAAAAGATTAATGGGGTCTCCCAAAGTGTAGTTAAGTAAAACCGCCGATGCTTCAACCTATAACGAGCATATATTCCCAAAAGGGGTGGGCATGCAACAATGCAACAGTGCGTGGGAGGTTAAGGATTTTCTCCAATAAGAAATTAAAGTTTCCATGTACGTAGCACCAGTCATTGGGAAATGGTAGAAATGTTAAACCTATAAAGGCGATTAGTAATTGTGGTTCAGAAAAAAGTAGCTTTCGTGGACTAAATAAAATAGCTTAGACTGATTAATGTATATGGTTACATATTCTCGTACACATCCGCAAGCATCTGCTTACGCCCACATACGGACATGGCGATGCCAGTAGTTTTTGTTTAACAAATAGTTGGAAAGATACGTTAGGTGTTAGTGTGTGGAAGCCCGTAGGATCGTTGTATTCAAAAAGAGCGATGTGGCGGAATGTATGGTGGTCCCCGTTAGAACAAGCGAAAGTGGTTAGTTGATCGTATTAGATGTTTAAATATGCGAAAATGTAAAAGCCAACATGAGCAAAATTTAATTATCAGACAAAAAGGTGCGCGATGTGCCATACTTATAAATAAAGTATAAAATGGTGCTTTGCATCGGTCCCTAGCAGTAAAAAAGAAGAGTGACTTTTTCTAGCAACTACAAGAATAGCAGTAGCGCGGCGAAGGGGTATGCATGTATTATACAGCGCACTGTTACTATAAAATGTGTTAGTTTACGGGAAGCTCGAACGTGAGCAAATTAAATTTTAATCTATAATTAACCTCGGTCGTAAAATGGGAAATTAATGGTTAATTTTAATACCGCTAAGCATATACTTTGGCTTGGTGATTTATTTAGAAAATATTCAAGCCTACCATTTCCTAAAATATGACGTAGAAGTTATTTAAAATTAAATTGCTTTATTAGTAAGCATTCTGTAGGCAACAAGTTTGGTATTCCCTTAGTAAAGGTTTAAAGTGTTTTTATTACGTTTTTGTATATAGTAGCACTGCATCTTCTACAGCACGACTTGCACACAATTTGTGTGCGTGTGCTACCACCCTTTTGGATTTTTAATATGCACGCGATCCGTATAACATGGAGGACGTTTCCGATGTTTCTACTAACGGCATTTGCACCATGGACGATGCGAACCAGGTGCATGCATTGGCGCTAAATGTACTGGACGAGCAGCAAAGATTATGACGTCATTTAGTTCCCCGCTGAATTCTCAACATCGTTCGGCCGTCTTCGGAAACCTTCGGTTTGCATTCTATAGGGCACATAAATCAGGTACGCTAGAGTAAGCTTTTTAGTTATAAGTTAGTTCGATTACAAGTTTAACCAAAGTCTTATAGTGCGGATTTTGTTTTGTACTAAAATGGTACCTGCAAACGTTTTTAAATGCAACTCTTGCGATGCTTCTTATACCTAGAAAAATGTTCTCAAGCGGCACCAAAACAAATGTCGTGGTGTAACATCGTCGACGGTTAAGCTTATACATCCGTCAGCAGCAAAGTTCTTTAACTGTGGGTCTTGCGGTATCGCTTTTACGAGAATAGCTTACAGCGACACAAGGAAAAACAGCATGGTATGTCATTAAGCAGTAAACGTTCAGCTCCGCCAGCTGTTAAAGGGTTTTGTACAAAACAACCACGAATTATGTGTAAAGTGTGCGACATGGAGGTGTTAAAGTCTGCATACCCTGGTCATCTACGGAGCAACAAACATAAAAATGCATCAGTTAACGCTACTAACGACGATGGTGTAGAAATGGTTAGCACGGCGTTTAACAACCGTATGGTTAGCTATCGCATGAAAAATGCCAGTGTCGACGATGGAGTGTCCGAGTTTCTTTAGAAAGAGATAGAACGATTTATTCGATTAATTAATAAGAAAGGAATACAACATGCAGCAATAAAAGTCTATTGCAAAATCTACGGCGTTTACACCAAAATGGGGGAAGAGAAGTCCGATGTGAAATCCTTTAACACAAAAAATGTGGTTATAACGTCTTCTAGTAATCTGGAAAATATGTACGAGGTCTTAAACGAAACCATGTAAACACTAATTTTATACCCAATTAATTAATAAAATCAGTTTGTCGGGCGATGACAACAAAAAGTACATCATTCCTAATAGAACAGCAACCTAATTAAGGTAGGTCAGTAAGCAGTATTAAATTGCTATTAATTGACTCGCATTTAGCGTGGTTTCCCGTGTAATAACCGTATTTGTTTGGAGAAGATATACACTTTTAAAAAGAAATTATATACAGCTTTTACATGTAATTCGGAGGATGATTACCCAAAAGTCGACCTTCCCATTTACATATTAAAAACACATTACATTGTAATGTTTTTACATTATTCTCATATTGTTAGGTTGACCGTAAACACTTTTCCGCTCTTATTAAACAGTACATTAATCTCTTTTTGTTGCAGGCCTATTTAAACACGTCTCCCCTTTTTTACTTTAATCTCTTTTTGTTATAGGTCTTTTTAAAACAACGCATTAATTTTTTTTTTGTTACAGGTTATTTTAACCTGCTTGGATTTGGTTAAACGAAGAAGATAATGTTATACTTTGCAAATACTGTATTCAATTATTTTATTAAGTTGTAAATCGGATAAAATAAATTATTAAATTTTTGTGTGCTTTTCTTTGTGTTGGTTAAAGCATATGCCATAAATGAGCAAAAAATTTAGAGGTTTGAGAAATTTAAAGGGGTATTACTTTGCAGGGTGTAGTCCGATTTTAAATCTGTTTACAGATTCGAATTCTGCGTAAAATTTTAGACTAACAAGATGTATCACATGTATAAAAATTTTTATTAGAACGCTCAAAAGTCGCAACAGGTAAGAAATCTTAAAATCAGGGTAGCTCCCTGGGCGATAATGCTATCTAAAAAATTCCTAGAGATTCAGATAGCTGAGAAAAATCTAATATTAATTGATACCAAACAAGATAGGTTTATCTCGAAAGATGCATTGGTTAGACGAAGAAAACTATTTGGTTCAGAATGCTAGCGGTAAAAAAATCTTAAAATGAGGGTAGCTCCCTGGGGGATGGCGCTATCTAAAAAATTCCTAAAGATTCAGGTAGCTGACAAAAATCTAATAATAATTGATACCAAACAAGATAGGTTTATCTCGAAAGATGAAAAATGGTTAGTCGAAGAAAACTATTTGGTCCAGATGTGTGTGGAAATGTGGAGAAAGATTTATCTCGCGGGTGGAAAGAATGCGGGTGTGACGTATTCAAAATGGTTGTGGGGGTGTCCGAGCAAGGAGGAGAGCAAGGAGAGAGTCACTCCTCCTCATTTCCTCCTTATGGGGATTTACATGTAAATTTGGGAGGAAATGAGGGATTCGGGAGGAAATGAGGCGGTGATTTTCTTAATAACCATCTACTAACAATCCCTCGACCTTGGCGTTAATGAACAGACTGTGCTCAATTAATTCAGTTAGTCAATTAATTAAAAAACGAAATAATCATCTTATTTTAGGTAGTTAATTAGATTACATCGAATATTGTAGGTATCACAATAGCCAGTAAACCTAAAGAATACTTTGCTACATCCATTGGTTTTTGCTGCATACACCATTAACAAAATATTTTTCCATTATTCTGTTTTTAGAATTACCAAAAGAGAACCGTAGTTGTCATAACATTACCCATTGTATTACTGGAAATTACTGAATAGTAACTAAATATATACAAATAAATGTTTAAGAATTTAAGGTATTGATTTGAGATTTGTCGTAATAATCTTAGGTATTAACTAGTTTAGTAATGGCTTAATACACCATTTTAATATACATAGACATTTTCTTGTTCTAAAGAAGAGCATCTTGTAACTATTTCTATTTGAACTTCCCAGGTTGTTATAGAATAGATTAACCCTTTAAAAAATTCTAAAAAGTCGAATAGGAATTACAAACCTGGCAGGAAAGTTGATATCAGTAAAACTACTAATATAATAGCCCCTTAAATACCCCTTTAACGTTACTTGATTGCTCAGTTGTCGATACACTCCAAATGAATTTTTTTAAAAATAAATTAATTGGATTTATTTTCATCGAATCAGAAATTTAAGTTGTTTATTCATTGCTTGTTTATTCTTTAACGATAGCAACTCCTTCAATTGGAAACTAAAATAAGCACAAGATTTACATTTAATTTACAAATTGTAAGGAATTTAATTGTTCAATTAGACAACCATTAAAACGCTTCAGAACAAATCCTTTCTGAAGTCAATAGTTTTTCAAGTGCCAACCACAAGCTGTGTCTAATTAACCACAGAAAGTAAGAAAAGGATTCGCCAGTTTTTAAACAAGCAACCTCCCGACTTTGCTGCAAGGTGTGTTTCAGAAATATAACATAATTTCTAGATGTTGCACATGCAGTCCTTATTTCCTTGATGAAGTCACAGCTTTATTTGCTTTTTTAATAAAACAACATGAAAATATTTGTTATTATAGTCATAAACTTATAACTCTTAATTTTCAACTTCAAGTACAATCTCCCAGAGCCGGCTTGTTACCAATCCTTTTTAAAGCTTACTCCCTAAAGCTTAAAATAAATGGACCTACCAAATGGACTATCTTGCTAAATTGAAGTAGTGTTTAAGAAAGCAATTCCCAATAATACGCGTACCTGTAACAAAGTAATCCTTTTAGATTTTATTGCAGTATATAAGCTGTGAACTTGCGAAAGATTACTTTTTAAGCGTTTTGCTAAAAAATCATATTTACTAAATGAAAGCACAATAATAACGAGATACAAAAATTGTAAATATTTGGCTTCTTCGTGTATCTATGAATGGAGGTATTTTACCACATAAATATTCTGGATTCACGTAGCCACTCTACCGGTTTGTATTGTATACAAATATTTTTGTCCCAGCTAACTTAACCCTTCAAATCACGCGCCATAACTGTTACATCAGCACACGCGTTATAGTGGTATACCGACCGCTTTAATTTTACATAACAATAAATAATAATAAATAAATAAATAACAAATTTTTTAGTTATATAATACTTCACAAGAAATAATGTTCAAGAAAACTGAACTAGGTGCAATACGCCACAAGTGCTGCAACCTACAAATATTACAAGTAAGCGTTCATGATATCGTGCTTCTTATTAACTTGTTTACAATTTGGTCCACACATATAGATTGACCATATTCAGAACATCTGCACTTGGTTGTGGGATCTTTTTTTGACTTTTACCTATCTTTGCGGTCTGAAGAATTGCGCTTACAAGTTAACCGCGGTAAACCAAAAATATTGATAATTCGCATCAAATTTCTTAAGCGCCTGCAAGTTATCGACAAAGGTGTCCACTAACTTTTGTAAGCCTGGCAGATGGTCAGAATTCAACTTCGAAAAGTTAGCAATGTTTTCCAAAGAGCAGATGAAGTACGGCAAATATTACGATATTTTTCGTGGAGCTTATTGTACGCAAGAAAGTAATTGTCGTCTCTAAAATCAAAGTTCTTAATTATAAGCAATGCGGGACACTTTGGCACTAATTGAAAGTATAAAGTTTATCCACGGCTAAGAGCTCGTCATTTAGATATACTAAATTATCAAAGCGGTCAACAAAACTTTTAAGTGGGCAACCATCCCCTTCTGAAGTATGAAGGGTAAACGGCGGTAGAGACACTTTTTACTTAAACGTGTCTGGAGGAACGTGTAAACTAGCTCGGGACAAGACGGGTTTACCCGGACAAAGATTTAAATAGAGGGATTTTGTTAGAAAAGTTAGGATAGAACCGCTTACGCGTCCTCCTTTTCTAATCGGCCATAAGCGTCAGTAGCCGATCCATTTGCACTAATTATGGAATTATGTTGAACAAAAACGCTCTCTCTTAACGCGTCAAACGTTGTATATTAGGTGCGAAACGGATCTATCAAACGTAGGGGTCATTTTCGCCTTTGTGCGCAATGCTAAAGATGTCTTGAAGCGAATTTATTGAACTGTTACGTAAAAATTACCTGCATTTCAGTTTTTTGCGCCATAACTAATTATATATACCAATTAAAGCAGAAGCTAAAACGAATCAAGCCTACCAATATACTGAATTTATTAGAAATGAGATCGTAATTCGCGCTACATTTAAACTACCGAATACGAAAGCGATGTTAACTAAGTCCGTAAACAAATCAAATACAGCAAAAATTAAATATAAAACAAACAATTATTAATCACTTGCACCTTATCAACTGATAACAAATACTTTAAAATAATAAATTTAGTGAACTAGAACTTAATATACGAAACAAATATCCAATGGAAAGCGTTAAAACTTGATAAACAGCGAGTTTTTTGGCAAATAATACAATTATTACGGAAGTATCTTTAGGTACAACATTCAGATCAGGTTCGCAAAGGCTCAATGTCTTGCGTTACCTTGGACAATCAGAGATGGTGGAAGTGCAAATTATGAGCAAAATTTATAAAAGCGGAACCTCCAAGTACTTACCTGTAATAACTTCAAATTTAAGCGGCGGCTGGACGAGGAATTGTCGCCCTTTGGCGGAACTCAAGCGTAAATATGTTTATAGCACCATGGCTGTGACCACACCAGCCTGTTAACAACAACTGTCGTGGTACACCACAACACAAAGCACTTGAATGTTACTCTCGGTAAAAACAATAGATTATACTATACACAGCAAAGGGGAACTGACCTACAAGTTACATGTTATGCAATAATTGAATTTAATTTTATTTATGTATTTTTTTTATAAACTGAACAACCCTCATAATCTCTATAGTGTCTTCCGAAAAAATTTCCAAAACAGTTAAAATTAACGTCAAAATTTGTGAAGGGAGGAGTTGTAACTTAATTAATTTGACCATGCAATATCCAATACAAACAACTTTCTTTAACACAGTGTAAACTTTTTGTTTTGTATCTAATAGTAAATTATTTAGGCTAAATTAACGAACCTTAGGATAAATATTATTAAATTAAATTTAGACTAACAGAAAAATCACCGGTGCACTTACTGTATTAGTAATTCAAGTCCCTGGCGTATTGAAGGTTGCATGCAAAAAGCTAATGTTCTATAAGTATTCAGAAACTAATTTGTATATCACTGATTGCCAGCTTTATCTTGCCAATGCTTCCTTGTTCCTAATTAATATCTCAGAGGAGCATCCTTCTTTATCTAACTAATATATCTATCAGTGCTTAGAATAATTTACGTGTTTACTATAAAAACGGAGAAAAAACAAAACTGGTCAAAATTAATTGGTCTTTTATTGCAGTAAAGTTATTCCCATTTCCATAAACTTAAATGACCCTTCTCCTCAAGAAATAAAAGTAGTGCATGTCTTGCATTCAGTAAGAACCAGCACTTTACCAGTAATTGCTTTCGTGCAACAAACGATAGCGACTAGTTTTATTTGCCTTGTCGCTTTATTAATGTTAGATATAAAGAGTAAGGTATTGCTCATAACAATACTGTACTACTTCAATTTTAGTTCAGTACTATATATAGATTTGTAGCTATAGGCTTTAACGAAATTTGCAACAGTCGAAGAAACTGGAGTGAGCTATAAAAGCTTTCTTACAGACAAACCAAATTTTTAGTAATTCCTGAATCTGACATACAGCTCTCGCATTATATGTTAACAACAAAATCAATACTGGATTTCGGGATAATGCAATAGGAAATAAAAATGTAGTCAATACAATTCTTTTATAAAACAAAAGAACCCGATTATTCAAATGGATGGATATCGGTAGCGTCTAATTTACGTGCCAGATTATTCCTGTTTTAATTAATATCTTTTAATCTAAAATTCAGCATAAAATGTCTTTTAGGTGCCTAATTCTTATTTTCCAGTAACAATTGTGTCTTTATTATTGTAAGACAAATGATAGCGAGTAAACAGTAAGCAGTACATGATTTTCTATAGAAATACAAGTTACTGTTGATTAAGTAACCGTCCCCTATTTCATGCTGTACATACCAATGATACCTTTATTACGTTCCATTCCGTATTTATAAATCTAAAGCCGCCTAAATTTGAACACCATTTCAATTTGTTATTATTTGAATATACGAGATCGCTACACCTTTATTATATCAAGGTAGTTCAGTTATGCAACCTACGGTGCTCGTCCTTTATTTAATTCACAAGTCCACGTATTTATATTATATTCTGGTATCTTATCTAGACACACGGTTGATAAGAATTTCCTGAATGTTGTTAGTTTAATTGTAATTAAGTAAAACGACTGTGTTGTCTTTGTATGATAGAAATACGTTCAAACCTATTTATATTCTATATCGAAATTCTGCGACTCTTCTTTAGAAATCAATTTTATAAAAACATAAGTTTACTATATTTCTAGCGCTACTTCGCTATTTTTGATGAGAATAATATCAACCCAATCGGACAGTTAAAAAATCCTTGTGACGAAACACATGCATTCTCTTTTCATGTGGCCGGTAGGTAATTAAAGGGCGATGTTCCTTTAAAACCAACTACAATATTTTCAGTTCGCTTTATAACCAGTACCCTTTCGGATTTTAACGCACATCTGAGTCGTACATTTTACTCCCTTCAACTAATGTTCATTTGATCGTATTACAGATGTTTTACATCGTCGTTACCTCACATTCTGTTAGCTTCCGTTGTATACAGATGAAGTTATGATAAGTTAAGGACATAGCAAATACCTAGAACCCACAACAGTGTACATGAACGAGCATCTTTAATCGCCAATGGTTACAACTATTTCATGTACTTACGGTACTTAAATTTGCTTGTGGTATGTAATTATTTAGAAATTATCAGCCTTACCTTGTTGTCTATTTAATACTACTTTCTAGTTAGCGGTTGAAGTGAGCGGACGTGTTTCACGTAGCTCCCGGATGCAAGGCTACATGTAAGTTTTTATATAGGGTTTTTATTATTCCTTATTATATTTGAAGCTTTGCTTTTTATTATATATTATTTTATTACTGTGTGGTATTAATTTTTTAAAGGCAGGGCAGTGAAATAAAATTTAAAACATTTTAATCCATTAAATAATAAATAAATGGCATTTTCTTTGAATTTTAAACTAAAATCCGCGTTTTTAAAACAAACTAACCTAACCTTCGGGTCTAATCAACCAAAAATCTAACAAATAAATACCCAAAACGATTTCAAAAATAATTCAAAAAACGTTTTTAATAAATTTATTGAAAAACTCGTGTAAATGGAGTAACAAAAGCGTCTAAAATCATCAAATAAATTTGGAAAAGTTTTGTAATGTGCGAAAAATAAAATAACAAGCTTTAAACTAAAATCTGGACCCTTTTCGAATTAAATAAATAGCTCAAAACTATAAATATTACGCTACTATAATAAAAACATTCCATATTTTAAGTATATGGGTACTTAAGGATTCCTTAAGTCGATCTTTTGGTTTAATTAGTGGTGTATCACTTAAAGTTCGGACCAGGCACCGAATAAATAAGTGATAAGTGCGTT
The DNA here is from genome assembly GCA_036346225.1 of Platerodrilus igneus. Classification (NCBI taxonomy): domain Eukaryota; kingdom Metazoa; phylum Arthropoda; class Insecta; order Coleoptera; family Lycidae; genus Platerodrilus; species Platerodrilus igneus. Next base: position 1,849,217 of record JARFIW010000943.1, read on the forward strand.
ACCGGTACCGCATTCTAATAATGCGCGTTTTAATTCGTTTATGTATCTAAATTTAAAGCAGGGTATTTTATAAACTTGATTTTTAGAAGTAATTAGCTTCATTAAATTTAAAATTTCATTTGGCGGTTTAAAAAATTTAAATAATTAAATACAGTTTTGTTTACGGTAAATTTTAATCGAGGTATTTTTATTGGGCTAACGATTTTATTTTGTCATTGTTTGTTATTTCGACGTCTAGTGTTTCTTTGATAAATATGAAATTTGATTTGGCGGTGTGAGATTTAAATAAATAAATAGTTTAAATAAATAAATACAGTTTACGGTTCATATTAAACCTAGTTATTTTTATTGGACCAGTGTTTCGTTTTGTACTCGCTGTTATTTGTGACATTTAGCGGTCCATTTTATCTTTGTGTTCATTTAGCCTCAAAACGGTCACGTCTTTTTGATCTGGGTCTTTTGTTTGCTCCCGCTGCTCTTTTGTCGTTTGTTTTGTCAGCTGGGTGGTCCACCGTGACGAGGGGCAATTGCCGAGGAAAAAGAGGGGAGATCGGTCAAAGTCTGTTTGGTCAGAGGCAGAGGGTGCTATTGGGGGGAAACAGCTTAAGGTTGTGCTGAAGGATGTAATGTTAGAGACACAGGAGGAGGTTGAGGGGTTAGAGAATGAGCCTGGGTCTGCGTTGATCGTGTCGGGGAAGTCGGGGCCTCCTGCGTTGGTTGTTGCGCCGGAATTGCCTACAACTTCGAAGGTCCAGCGTCAGGGACGCGCCCGTCTTACGCAGGAGCTGCAGCAGGAGTGAAGCCTACGTGTGTCGTTAGGGTCGACGCAAAACTAGACCAGAAAGTCTACGCCATGACAACCCTAAGAAAACAAGTTGATCCGGCACGAGATGGTTTTGTCATTGTCGGAGCTCGAAGGACGCGTCAAGTGCGTCGAGTGCGCTGGTTGTGAGGACGCTCGTAAATTGCAGTCGAAGGTCGGCGGGCACTGCAAAGAACTCGTGGCGAAAACCATCGAGAAGAAGCGTCTACGGGTCGTTCTTCCGGGGTTTGAAACGGGGATGAGGGCAGAAGCACTTGTGCGGTTGATCGCAAGCCAGAATCCCCGCTTAGGCGATTTAAGCTTGAAGACCACCTGAGAGAGGAGTTTAGGTTTGGCGGAAGAGCCCTAGGGATCTCTTCGCCAACGTAGTCTTTGAAGTGACCCACACTTCGGAGGCGTATATTATATTAGCTGATGCTGTCAACCTCAGGTTGCGAAGAATTTGAGCCCGAGACAACTTCTCGATGACGCAGTATTATCGGTGCTACGAGTACGGTCATAGATCGATGGATTGCAGGTAGAAGGTACAGTGGTGCGGTAACTGAGCCGAGACCGGGCATAAATTCAAGAATTGCCGGAAGGCAGTCCCCTGCTGTGTGGTTTGCGCTAGGGCAAACGACAAAACTAGCGGTGGCGTTAAGGTCGATACGTGCCACTACGCCAAGTCAAGTAGATGCCCCACGATGCTACGGCCGAAGGATAAAATCACATTGTAACATCAATTATGGACGTGAAGATAATAGAAATTCTATTAGAAGCAAGAAGATTAAATTCGCGCAACTAAACCTCGGAAAAGGTAATGGGGCAACAAATAACTTCGTAAAATTATTTGTCGAGAAAAATATGGACATTGGACTTATACAGGAAGTGCACCTATATAGCCATAAAATAACAGGTTTTGAGAGTGGCGTAACCGTCTTAAACAAGGTTAGCGAAAAACCGCGCAGCGGAATAATAATAAATAATGAGACGTGCGCCGGGATAATATTTTATGTATTTATTTATTTGCTCCAACGTTTCAGTAGTCTGCTACATGAAATTTAAGCAGGTCTGGCTTTCCCCAAGAAGTAGCCGTGAGTAAGATTGTGTGTTGTGTGTGTGTGTGTGTGTGTGTGTGTGTGTGTGCGTGCGTGCGCTTAAACGCATGTGTTATGTGTGTATATGTGCGTGGGTGAGGTTGTGTGTGTGTGAATGGGTTGTGTTTGTAGTGTTGATATCCGTATTATGTTCCCCTTCTAGAACCAGGACCATCGGCAACTGGATATTTTAGTCGTCAAGGAAGAACGCTTAGCGGATATTGCCTTATCAGTTCGGACTATTGGCAGCGGGAAATACAGATGTTGAAAAGGCATTGTGAGTGAATAGGTGTTTGTGTTTGTGCAATATTTTAGAGGTGTTGTGTGTGTTTGTGTGTTATTTGCATCCGCCTTGCACTCCCCCCCCCATTCCTAGGACTTTCGCCGGCTGGAAATCCAGTCTTCGGAAAAGAATGCTTATCAGATGTACTTGAAGTGCGTTTGAAATATTAATTTGTGTTTATGTTTGCCCAGGTTACCAAGCGGCTGGATTGAATTGGTATAATTTGGTAAATGTTTGAATTTATACTATTACATAAAAAGTAGGTTCTTTCTGAGGAAAGGATTTGTTTGTTGTTATATTTGCCTCAGATATGTGTAAGTTTGGTTCTTAAAAGTATAGCGCTAGTAAAAAGAAAAGAAATTACCTCTTCTACTACTTAAAATTAATTTATACTACTACTGTTAGCTATTATTTATTAGAGACGGGGTTGCTAATATCTAGTAGCATGTAAATTCTACATATTAGGGGGTTGGGTTATTTCAAAGTCGGATTTACGTTTTGATCTTGTTGATTCTGGTCGTCAAGAGCGGAAATCTTGGAATTTTTCGTAAAATCGATAGGAATAAAAAACTAATAATCGGGGAAGACTTTAATGCCAAGTCGCCATTATGGGGTAGCCCTATCGAAGACCATAGGGGCTCGCAGGTTGTCAATATTTTGACGGAATGGGATCTTAGTGTGGTAAACACCAATGATTCACCTACGTTTGAGGGGCACAGAGGCAGCAGATTCTGCACGCGTAACGCGTAACAAAAGAAAATCGCGCTTGGTAATATAAAGAAATCAAATGGCGAATACACGGAAAGTTTTAAAACCACTGCGGAATATTTGTTAGAGAAATTCTTCCCATCGGATAATTCCGAGAAGGATGAGTCGCACGTTTTAGTATGTCGGGAAGCTACAGAGGCCCAAGGGGCAGGGGCCTATAAAGTAATCCTAGTACACGAGGTAGTAAGAACTCTTAAGAGGAAGAACCCCAAAAAGGCACCGGGGTATTACGGAAGGCGTGCGTGTGAGCTTGTTTAATATTTGTTTAGAAAGGGCCGTATTTCCGCGGTGCTGGAAAGTCTAGAACGTAAAATTTATTCCTAAGCCTAAAAAGGCAGCTGCGTCAGACCCGGGCAGATATCGTCCAATTAGCTTACTACAGGTGCTGGGAAAAGCTTTGCATCGAGTTATTACCACGCGCGTTGAGCACTTAGTGTGAGACAGCGGCGGTTTTAGTAATCGACAGTTTGGTTTCATGGAGGGCAATTCGACTATCGACGAGTTAGAGTTCGTTGTCGGGGAAATTAAGCATGCGAGAGATGCTAAAGAGCACTGTGTTGTTGTTGCTTTGCACGTTTCAGGAGTATTTGATGCTGCCTGGTAGCCACTAATCGTTTGTAAGTTAGATTATAGGGGTTGTCCTCGAAATTTGATGTCTTAGGTCAAAAGTTATTTCTTGTGACGATTGGCACACGTTCAAATTCCGGGTGAGATTTTGTCGCGCAAGGTGAAAAGGGAATGCCCTCGGGTGTCATGCTCTGGTCCTACATTCTGGAAGCTGTTGTATGAGAGCATCTTTAGAATAAGTTTCTCACAGGATGCTCGATCGCAGTGTTTACGGATGATACGCTTTTAATTATCAGATTGCGATTATTTATATGCGAACAAAACCAAACGAGGCGCTAAATAAGAAGCACGAATGGTCGCAGGCGGTAAAATTAAAATTTAACGCGTCTGAATCGGAGGCGTACTATTTCAGAACGAAACCGGGACAGCGACCCTCTAGGCTAGAGCTAGAAGGGGAGAAGATCCCGATGAAAAAGCGTACCTCGGTGTTAGATAATAAATTAAATTGGAAAGCGCACGTACAGTATGTAAAAAGTAAAGTTAGCGAAATATCAAATAAAATGTTGGTGGTCGCAAAAATAAACTGAAGTTTCAGGGGCGACTCGTTTAGGACAGTTTACGCTGGCGCAATGAAGCCGGCGATGCTGTACGCAGCATCAGTTTGGGCGGAGGGCTGTAAAGTAAGGGAAATTTGACAGTTGACGAGCGTGCAATGCATAACCGCGGTCAAGGCTGCGAGGGCGTACAGGACCACTTCCACAGAGGCGGTGCTGGTGATCAGTATGACTCTCCCTATCGAATATGTCGTTAAGGAGATCAGTGATAGGAGAATGGTTAATACAAGAAAGGACAGGAAATTATAGAGAGTACGAATCTTGCAAATAAAGCATTCGAGAGGAAAGTCGCCGTGTCAGAGTTCGAGCACCAGGCTGATGCTAGAGGAATCGAATTTGTCGAAGGCGATGGGGATGTGACGGGTATCAGAATTTACACGGACGATTCTCGTATAGATAAACGGCAAGCAGGCGCGGCGTTTGTCTTGTATAACGAGCAAAGGAAAGTGTTTCGGTTTCAGACCAAACTCGCGAACTGGAGCACTATCTTCCAGTGCGAATTGGTTGCTATACGGGAAGCTATTGGTTATGTGGTAAATCACACGAGTAGAAGCGTGTATTATATCATCAGCGATAGTAAATCCGCGCTGACGGTCCTAACAAATATGAACACCTCGACAGACCTCCAAGCGGACGTCTGGAGGATAGCACATACGGCGCGCGAGTTTCGAATTTAAAATTTGTTGGGTTAGATCGCACGATGGTAGCGTAAGAAATGATAGTGCTGATGAACTAGCTAAAGAGGCCGCAACGGGCGACTTTCGGATATCACATTTGTCGATATCCAGGTCTCTGATTAAAAGAATGCTACGCGAAAAGTCGATCCGACAGTGGGAAGAGAGGTGGAACAACGCCTCCACGGACACGTTGATACACAAATTCATACCGAGTATAGTAGCTAGAGATAAGATCCAGGTGAAGCTCGACCATAAAATGGTGCACCTGATAACAGGGTACGGCGCCCAGAAAACGTATTTGCAAAGATTCAGTTTAACCGCCGACCGCTGCGAATGCGGTGAGAATGCAGAAAGCGCAGAGCAAGTGCTCTTCGACCGCCCGCTTGAGGTGGGAAATCGAGGGTTAGCTGATAGGAAATTAGCTATCGTAGGGTTAACATAGTTAAAGAGCCTAGAGGAAATCGGGAAAAAAGGCTAACCAGAAGGCTTTCTGGACAGCCTTTAAAGAATTTGCGGCAAGGGTCACGCGATTAAATAGCGATAACCGGGCGTAAATCGGGGGAGGGGAGTATTGGAAAACTTTAGGTTAGGACAGCATGGAAATGATATATGAGCAGGATACTCTTATAACCTATTTTTAAAAAAAAACTCAAAAGGAAATAACCATATTCCTTAATATGCACGACAAACCCCCACACCACTAAAACAATTACTATCTCACCTTATACGCACGGAAAATTGTAATCAGAAATAAACAAAAAAAACAACAAATAAATAAGAGCTAAATAAATCAGAAAACCCTAATTAAATTAAATTAATAAAATAAACAAAGAAATAAAATAAAGTGACCTAAAAGTGATACTGACTGTGATCCCCGGAACGTTTAGTGCATACCCACCAGGACTTTAGCAGTGCATATTATCCATCTCCCCTAGCAGTAAGTTACAAATACAAGTAGGCAGACGACCAAATCTTCAGATGCTGGAAAACTTTTTATCGAGGTAAGGATAAAATGGTGGCGGCGGTACTCGCATAAGTATTGATTTATATTCACAAGCAGATTTTGCAAAAATCTTGAACTAGCACGTTTATAGTGTATTGGCGCTAGCCGAGTGCACCTGATAATTTGGGTGATGCTTTTTGCTATTTTATGCACTGCTATATGCTTAATGCCTATTTAGATACCTATATGCATAATTATATTTATTTTATATTTATATTTTATACTTAAATTTTATATTTATTTTATATTCAATTTTGCATGTATTTTATTATTTTGGGGCTTAATTTGTTTTGTTTGACGTTCCTCCGCCTATTTTTGGTTGCAGCACTTATATAGGAAGGAAGAATGTAATTATAATATAAATCAGTTAGGGAATGATAAGGAAAGCTAGGGGCGGATTTAGGCTGAAGATAAAATAAATTACTTAGACCAGGGAGACGAATTTGTAAATTTACAAAATAGGAAAAAATAGCTGGATTCACTATTAATATATTTGACGGATGCTTTGAAATCTGAATCCATTTTTCAAATTAGTTTGCTAGATTTGGATAGTTTTAAGATGACTCTTCAGGTCGCACCGGTAATCAGTGTTCACGTCAGTGTATTGCTTTGCATTACACTCGCTGCAATTAGCCGCCCTTAGTAACCGGTCGCCCTAGGACCGGGCTTACTCTGTCTGCTCACGTAGTAATAGATTTTGGTAGTGGCAACGTCGCCCCGATGTGACGTCCCAAATATTGATAACGCAGTCTATTTAGATTGCGAGGAGTGCATATTACTGTGATAACGGTCCGGAAAAAAAATAGTAACATTTTACTAAGCCTACTTGCGCAGATTACTGAGAACATTTGTATGCAATTAGAATAAAGTATGGAACCTACAATTTGGTACATTTTAATGTTATGCACTAAAAGCTTTTGCAATTTAAAACAGAATGTGTCGATGGTCAACCATATTGTATTTAACTGCCACGATGATAGTGTTACAGCTACAATTTTTGCTAAATTGTAAGAGTAGTTTCTAATTAATTAAGCAAGCTGATATAACCCAAAACATTGATTTTGCTATGTTAATTAATATTATTCAAGCTTAAAGTCACTTTTGTTTAAGTTGTGAATATTCAAGATGTTATTATTATCGGCTAGTGGTTGCATGTTGGTGATATAGATATGTCCTTTTAATGGTACAGGTATGTATTCAGTAGTTCTGATATTAATTTTATTTTCATTATTGTATTTTCCCTTTAAATTGATGAGTTTCAGTCTCATATTATTCCTTACTCGTGCATTTGTAAATGTGCCTTTAAAATTTGGATTGTTTGTTTGTATATACTAGGATATAATGAATTTAATCATATTGTGTACTGAATGCTGTCCTGGATTACTTTATCGATACTAGATTGTTGGTAATGGGTTTGCAATTGTTACTGACCTAGGATTTTATTATTGAATTTGAATTGAATTGAATTGAAACGTCTTTATTATTAAACTAAATATACATTATAAGATATAAAGTTTTGATACGAATTGCACCAAGCGCGATTAGGGCCATTAGGCCCTGTCTTACACCTAAGTTGCATGCAGCTGTACCCTTGAATAAGGTAAAAAAATAATAAATAATAAAAAAAAATCACTACACACACGCACACACCCTCACACAAAAGCACCCTCCACTCCACACATGCACACACTATACACACACACACACACACATATGCACACACAACCTTCTCTCACACATACAAACCCACGCACACACTCATCGAGCATCAGTTTAGGAAAATGCGCTTGCCTCTACACCTGAAAGTTTAAAAGATGTTCCTGCAAGAGTTAAGAAAACTTTGCCTGGTCGGAGCCTGGCTAATATCAGGAGGAATAGTATTCCACAAGAGGGAACCGGAAACAAGAAAAGACAAACGGAATGTATGTGCATGGTGTATGGGGATAGATAGCAAGTCATCTCGCCTAGTGTTATAGCGCCGATTTGAAAGAAAAGAAAAATGTTGGCTTAGGTAGAACGGGATTCGGTTAGAAATAAGTTTATAAACAAGCACTGCCAAGTGAAGTTTTCGCCTATGGTTTAGTTTAAGCCACGACATTCTTGTGTAAAATGGGGTCTCTTTCCCAATATTTTAGTTCGAAGATAAACCGTACACAACAATTTTGTGAGCGTTGTAGACGTAAACTTAAATTAGAAGAAAGATTGGTATATAATGCATCGCAATAATTGAAATGTGGGAGAATTAATGATTGTACTAGCTTAAACTTTAATTTAGTCGGTATAAAGCGTTTTAGACGCTTAAGAGTATGCAGAGTAAATAGAACTTTTCTGCACACTTCGTAAGTTTGGTTAATAAGATCGCTACGTCGCCGTCGACGCCGCCGTCGTCCGTTGCACGTTTTTTTCGTTTTACAAACATTTGATATATGGATCTTGTTCAGTTTTTTACGATGATTAAGAATATGCTAGCCAATTTTCGATATCTCATCTAGTTTTCGAGTAATTCGACTTTAAAGTCGAAATTTTTAGGTTAATATCGACCTCCTGAGCATATTTTTCCATTTCATCAATACTCTATGTCGATTGGTTTTCGAGTTATTCGACTTTGAAAAATATGTTCGAAAAATTTTATAAAAAAATTTAATAAGATCGCTACGTGGTCGCCGTCGTCCGTTGCACTGTTTCCATTGTTTTAAAATACTTATGATATATAAATATTGTTCAGTTTTTTCAACTTACGAAGTTAATTATAAACAAATAGATTTAATACAATTCAAACACATAATGAGTGGTAAAGACGAAAGTGACGATAATGACTATAAAGATATACGAAAGAGTAAAGAACGGGATCGACTGCGCCAAAAGCGAAATGATCCCGAATACTTAAAACAACAAAGGGAAAAAGACAGGATCAGGAAAGCTATTAAACGTAAAACTGATCCCGACTATTGTAGTCAAGAGCGACAGCGTTTGTCAGAAAAACGACAATCAAATCCCGACTATCGCAGTCAAGAGAGACACCGCAAAGCCGTAAGTGTCAAACAGACCCCGATTATTGTAGTCAAGAAAAGCAACGCAAAGCTGACAAACGCCAATCCGATCCGGATTATTGTAGTCAAGAGCGACAGCGTTTATCAGACAAAAGACAATCAGATCCCGATTATTGTAGTCAAGAGCGACATCGTTTATCAGATAAACGACAGTCAGATCCCGACTATTGCAGTCAAGAGAAACAACGCAAAGCAGATAAACGCCAATCAGATCCCGATTATCGCAATCAAGAGCGACAAAGAATGGCTGACAAACGCAAGCATTCATTGGAAAGTCAAAAACTTATTGAGTTATTTGAACGAGAAAATTTATTGGGACCAACTGAGAGATGTTCTTGTTGCGACTGCTTGTGGTTCCCTGAAAATATGCACAAAATCAATATTGAGGCACTTCGCGACAACGAAAATTTTAAACAAATGTCCACTAAAGCGTTTAATGATTTTGTCAACCGAATCATTTGCTTTAATAACACTGAGCATCAATTTTGCAATACGTGTTATTCAAACATCAGAACTAAGAAAATGCCAAAGATTGCGATTTCAAATGGATTGGAGTTTCCGGAAATACCAGAAGTACTTCAAGTGCTTAATGATTTAGAAGAAAAATTAGTCGCGGGAAGAATTATCTTCAAAACCATTCTATCGCTACCAAGAGGAGGGCAATATCAGTTGAAAGGAAATGTTGTCAATGTTCCAATTGATGTGAACAAAGTGTTGACAATACTTCCGAGATACCCAAACGATCTTCACGTTATTAATATTGAACTCAAGCGTCGTATTTCGGACCGTAGTACGCCAAATGATTCGTCTTTAATTTTCCGGAAAGTCCGTCCCGAAAGCATCAAAAGGGCTTTAAATTATTTGATTAAACAAAGCGCTTATATTGAATCGGGAATAACACTTGACGATAAATGGTTTAACTGGTATGAAGATTCTTTTTCCCAATTCCCAAAAACTGAGTATGAGAAAAGTGATGACGAAGGCGAAGTTGTCGGCTGTTTGGACACTTTGATTGACTATGAAGACGCTCAAAGTGCAATTGCTTTCGCCCCTAGAGAAGGTGAAAAGCCAATTAGTATTCTAAGTGATGTAAACGCCCCCTCCCTTGCATACCCAAAATTATTTGCTGGACAGAGCCGCCCATTTATGTTAAATAAGATCAGAATATCGTTTAGTGAAATGGCTCGTTCAGATTTCAGACGTTATGATAGGAGATGTGCTGCCAGCACTTCGTACCTGTTCTTTGCCTATAAACAAAAACAAGTTTACGAAGCACAGAGTGCTGTCAATATATTTCAAAGGAAAGCTAAAGGGTAAAAAAATGAGTGGACAGCCAATGATGCATTGAATTCATCATTTGTCGCTAAAGCAATTGAATCTGACAACGCATTCAAAAGTCTTAAGAGTTTGAGATCAAGTCCGTCATTTTGGGAATTAAAGAGAATCGAAACAATTGCGATGATTAGGCAGTTCGGGGTGCCAACCATTTTCTTCACTTTATCAGCTGCAGAGATGAAGTGGATTGAATTGATTCAAATTCTATATAAAGCTATTAAACATCAAGATATTTCGATAAGTGAAGCCGAACGTTTGCCTTTCAGTGCTAAATTAGAACTTATAAGGAAAGACCCGGTGACATGTAGCCGATATTTTGAGCACCGGTTTCGCTATTTCATGAAATTAATTGTCAAACAAGGAATTGGATTTAATGGCCGAAAATTAAAAGAATTTTATTGGAGAGTTGAGTTTCAACAAAGGGGTTCCCCACACATTCATTGCATAATTTGGTTAGAGAAAGCCCCGCATTATGATTCAAATTCCATTAATTCTAAAGAATGTATGGAAACGTTTATTGACAAATTCTCAACTACCTCAACTTCAGTTTACTTCAATGGTGAGGACGACGAAGACACTCAAATTTTTGATGAACACACATCAGAGTTGGTCATAAATTCGCAAACACACAGACATAAGGCGAGCCATTGCTTGAAATTAAAAAATGAATGTTGGTATGGATTCCCAAAACCGCCAATGCGGACAACACAAATATTATCGCCTCTGGAAAAGAAAGACATTAAAAGCAAACACAAAAACAATTTTGATAAAATTAAGTCCGCATTAATCAAATTCAGTGAAAAACCTGATAATATCAATGAATTAATATGTTTTGACGAATTTTTGGCATCACTCAAAATGACAGAAATGGACTATATTACTGCAATAAGATCAACACTTAAACGTGACGAGATTTACATTAAACGTGACCTCAATGCTATTATGATTAACGCATACAATCCTATTTGGCTAAAGTTATGGCAAGTAAATATTGATATCCAATTTTGTTTGCATCCTTATGCTTGCGCTCAATATCTTTGTGCATACATTAGTAAATCAATGCGCGGAATATCAACTCTCTTGAGGGAAGCCAATGAAGAAGCGAAAAAAGGCAACAAAACAATTCAGCAACAAGTAAGGGGTTTAGCTAATGTTTTGGCAAACTCGTCAGAAATTTCGGCACAAGAAGCGGTATATCATTTGTTAGGAATGGCTATTTCTAATATGTCCCGAAAAGTCATTCTTATTAATACCGGGCCAATTGAAGAGCGATATCAAATGTTAAAATCAAAACAATAACTTGAAATGCTTGACGCCAATTCAAAAGATATTATCAAAAAAGGAATCATAGACTATTATTGCGAAAGACCAAAACAATGCGAATCAATTTGTTTAGCAGAATTTGCTGCTTCATATGAATTCACAAAACGGCTAACAGAAAAACAAATAGAAGCACATGACTCTAACTCAGACGATGACACAGACATTACTGGTGACGTAAGACCAAATTTGCCGCAAATTATTACCCTTCAAAACAATTTGGGATATATGAGGAAACGTAAGAAGTTAATGATAATAAGATATAAGAAATACAACAAAGAAGTCGACCCAATTAATTATTATCGATCACTTCTAATGCTTTATTCTAATTGGAGAGACGAGTCAATTGATTTAGCATTAAATAATTGCGCAAATAATTATGACAAACATATCACTCAAATTCTTAAAAATCAAAAGCGCTTTGATCCACAATTGTTAGAAGACGAATTATTGAAAGTTGTCGAAGATAAAGACAAAGAAGAAGAGTCTGATGACGAACCCGAAGACATTATTGATCCCAATCATAAGATTTTGGCAATTAGATCTCCAAAGTTTGACATTTTTGATGATTTAGAAGTAACAACAAAACAGCCAACTTCTGAATACATTCAGCGCATTAAAGTCCCGAATGTAATGGATGAGGAAAGATACCGGGAAATGATGAGAGACCTCAATGCACAACAACTCAATTTTGTTTTAGATGTTTTGCATCGATTCAAAACAGATAAACTCCCATTTCGTCACATTTTGATGGGCTCCGCTGGAGTTGGAAAAAGTTTTGTTTTGAAATGCATTTATCAAACTATCCTCAGATATCTAAACAAAAAAGAGGTGAATTTGAATTCAATCAAAATTATGATAACCGCATACACAGGGAAAGCCGCTTGGAATGTTGATGGGGTAACACTCCACTCAGCATTTTGCCTTCCACATCAACAATTGACTGGAGATCGGCTTACCAACTTATCAGACAACATTGCCAACACTCTTCGGGTCCAACTCAATGATATGCAATTACTAATAATAGATGAAATAAGTTTTGTGAGCAACAAAATGTTTCATTGGATAGACAAACGTCTTAAGCAATTATTTAGTCCTGATGAACCTTTTGGTGGAAAATCGGTTTTACTAATAGGAGACCTTCATTAGGCTAAACCAGTAGGAGGTGGTTGGCCATTCATTGAACTCTCAGCAAATCCAAGGAGTCATTTAATTGGACGTTATCTGTGGGACCAGTTTTCTGCTTATGAATTGACAATTGTGATGAGACAAAAGGACGATAAAGTTTTTGCCGATTGTTTAAATCGAATGGCAAAAGGGAATTTATTAACTGAAGACATTCAAATGCTAAAAACCCGCTATAACGTCAGTGATACTAAAAAATGTGAGTCCGTATATCTGTACTTTAAGAACGAAGACGTTTGTAATCACAACCACAAAGCAATTAGAGAAAAAGCTGGAGATTTTCGCACTCACAAAGCTGTTGATGTTTTTCAAGACAAAACAGGAAAAAAGGCCGAAATCGCAGATCATTTGAAAACCCTGTCATATCAGGAGACATATGGTCTTGATAATGAGATAGACTTCAAAGTCGGAATTAAATATATGATTACGATTAACATTGACACAAAAGATGGTCTGTTCAACGGAGCTGTTGGTGTACTTAAGTACATAGATTTCAATGACAACAAAATCATTAGACTTTGGATGTTATTTCCAAAAAAAGAATTTGGTATTGAATTGAGGAAGAAAAACCGTCTTTTGTATTACAGTGATATCAATAAGAGTTGGACACCAATTACGCCCCTGAAAAAGTCATTTCAAATTAGAGGTAAATCAAATATGACTTGCGTGCGAATACAATTTCCACTGGTTTGTTGCGAAGCAATGACAATACACAAGCGTCAGGGCTCAACGTTTCACTCTGTTGTAGTAAATTTAACCAAACGTCTACCGCGAGAACTATTATACACTGCTTGTTCTCGTGCAACACATTTACAGGGATTATATTTAGACGGCGAATTTTCTGTAATTGAGAAATTGAAACCAAATCCGAGTGATAGAGTTGTGTTTAACGAAATCACTCGTCTTCAAAATGAAGCCAAATTACAGCTGAAAATCGAACCATTGAGTCTCAAAATGTCTCGAAATATTCCGATCATTACTTATTTTAACGTTCAAACAATGAAAAGTAATTATATCGATTTGATGAAAGACAGTAACTTTATGTTAACTGATGTTCTGCTTATGGTTGAGACACGTGTAAGAACCCCATTGGAGAAATGCATACCACTGAATGATTTAATTCCGATTTCACACGCGATTTCAAAAAGCACTAACCCATCAGGCGGTTCAATGATCTATGTTAAGAAATTTCTAACTGCTGAAGAATTGTTTACAATAATTGATGCATCTAATGATTCAAAAGCTTTTGGCATTTAGAAGTCGCCTGCGTTAAAGTCGGAGAATTTGTGGTTATCTCTATTTATATTTCAAACCGAACACCAATAGAAAAATAAAGGCCACTTTGAGATTAATCGCCGAAAGAACCAAATTGTATGATAATCTAATTGTGTGCGGCGACTTTAACCTCAATTAAGGCCTAATTCTGGAAAGAAATTGCCTGTTTTTGTGATGAATGAATTCAAATGGAATTCGATTATGCCATCAGATATTTTCACAACTGAATACCAATCATCTATTGATTATATTTTTTCCACTAATTGCAAAGACAAAGTTCACGTATATGATTTTTATTGTTCGTATCACATGCCGTTTTGGGTTGAGGTATCAAAAAGTGGTTCTAATGAAGACAGACATGTCATCTGATATAACAATTTCTTCGTGGTTATCGGAACCTGAAATCGAATTGTGTAAGCCTCCGAAAAATCTCAAATTAGCGATTTGTCAGACCATGACTTAGAATTATTAAGTCAACCCATTAAGTCCTCTCAAAGAAGCGAATTAGCAAATGTGTTGACAAGTCTTGATATCTCATTACTAAAGGAATGTGAAGTCAAATTAATAAGAAGAAATTGAATTAAATACCCAAACCGGAATACCAAATCTTGAACTTCAGAGTAAAACAAGATTAGAAAATATTAAAAACTTATTTAAGTTCATTGATAATATAGAAAGACTAAAAGAATTACGTAACAATGATAATAATTTTTGCCAACAGATCTATGCATTATTAAGAAATCAAAATAGATTTCATGGATCTAATTTGTGGACCATAACTAATGAAAGAGGAGACAATTGTGCTATTAACGTTTTGTTTCCTGAAAATTGTCGTCCAAATTTTAAACAAAAATTTGCAAATGGAGACGGGAATTGTTGGTACAATTCGGTATCAACCTGTTTATTCGGGAATGAAAACTGTAGTCATATTTTAAGATATGCCACTTTAATGACAATAGCAGAAAACTCTGAATATTTCGAAGAATTTTGTCGACGAAAAGGAAGTTCTCTATCAGCTGAAGTCGAGTCACAGGGACCAATAGGTTGTTGGACCGGTCAAGAGTTGGAATACGCAACTTCAATAGTCATTTCTCGACCAATTTATTTATACCTTCATTATGGCAACAATATCGCTACTTATAACTTTTGTCCATCTGAAGAGCAATTAGATCGCGAACCATTAGCTGTTGTTCATTGCAATGTTGGCGGTATTGCTATGCGAAATAGAGCCGATCATTATGAACCAATCATTCCCAATTCGGCTAATGATATGCCTACTGTACATCAGACTGAATTTTTCGGAGGGATGACAGAAAATTTTGTTGAACGAATTTATTATAACAATTTTGGATAATTACCTTTATTATAATTATATTATTTATTAAAATTAATTTGTAATTAACCAATGTTTGAGGGGTGCTGGGAGCTTATAATATTAAGCAGTCCGACTCAAACAAAATAAATGCTAATTTCTGTTTCTTTCAATGATTTACAGTACTAATAATAAAATTTTCATATAAAAAATAAACTTGTGTGAATTTCTATTACATAATGGCTTTAAGTTTGGTTGTATGGCGTACATGCGGCATAGATATTTTTTCTTCTTACTTTAGATTTTTGGTTTGGGTACAAATCTTGTATGGCTTTTCTGGGTATATTTTGTCTGCTATGGCCTCATCCAGCCGTGGGTTTGCGGATGCCTGCGAATGCAGTGGTGTTATGTTGGGAATTCAGTACAATTGATTTCCAGTGGGAATGTGGTTCAAGTCCTGTTGATGTATTTGGCAGATGGATGCTGCTGTTCATGTAACGATAAGTATTTACGTAATAAATGTTTAATTAGTGTTGGTGCCATTATTATTAGTAATGCGATGTTGTTTTAAGTAAATCATGTGTCAAATATAATTTATGTTGGGATTTACAGTAAATTTTAACATTTTAAAATGCATAGTTTATTTGACGGTAAAATAGTTTTTTGATACTTATTCAGAGACTACATGTAAACTTTAAAGCAATTGCTTCAAGGTATAACAATAGTTACAAGCTCAAGTTTAAGTTTGAAAATTTCTTATATGTTTTATTAGACTACTAATGTATATACGTCCATTTGTTAATGTTATAATTCAGAGGAAGGTGTTAATATAATTATTTTATTCTTATTGACTTTACTTTCGCTTGCCCTTATTAACAAGTACTTGTCGGTGATGAATTGGTGCATGTACTTACAGGTCTGTCACATAGATCTCACAGTAGGAACCATTGGTAAGTTTAAAACTCAGTAGGGAAGCGACTGGGCGATACTGAATTTATCCGTGTCAGCTATGTATTTGTTGGTGCGTACAGACGCACTATAAAGTTACGACCGAACCTGAAGTAAACGTCGAAATTATAGAAGGCAAAAAATCAATCTATTGACAGAATCGGCGTACCCTGTTTGTATTACAAACAATGTGTACATACAAACTTCAATTAAAAGTTAAACAAAAACACCACTGCGAGGACTAACCCAAACTCTCAAATACATTAGTATTGGTTTTTAAACATTAAGGTCTATAGAAATGTTAAATGCTGTAGTACTCCCATGAACAAAGGTAATAGCAACACTGGAAACTGCCTGGATAAACCACCCGCTGCGAAATTAAAGTTATCTGATTTTTCTATTAATTGTAAAGGATAGAAATTGGCCATGCGATTGATTTATTATATCCACTAAGAATCGTATTGATTCTATATTGCAAATCACAAAGAATGCATTCACGTCCTTGGTTTCTGAATTAAAAAATTGATATACATTGAAAGGATCTATCGGGGTATACATAATAAGATTTGAAAGTATGTCGTTCTTTAATTTAGTAACCTATGACGTGAATGCATTCATTCATGATTTCGACTATACAATTGTCGGTCTCTATATTTTAAATACTATATAGCAAATATTGGGAGCTGTACAAATACTTAATCGATACGTCTGGTTTAACTTGTTCGTTGTACAATCGCCGATTAATTGAGGGCTTTTGGAAACCCCATTCGCGTATTACGGTATTGCGTATTGAAATCGAAACTAGTTAGTTGCTACGTACGTATTTTTAGTATCAAACTTTACTCTGAAAGTCTCTCCAATAAAGTAAAAAATTTAGCTAGTACAGAGAGTGTTCGTGTAGCACGCTCCAAATACAACGCCATATGATGAGGAACAAGTAAAATCTATAGAAGCATGTAAAATGGGTGTGAGGGCTTAGAAGGCATAAAACAAAAGAGAGATCGAAAAAAACTAAAAGGTTTCCTTGAAAAGGATAGTATACCCCAAGCCATGTTGCCCATAATTGTGTCTAGCTTAAACATTTCAGTATTAAAACGGCTGTTAATCTATTTTGGTGGATACCGTTTAAAAAAGGCATTTTGTTTTTAGATAATACAAGGACCAGAAAATCTAATATGAAATAAGTTGTTTGTGCAATATTTAGTAAAGGGTAGCCCTAAACTGACTGCTTTTGCTGATGTATCTGCGGGAACTCAAACAGCAGTTTATTGTTGATTGCTTTTTATTCTAGAAGCATTACTATAGCAATAAATTCTGATAGGTTCTTATATGCCATGAGCGTTTTGAACCACTATCATTCAGAAGTAAATAGTTGCGGAGCAAAACCTTAACTGAATTTTCAGACGTAAAATGTACCAGCTTTTATGAACAGATCATACCCTATTAGAAAGACAACGGTTTTTTAAACGACTGCTGGTTACCTCGTCTTAAAATGAATTACTTTCATATTTCTTACTTTGCCTTACTTGTGCAAGATGTGCTGGAAAATAACGAGCTTCATAACGTTAATGCTATCCAGGAACTGAGCTTTAGCACAGCATCAATTATAGTGTATAACTTGTAGTTATTAAGTTAGTCGTTAACTGAGACAAATTATAACACCATTGCAATAGATTCTATGAAGTTTAGATGTTTTGACCAAAACTAGAGTTAATTAGAATGGATTTTGAAAATTATTGCTTATATGTTAATAATGAGTTAAAACTAATTATCTGAGAGTTGAGTTATTGGGCATGTTTCTTAATTAAACCGAAAATGTTGTTATGCATAATACATACAAATTCTTTTGATAAATTTGGTTTATCAAATTGAAATAAATAAGATTCACTTTATAGCGACGCAACCGGTTGCAAATGCTATTATTGCTGTTCATTTTCTGATATTATGACTATACAATGTGAATTGCTTCTAAAAAAAAACACCTTTCTATACATTACCTACCCGGTTAATATTTTTTCTTTGAAAATTAGTTCGGATATGTGGTTAAAATTAATTAATCTATCTATGCCATTTTCAATTTTGCGTCACTTCCTGTTTAACCGAAAAAGCTTATCACATTTATTTTCTAAATGAGACACTCGTTATGTTTTTACATTTTTAGATGCAGAATAAAAAACTACCTTCGGAAATATTAACATATTTTTTTATTTTAAAGAACGCATCACAAAAATAATAAAAATTACCGATTACGGTATGGGATATGGTATGGTTACAAACAACATAATAGTACCATTTTATATTACAGGAAATTTAACAGGTGATGTCTATTTAAATTTTCCGACGAGGTTGTGCCAGCACCTGCAGCTCTTTTTCCAAAGCTATACGGTGTATAGTTTCAACAGGATGGAGCTACACCACATTTGCTACGCAATATTCGTGATTATTTAAACGAAATATATTTCCAGTACGCTGGATTAGGCGCAGAAGACCAAATGAAGGGTCAGTCTATTCTTCAGATTTACCACCACCTGATTTTTCCTCGTAGGGTCACTTGAAATGTCAAGTGTATAAAAATCGACCTGAACTATACTCAGGGATTCGCTAACTCGTTTCTTATGGATTCTCTTCGAGGGTTCTTTAGGATCATGAAATCTACAACCAAAACAAACTCGACTTCATTTTAACTTACTTTTAATTCAGTAACCAAAATTAGGACAGATTACACAAAGATAAAAACAAATACCGCCCAGCTAATGTTTCTCAACTAAACTAACACTAGAATTAAACTTAATATTAATTTCGGTAAGGTAGCTAAAACAGTTACTAAATAAAAGCGCGCTTTGTATTTATAGTCTAACAATTCCTATATCTAATTGCTACTAACGCAAGATCGCAATCACAAGAACGGATTCATTAACTTTGCGGTTACAGAAGGTAGCCTTAAAAGTAAACAATATCTAAACTTTCCACCCCACTAAATTAACCGTTGGTGCCAAACACGTGCCTTGCGGCCGAGAACGTTTTATACGCCGAAGCTACGAAGGAAAATGTTACGAGGCCTGAAAGATTGTTATCTTGATCTAAACCGAAGTAAAGGGTGTGGGATTTGCGAAGGACCACCCTGGATTCAGGGAAATGAAAGACTTAATGAAAAAATAATATTGTTAGATTTTAATGTATGAATAAAATATACAGAAAGCAGTGAATTACAATGACCATAATTAAAGATTTGAATAACTGAAGCAGCTGCATGGTGCCAATAGATTGTGTTGCTCATTTGAATTTAATGGAAGCTATAAAGGAAATGCCGGTAATTTTGAGGGTAATAAACAGAGTGGCTTACTAATCTTGTATGCTGATTGGTGATGAAATTGGTATGTTGATTATCTTCATTGGGGATATTATATTATTCGTACCCGCAGCACTACTTGATTTAAAGTTTGTTCAGAAAACTGGCACTATCACTATACCGTTTTTGTTTGATAGTAGTTACACGAAGCTTAATTAGCGGAACGTAGTATCTTCAAGCGAAGCATATAATAAACAGCCGCAACCCTTTCGTATGTTTGGGCTTTTATCCCTTAATCCTCCCATCTCCTCCGTTGAGGATTAAGCCTTAGGATGGGTTAGGAAGGTTTTTATTGGATGGTAGGAAAAAGGCGTGTTTAATGGCAACCAACTTTATTTAAAGTAAATAATAATAGGCGAATAAAATTACTAAAAACGATTAATAGAAATAAGTGAAATAGACACTAAACATACCGCCCACCAAAATACCATGGAATTAGGTATATTTTTTTATGTAATGGAAAAAAAGTTAAATAAATGATGTGCTTAAATAAAAATGAGTTAATAATAAACAAAATATAAACTAGATATATCTTAACACTCATTGGTTTGGGAGAGGACACAATTTTGCAATTGGACATCTAATCATGCATTGTATAGTTTTTACGTCCGCAACACGCACAATGCCATCTGACCCAGGAAGTGTTTTAATAATTCTTCCTAAACGCCATTGAAGCGAGAGAAGATCATCTTTAGCAAGCACGAGTGTGCCGTTTAAATCCTTTGTTAGTTTATTAAAATCGTCCCACTTAGTTCTCTGATAGAGATTGTGTAAGTATTCTTTATGCCACCTACGCCAAAAGTTTTGATGAAGCTTTGCACAAGTTGCCAGCGAGATAAACGTGAAAGTTTTAAATGTTGTAAGTCCTCATCTGGAGGCGCTGTTAATGGTTCCATAGTTACAAAACGCGCGGGTGTAAGTGGCTGCAAGTCATTAGGGTCATTACTTAAGATACAAAGAGGTCTAGAGTTATGTAGTGACCCTATTTGAATTATGGTTGTATTTAATTCCTCGTAAGTGAAAACTTGGTTTCCAACAACGCGAGCAAGGTGCGTTTTCACAGATTTAACGCCACTTTCCCACAACCCCTCAAAATGAGGCGCAGAGGGTGGATTAAATGACCATTTTATATTTTGGTGGTCAGCAGCGTTTTTAGTAAGTTTTATTAAGACACGATGGGCCCCTACAAAATTTGTTCCGCAATCGTTAAAAATAAGATTGCATCGACCGCGGCGGGCGATAAACCGGCGCAAGACTGCCAAAAAGGCATCTGTAGTTAAGTTTGATACAAGTTCGATATGTACCGCTTTAGTAGCAAAGCATACAAACAAGCATATGTAGGCCTTTAAAATTTTCGCATTTCGTAAGCGACTGGATTTAATGGTAAGTGGACCCGCATAGTCGGTGCCAATACAACTAAACGGTTTCAATTGATTGATTCTATATTTTAGTAAATCGCCCATAGGTGGCATTACCGTTTTAGGACAGGCACGAAAGCATTGATAACACGATGCTAAATAATGGCGGATTGCATTTTTTGAATAAGTTATCCAAAACTGCTGCTGCAAAAGGTATTGTGTAGTGTTAATACCCGGATGGAAAAACGTTTGATGAATTTGCATAATTAATAATTCCGTGATACGGTGTCGTTTAGGTAATAAAGCTGGGTGTTTTTCGGAATATGAGAGTGTGGAGTGACCTACCCTTCCTTCTACCCTTAGAATGCCCTCGGAATCGACAAATGGAAGGAGTTTGCGAAAAGATTTGGCAAGTTTAGCTTTAGTGGCAATAGCACGTATTTCTTTCTCAAAAGAAGTAGACTACGTGTTTGACTATAACTTTAAGAGCATTATGCATTTCTTCTTCCGTAATCGGACCTTTGATGCGATCTTTGGAAATTGTACCTAAACGAAAACAGTAGGCAATGATGCGTTCAATCTTCCGCAAAGAGGAAAACCCTATTAAAAGGCTGTCAATAGTGTTTTCATCAATATGAATTACTAAAACGAGTTTTCTTTTTTCTGAAGTGACAATTGATTCAACAGATTATTTAACGGACTCTGTCGGCCAGTGTTCATGTGGTAAACTAAGCCAAGGAGGCCCCGCCCACCAAAGCGCGCATAACAATAACTCGCCAGGCAATAAACCCCGAGATCCTGGATCCGCTGGGTTGTCTTTGAACCTGACACGGCGCCAAGCACTAGGAGAAATAGTTTCTTGGATTTGACTCACTCGATTCACTATAAAGGATTTCCAATTATACGGATGTGAACGGACCCATGAAAGAGTAACCATCGAGTCGCTCCAGGCAAAATATCAGTTATTGTAAAATAGTTACTGTAGGTTTCAGAACAAATTTTACCAAGTTTGATAGTAATACGGTAGCGCACAATTTGAGTCTTGGTATCGAAAGGCGTTTTGTAGGTGCAACCTTAGTTTTGGATACCACTAACTGGCAAAATATTTCACCACTAAGGGTGACAGATCTTAGATAAACAACGCATGCATAACCCACCTCACTAGCATCGCAAAACGTGTGTAGCTGACAAGAAGTTGGAACGCTGTTAGTTAACAATCGTTGTATTTTTAGCGAAGATAATAATGGAAATTCTTGTTGGAACTGTTGCCATTGTATACAGATTTTGTTTGGAGGCGTTTCATCCCAACCTAATCCTAATAACTATAAATGCTGAATAAGTCTTTTAGCAAAAAGGGTCACAGGACCTAAAAATCCTAGTGGGTCATATATTTTTGCTGCTTCGGATAATATATCGCGTTTGGTAGATGAGGTATTTAATGCCACAACATTGAAAGAGAAAACGTCCGCCGAACTTTGCCATTGAAGCCCTAATACTTTAAGTGTTTCATCTTCGCCAAAATTCTGATTTTGAGATAATAGGTGATCTTCTGAAATATCTTGCAATATTGAAGGATGATTTGCACTCCATTTTCGAAGTTGAAGATTTCCAGAATGTAAAAGACGAACAAACTAATTTCTCAAATCGAGGGTAGCATCAATTGAGTTTGCTCCGCACGCAAAATCATCAACGTATAATTTTGTTTTAATAGCATTTGAAGCGAGAGCAAATTCAGACGCACTTCCCGGGACAACTCTTGAAGTGAACGAATCGCCAAATAAGGCGATGAACTACCGCCGTATGTAACTGTATTGAGCTGATAAGTTTGCAGTGGCTCATTCGGAGAAAATCTCCACAAAATTAGTTGATATTTTTTATGAGTTTCTGAAACAGATATTTGACGCATTTGTTTTACATCGCAAGTAAATACATATGGATGTATTCGAAAACGCATTAAAACAGAAGTAATTTCATTCTGTAATTTTTGGGCCCACTAACTGGGTATCGTTTAAAAACAGATCGTTTAACTCATTGGCCGAAGCGTCAAACACAACACGAAGTTTGTGATTTCCATTTTCGTTTTTAAATACTGGTTGGTGTGGAAAAAAATAATGTTCATTAGAAACGGGTGATGTCAACAACGTCATATGACCCGCTTGTAGGTAATCTTGCATAAATTTACAATACATTTTACGCAATTCTGACTGTTTAGTTAGTCTGTCTTCAAGTGAGAATAATCGTTTAGCTGCTAGGGATTGTGAGTTTTCGAATGAGAGACATTCTACATTTCCTCGCTCTTGGATATGATCACTTTAGAAGGAGGCTCTTCGACTCCCTAAAATCGCTTTAAGGTTGTATTAATAGATTGCTCAGCAGAAATAAAAAAGGATCGCACCACAGGGGGCGACTGAGTTCTGGTAGCAGGACCAAAAAATTGTCCAACCAAAAACGGTATTGATTGCTGAAAGTTGCTGGAGTCCGCCTTGTATTAAACCGGTATTTATTATCGAAGGATATATGTCTGTCCCAAGAAGCATATCTATTGAAGCCGGAGTATGCCAGTCAGGATCAGCTAGCTGTAATCCAGACAAATGTTTCCACGAAGTACACAACTTGGTAGTAGGCAGGCTAGGACATATATTTGGCAATATGAATGTGTTCACATCAAATTGAATATCTGGGTCATATCTGGAACGAATTGTACAGAAAGCGGCCCCGCGAATTGAAGGTGTTTGACCAATGCCCAAAATTGGCGTTTGTGAATAGCGGCGAGCTAACAAAAGTTTACGTACGCAACTATCACGCAGAAAGCTAGCTTGACTTCCAGGATCAAGTAGCGCACGTATCGGATAGAAATTGCCAAACGCATCCTTTATTTCGATTTTTGCTGTGGATAATAAAACAGTAACAGAATTAGTAGAATCAGATACTGATGAAATAACTGTAGCAGGCAAAACCGGAGGCGGTTCGTTATCAGCAGTTATAACTAAACTACCTTGGCTTGCAGAACTTGTGTTTTTTGAAAAGTGCAACAACGTGTGATGGCGTTGATTGCAACTTTTGCAAGAAGATTTTGATTTACAATCTAAAGTTTTGCGATTAGTTCGTAGACAGTTTATACATAAATTAGCGTTCTTTGCAGTTTTATAACGATCAATAGGAGCCATGGACGAATATGTATTACACCGAAAAAAGCGATGATTTTGTTGACACACAATGCAATTCTCGTTAGTTGAGTCTACTGTAGATGTACATGATTTGCTTACAGAGGCTACGTGAGAAGTTAGTTGAGAACGCGTATTTTGTGTTACTTGAGGGCGTTGATACGTCGCGGTAGTTTTAGATTGCCTTTGTGATACAATAGGATAAGCAATTGGCAAAGTACTTGCAATCGTTTCTAACGCCGTGCATTCTCTGGACAAGAATCGTTTTAGAGTAACTAATTTAGGTATTTCGTTACCATTAATTTCTAATTGAAAACGTTTTCTGGAAGATACATCAAGTTTGCCTAATAATAGATAAACCAAGATGAAATCCCAAAACGCAACATTAAATTGTAATGTTTCTAAAATAGCTAGATTTTCGGAAAAATTGTCGAGCAATTTCCGTAGTTCTTTCGAATTTTCCGTGCGAATAGCAGGATAATTTTTTATAGCATGCCAATGGGCTTAGCTTGGCGGCGCACATTAGAATTTCGTTCTACTAACGCATTATAAGCGATGGGATACGCATTTGCAGTCAATGGAATAGATCGATGCGTCTCCAGTCAAAGATGTGACCAAATAATTATAGCGTTCTATGGCAGATAAGGATGGATTATTGTGTACCAATGAATTGTATAAGTCAATATAGCTTTGCCAAAGTTTATATTGACCATTAAATGTTATTAGGGACAATGACGGTAAACGAATATTTGGATTAAATTGTTGAGTCATTGAATCCGAAAGAATCGTAGTGTTGCTAGGAATCACTAAAGTTTCATATTTTGTTAAAATTGAATAGTATTGGAAGTCCACCGTTTTTCGAATTTCTTCATATACATCAATTTCCGATTCTGAAATTGCTGTAGTTACTGAAAGATATGCGTTTGTAAATTGTGCATACACATCTTCAACAGATTTACATTTTACTTTGAACATAGGAATAAAAGATTAATCGTTTTCTAAGGCTTGAAAAAGTTCAAATGTTTCTTTTAGACGAGCCTTTAATAGGTTTAAATTTGCAATGTCTGCGCGTTTTGCTCCCATTGCGTAGTATAAATTTTAAAAAAGCTAGCTTAATGCTACTTGTATTAATAAAACAATGCTCCTTTGGGAAATACGTACTTGTAATTATATTGGGATTTTGAACAGTTTGAACTTATTAAATCGTTGACAAGACTGCGAAATCCATTAGTAAGAAGTAAGTAAATACATATAACACGAGCAAAGCTTTGATTTAATTTATTTATTTAAAGTAGTGAATTAGTATATTAATAATTTTGTGAAAACCTAATTTATTAAACTTACATAACCGGGTGCTTGGCAATTTGTGCAAGACCATAAATTAAAGATTTCTTCATCACAAAATGTCTTGTCAAAAAACATAATCGAAGGGATATTTTTAACGCACTAAAGTGGCAGGTGCATCTATCTTAAAGTAAATAGCTTTTACCAAACAAATTGTGTTCCCTTTCAAACCCTTAAAGGGATAATGCATATCGTATTGAAATGCGAATGACAGGTTAAAAACTTATTTTCAACACAATAGCGAGTAATTTGAGTGTTAACGGAATCAGGCTTAGAAAGTCAGAACTATGGTCATTGTTTACTAAAGTAGCAAAGGGTGATGTTATTGTGGTGCTAAGTGCAGATATGAGAATAAAATTAGAAACTGTAAATCCAGAGAGCGGTCTAGACATGTGGCTGCGAAGGACAATGGTACGGGGCCTGAAAGATTGCTATCTTGATCTAAGCCGAAGTAAGGGGTGTGGAATTTGCGAAGGACCACCATATGTTCAGGGAAATGAAAGACAATGAAAAAACAATATTGTTAGATTTTAATGTATGTATAAAATATACAGAAAGCAATGAGTTACAATGACCATAATTGAAGATTTGAATAACTGAAGTAGCTATAAACGAAATGCCGGTAATTTTGAGGGTAATAAACAGAGTGGCTTAGTAACCTTGTATGCTGATTGGTGATGAAATTGGCATGTTAATTATCGTCATTGGGGATATTATATTACTCGTACCCGCAGCACTACTTGATTTAAAGTTTGTTCATGAATACTGGCACTATCATTATACCGTTTTTGTTTGATAGTTGTTACATGAAGCTTAATTAGCGGAACGTAGTATCTTCAAGCGAAGCATACAATAAACAGCCGCAACCCTTTCGTGTGTTTGGGCTTTTATCCCTTAATCCTTCCATCTCCTCCGTTGAGGATTAAGCCTTAGGATGGGTTAGGAAGGTTTTTATTGGATGGTAGGAAAAAGGCGTGTTTAATGGTAACCAGATTTAATTAAAGTAAATAATAATAGCCAAATAAAATTACTAAAAACGATTAATATAAATAAGTGAAATGGGCACTAAACAAGAGCAATAAAAATATAATATTAAATAACTAGATTAAAATCCAGGGTCGGGCCTGGCTTAAACCGATTAATCAACACAAACCAGAAGGACGAATAGTTGAAGAATTTAATAGTACCACGCCACAAATGATACAGAATTCACTAAATCATCTCATTGATCGAATACATCATTGTAAAGTCGTAATCGGTGAACAATTTGAACATTTTTCGTGCCCTCAATAAAATTTCAAATAGTTTTCAAAGCCATCTTGATTTTGCGTTATTGGTAGTTTTATTATTTTTCCTAATACCTTCATAAGAATGAAAAAGTTAATATTTCGAAAGCTTTTTATTAAGCAACCGAAATGTAAAAATATAATGAGCTTCTCATTTAAAAAAAAGTGTCAAACATTTCCGGTTAAACAGGAACTGACAAAAAATTGAAAATTACAAATAGATTCATTAATTTTAATCACATATCCATACCAAATTTTAAAAAATGCACTTCAAATAAAAACCTTATTCGACTGTTCCGGGGCTTTATATTAACCCGGTATACAGGAATGTTTTTTAAATATGTTAGCCAACTTTAGAATATAGAAACCAATAAATTACTGAGACCTAACATGGCTAATGTAACAAAAACTCTTTTGCAATAACAACAGTGGTTTATTATGAATTTATTACACAAGTTTTCTTGCTCGTAGTTACAGTGGAATTCTAAGGTACTGACTCTGGACGATTTCTTTCTAGCTAATCTCTTATATTCTAATTTATTTCAATCTCTACAGTAATTTATATCATATAGAGCTATTTAGTTCAACCCGGTATCAATACAAATTTATTTCATATTACGACTTTATAGATCAAATTTAAACAAAGCAGGCAAATAAAACACCTATTGAAAACTTGACTAACTGGTTTAATACAAGTTGATTCGGAGCGTACAATAAAAACAATAAACAGTCTTACCATACGCATGCAGTCGGGCTACATATACTAAAATTAAAAACCACAACAAATAATTGTGCAAGCACGTAGTTTCAAAATAGCACAGTTAATTGTTATACAATTTAAACTCCTCGAAAAGTACCTATATTTTAAAAAGTTCCCAAACTTTCAGCTTCTCTTTCTGTGTTTAATAACTGAGCAGGTGTAGTACCATTTGTTATCTTTGCAGGATGAAGGAATACAGTAAAACATTTTCATACATTTCAAATAAAACTTCGCTTAGGTGTAAGGGTAGATGGTTGCATAAAAATTCCAGTGAAAATGTTGAATAGCGCGAAATAACTGCATAGATTGGCATTTTTAGGACACTTTTTAGCAAATTTCAACACACCTGTTAAATATCTATTCATAAACGAAATATACTTAGATGTATCAAGGGAACCCATGACCTCTAGTCTTTACTCTTTAGAGATCGAAATAAAAAAAACTATAAGTTGAAATCAGCTACTATTAATGAATTAGAAAACAACGTTCGGTATTAATACATTAATATTAATACGCTAGCACGAAAAGAAAATGTTTACGATTATGAATGCCCAGTTATAAAAATGAGGTAAGCAAGTACCGGTAAAATAATACGATCCGTATTATATACTAAAATATTTCAATTGTCAGGAGTTTACAGAATGTAATAACCTATTATTAAAACTTACTAGTCTAGCGAAGCAAAATGGCACTGGTTATTTTCCTTAGAAAGTTAACTTCACCTTGTTGTTCGTAGCTTTCGAACTGATATCTACGAATGTGAACAAATAATGAATAATACACCACATTTGGTTTTCCAATACTCCACCTGAAGGTACTACATTAGCCGGGAAGATAGTTTAATGTTTACCTGTAAATTTTTGAATTTTGCCGAATCCTTGCTGTTCCAAGCAAGGTTGAGATTTACAACGTGCGTGACTATAACCACACGCGAGACCTACATTTTATCCCTCACCCGAGTTTTTCAAACGAATCGTTAGGATTTGCACCCGAAACCTTGGACTTAGTGGTTACACGCATACCAACTAAGCCACGGAGCCGCCACTGTTAATAAAACACAGTATTTAAATTATAATATTTCGTAAAACATTCATAAACTTTAAAAGACGTATTTATATACAAAAATACATTCTAAATATGAGCATTAAAAATAATTAAAAAAAATAAATAGTTCACTTTCATGAAATAAAACGAATATCTTAAAATTTAAGATATCGAAATATCTTTCTAACATTTGTAGTAAAGCGCCTACGATAATTTCATTAATAAACGTAGAAAAATACCAACTTAAAAAATAAAGTCAAACAACTTTCCATGTAATCTAGTTGCATCATCATCATCATTGGGTCTTCAGTCCTGAAACTGGTTAGACGCGTACCATCATTGTTTCTTATTCTGAACTAACCTACAGATTTCACCGAAATTTGCACAGTCTGCATCTATCACTATCTGATCCTGGTCTACATCCCCTCTTTTTTCCTATCTCTGCTTGTCATATATCCCATACTATTCCCCAAAAATGCCTTAGAACGTATTCTGCCCTTCTATTTCTCATATTGTTTTCCCAAAGATATCCTTGTTCCCTTACTGTTTCTAAAACCTATTTGTTATTACCTTTGTCTGTCCATCCTCAAACATCTGAAGCACGGCATTTCAAAAGCCGCTACTGTTCTTCTGTCTGCTTTTCAGACTGCTCGTATTTCGTAGGCATACTGTCTGTGCTGTGCTCCACACATATGCTTTCAACAACATTTTGTTCTATGTTTGTTGTCTTTCATCATAGGCGCCGTACTTTCTTGTTAGATGCCGTTCGGTCACCTTCTATTGTTTTACAATTATATACCCTATTTCTCCGACATTCAGTGGTTGCGAAGGGGGGTAAGCAGCCTGTGGCTGCCAAGTTCCCCCAGCACTTGAACATTTACTGATTTAATATTTTTTCCAATATATCTTTTCGCACAGTCAACATTAGTTGCAGATATTTCAGAGCAAACAACTAGTTGTTTATAATAATCATCAGATTTATCTGGGCTTATTTTTCGCATTGGGTTCCCGTCTCAAAACTGGTTGGACATGTACCTGCACTTATTTCTTTTCTAAACTAACCTACATAGTTCCCTGAAATTCTCACACAGCAATACAGCTCGGTTCCCCTTATATTGTTTTCTAATATTATGCCCTATTTCACTGAGATTTATTGAAGGGGGTTAAGCAACCTGTGGCTGCCAAGATCCCCCAACACTTAGACATTTGCCGAAATAATAGTTTTCCAGTAAATGCTTTCACGTAATTACCATAATTCGAGAGTATTGCCCATCCAATGCTTGTAGTTGCTTATACTAAATATCATGTTTCTTCTATTGTTTTCTAATATTATGCCCTTTTTCACTGAGATTTATCGAAGAGGGTTAAGCAACCTGTGGCTGCCAAGATCCCCCAACACTTAGACATTTGCCGAAATAATAGTTTTCCAGTAAATGCTTTCACGCAATTACCATTATTCGAGAATATTGCCCATCCGATGCTTGTAGTTGCTCATAATAAATATCATGTTTAAGTGCAGTTACTTTCTTCGTCATTAATTTATCCATCTTGGGACTGGTTGGATGCGTACCTCCATTGATTTCTCTTCTGAGCTAGCCTACACATTTCCCTGAAACTCCTACAGCCTACATCTTTCACTATCTGTGTGCAGTAGTCTAACCTAGGTCTACCTCTTCTTCTCTTTTTTCCTATCTCTGCTTCTAGTATATTCCGCACTATTCCCTCATGCCGTAGTATGTGGCCTATCATCCTATCTCTCCTATTTTTTACCGTTTTCCACATACTTCTTTCTTCCCCTACCATTTTTAGTACCTCTTCGTTCTTAACTTTGTCTGTCCATGATATCTTCATCATACGTCTGTAGCACCACATTTCAAGGGCTTCTACCTTTTTCTTGTCCGCTACTCCCACTGTCCAGGCTTCACAGCCATACAGTGCTGTGCTCCACACATATGTTTTGAGCAATCTTTTCCTTGTTTCTATGTTTGCGGTCTTTGAGCACAGTAGTTGCTTTTTCTTGTTAAATGTAGCACGACCTTGTGCTAATCTTTGTTTTATATCTTTTGTGCTTTTCCCATCTTGCGTTATTTGACTTCCTAGGTAGCAGAAATCCTTAACCTCTTGTAAGTTCGTGTTACATATTTGTATTCTTGTATTTGATTTATTTTTCCCTCCTTTGCATACTAGTACTTTAGTTTTACTTTTGTTAATTTTCATATCGTATCTCTCTGTTAGAACCGTTTCCATTTCATTGAGAGCAGCTTCTAACTTTTGCTTGCTAGATGCTAATACCGCTATATCATCTGCAAATCTAAGCATATCAATTTTTTGTCCCTGCATAGTAATTCCAAATGTCTTCCTGCATTTGACAGTTTTCATTGCCTCTTCAATGTACAAGTTAAAAATTAGTGGGGATAGGGAACATCCCTGTCTCACCCCTTTCCTGATGTTTACTTCTCTACGTTCCTGCTCTAATTCTATTACTCCTGTTTGCTCTTTGTATAAGCTATGTACTATCCGTCTATCCCTATAACTCATTCCAATCTTTTTGAGTATTTCGAACATTTTTTTCCATTTTACATTGTCAAATACTTTTTCCAGATCAACAAACCCTATATACACGCTTTCCCCTTTTTCTATTGTTTTCTCCATTATCACCCTCAGAGCTAAGATAGCCTCCCGTGTTCCCCTGTTTCGCCTAAACCCAAATTGGTCTTCTCCTAATATTTCTTCAGCCCGTTTTTCCATTCGTCTTTGTACAATTCTAGTTAATATTTTTGATACGTGTGCTGTCAAGCTTATTGTTCGAAAATTTTCACATCTATCTGCGCCTTTCTTTTTTGGTATAGTTACTATGATGTTATGTTTGAAATCTTTGGGTATCTCGCCTGTCTCATACATATAGCTTACAAGTTGGAAGAGACGTTCTGTTACTGCTTGACCAGCGGCTTTTAGAGTCTCCGCTTGCACCTTATCTGTACCCGGCGCCTTACCATTTTTCAGACCCTTTAATGCTAATTCAAATTCATCTCTAAGTATAGGATATCCCAAGTCATCATTTTCAATGTCTGATTCCTTTTCTAATGCAGTTAGTTCTTCTCCTGCATATAAATTCCCTATATATTCTTGCCATCTACCCACTTTCTCTACATTTTCTATAATGACATTTCCTCCCGCGTCCCTTATATTTTTGCTATACGTTTCTATATCCCTAAAATTGATTCTAATTAGTTTGTATGCTTCATCTGTCTTTTCTACTTCCATCTTAGTTTGTACCTCTTTGCACTTTTCATCAATCCATTGTTCTTTAGCTTTCCTGCATTTTCGAATAATTTCCCATTTTATGGCTTTGTATCTCTGTTTTCCTGTTTCGTCTGATTTATTTTTGTATTTTCGTCTTTCTTCTATTAAATTCAGGATATCCTTTGTTATCCATGGTTTCTTATTTACTTTTTGTGTATACCCCAGAATATCTCTGGCCGCCATGTCGAGGCTTGATTTAATGTTATTCCATTCTGTTTCTACTTCCTTAGTATCAGATATTTTCCCGATATCTTTGAGCAATTCATTTGACCTTTTTCGAATCTTTCTTGAATATCTTTCTTTTTAGTTTCTGTAGGTCCAAGTGCCTTTTTCCGTTTCTTTTTTCAAATTTTTAAATTTAAGTGCGGCCTTCATAATTACGATGTTGTGGTCAGTGTCTATATCTGCTTCTGGGTAGCTTCTACAGTCTTTTACTTGATTCCTAAACCGTTGTCTAACAAGAATGTAATCTATTTGTTATCTTCCTATATCTCCTGGCATCTTCCACGTATATCGTCTTCTAGCATGATGTTGGAATAATGTGTTTGTAATGATTAAATTGTTCTTGTCGCAAAATTCTACCAGCCTATTTCCTCTGTTGTTTCTAGTGCCTAAACCAAATAAACCTACTATCGCTCCTTCCCTACCCTCACCTACCACTGCATTAAAATCCCCCGTAATTATTAAATTTTCATGTCCTTTTACGTGTCTTAATATGTCTTCGATATCTTTGTAGATCGCTTCTACCTCTTCGTCACTGTAGCTAGATGTGGGCATGTATACTTGTATTATTACTGTGTTTACCGGTTTAGATTCTAATCTAACCATGAGTACTCTTTCGTTCATTTGTAAGTAATTTTCTACACAGTATCCTATCTTTTTCCGCAATACTATCCTCACACCCAAATTTCCTTCCTCGGCTCCTGTATGAATTACCCTGAAGTCTCCACTCCAAAAATCCCCCGCCTCTGGCCACCGAACTTCGCTGATCCCTACTATGTCTAATGATAACCTATTCATTTCGATTTTTAGGTTCTCTAGCTTACCCACTTGCTTCATAGTTCTAACATTCCACGCTCCGACTCGCAAAATGTTCCAGACTCTTATTCTTAACTTTCCGATCGCATCCTCCGAAGTAGTCCCCTCCCGGAGATCCGAATGGGGGACTATTTTAACTCCGGAATCTTTTACCCCAGAGAATGCCATTATTTTATTATAATTTAGGTACGCTGTGTACTTGGGAGGTAATGTGGTGGTTCCCGTTGCCTTCCACATCGCGGTAGTGTGTCTTAGACTGCCATACCGACCCCTATGGTCTCTGCCAATCTAAGTACCGAAAGAGCCGCTGCCCTCTTTCGGGGACCTGTCTTAGTCTGGTTCCTCACTAACGACCCTACTACTATGGTTGGACCTGTAGTTTGGCTCTTTAGCTCATTAGAACACGCAAGCCATTTCACCTGTTCTAGTAATCTAGAACTTCGGCAAGGTGCAGGTCCATTCGAAATGGAATCTAGTTGCATAAATTATAATAAATAAAAGGCACAATCTTCTGAAATTGATGACAGCATGACTCGCCCAAATAGAATGTTATACAATGTGGATTTTTAAGTAGTAGTTAAAATTGTTGCGATCGGCAATTGCACAATCCCTCGTAAGTGTTGCTTTAGTTGGCAAGATGCATTCTGTGTCGACTGAAGAGCTATACCTAGTGCTTTGTCATACAATTGCAAGTGCTACACAGATTGGCATTGACAAAAATGCTAACATTCGTGACTAATGTTTTCCAGACAAATTCAGTGAAAATCTCTCCTGCTATACGCCAACACAACGTTGAGTATGTGGACCGCCAGTATGATATTCATCAATACTATTCTTTCGAAGTTTATCGTATAATTGAAAAAAACGGCATATGACAAACGCCTTCTTTTAGAAAATCTTTGTCTGCACTTTTTAGAAAAACTATCGAACATCAAAATTGAAAATACTCACACAATGGTAAGCTTTGATCTAGTAAATCTCTTCCCAAATGTCTCTGTAAACAAAACGCTTAATATTATAAAAACAAACTAAAAAAGATGACAACCTTAAAGAAAGGACCAAACTAAGTACATCATCAATCATGGAATTACTTGGTGTATGTGTCAATACCACATATTTTCAAGTAAGTGACCAATTCTACAAACAGAGCTTTGGAATGGCGATAAGAAGTCTACTATCGCTAATGCTTAGTATTATATTCGTGGAAGAATTCGAAAAAGATGTATTGTTAACACAAAAATTGAAACCACCAATCTAGTGCTGATACGTAGATTATGTCTGTGCTATTTGGTCTCATAATACAGTAGTAATTAAAAATGTTGTAGATTCAATTAGCAAAATAGCACCAACTATTCAATTCACATATGAATTAGAGCAACATGGAACACTTCCACTTTTAGATATTCTAGTTAGGAAAAAAGATATAATAATTAATACATCAGTGTACAGAAAACCAACACCCACAAACACATGCTTAAACTTCGATTCAAACCACCAACACTGCCAAACGAGGAATTATCAAAACCATGTATGATAGAGCAAAATTAAGACCATCAAACAAAGGAATTTTAAAGAAAGAGAAAGACCTAATGAAATGTACATAATAAAAACAAGTATCTTAAAAGAATAATAGAGAAAGAAATGAATAGTCTCACAAAATAAAATAGTAGAAAACAGAAACAACGATATGCATCAAATAATGCGCTCAATTCCATACATAAAAGGATTCTCCGAAAAAATCCAAAGACTAGGAAACAAATTCAAAATCAAAACAATATTTAGAACCAGCAATACACTAATTACACACTTAACAAAACCAAACCCAAAAACCCAATACAAAGTTCAAAAAACTGCATTTACAAAACACCCTGCAAATGTAACAGGTATCTATATAGTAGAAAGTGTCAGACCATTTGAAGTTCGATTAAAAGAACATAAATCATATATACGAAATAGAAAATTTGTAAATTCACGATTTGCCAACATGCATGGTACTTTAGTCAGAAAATAAAATAATAAGACGTAAAAATTACTGACAGAAGAAAATCACCAAAAAAGCAAAATCAAAGAAGCTGGTTATATAACCCTCCATAAAAATAACTGAGTAGCAAACGAATCCAAGACTTTCAGACAACGATTTCATTACTAAAAGAAATAACAAAAGAAATAACAATTGCAAATCAAATGCCCCCAATATCTAGGATGCGTTGCAAGTTCTTCCTGGGTTTTCCTTGCGATATTAAGATTAAATACAGCCTACATCATGATTTCTTTTTATACAGAAAATAACCAATTATATGGCAATAAGCATATTAACAGCCCCCGTAAAACAGCATTGGTAACCGACAAGTGTAAACCTGTCATAGGGTTACCTCAGATCCACATACAATCTTCGTTGAACAGCATTAATATCTGACAAGTTGTAAACTCGCCATATGGTCGCCTCTGATCTATAGACAATCTTCGTTGAACAGTATTGGTATCTGACAAGTGTAAACCGCCTTAGGGTCACCTCAGAACCATATAAAACATTCGTAGAATAACATTCGTATCTGACAAGTGTAAACGCGCCATGTTAAAATATACCATAAAGATATCCTACATCATAATGAGTTTTGCTCCTCGAGGTAAATATTAAAGTTGCTGCTTAAGTTTTACGGTGACGTACTCGAACTTCTTTAACAACCATCCTGTAAACTGTATAAATAGAAATATGATAAAAAATGTTTTACAATCTCCAAGTTATTGAATGTATATAAATTTAATTATATAAAAATTAATCAACTGATTTAACGTTAAGCGTATTGGCTACCTCAAAGTCGTTCCCAGGACGCAATACAAATTGAAAACATTGATTCTTCTAAGCTTTAAAATTTTCGTCTAATGTATTCAAACCAAATTATCAAACGTTAATAAATCAAAGTCACCTTCAATTTATGTCATGAATGTCAAACTTAAAATTTTTTAATATTTTGACAACGATTCTAGGTCGTGGATCGAAACGTAAATAAAGACGATTTTAAGAACTATGAGTGATGTAATTCCCAAAGAAGATCGAGAAAGATATTCGTATCTTAACGTTTTCAGACGCATCCTTTCCATGTACATAAGCTTGCGTCACGGGGCAGGCTGTTGATGCTTTGCAGAAAAACCAAAAATGTTTCTGATATCAGAAATGTTTTATATTTTTCTTTGTGAAATTCTAGCTCAGTGGTCTATGTATCCCGCCAACCCATAAAACAAAATCTTATGTATTTCAGATCATTTGTTTTAGAAAGAACGTTATTCTGTGCACGAAAAATAGCTCACGATTGCGGATTGTCCCAGAGTAGTGTTTGAGAAATTTCAATCTGTATTAAATATCGTCCGTATCATGTGTCTTTCACCAAGATCTTCCTGCTGTCGATTTCCAAAATCGGGTAATTTTTTGTTAGCGTTTACGTGAACAAATAAAACAACCCAAATTCTTCCGTTACGTATTGTTCTCAGACGAGTTGTTCCTTACAAACCACAAAAACGGCTATTCGACACAACATGCGTTACGGGAGAGTTCATACACATCACTGGCTACGTCAATTTGAACATCGTCGACCTAAGGCTGTCAAGGTATGGTGTGGAATAATTGGCACAAACTCATTGAATCCCACATTATTCAAGGCAACTTGTAATGTATTTATGCCTCACGTTAGAAGCCCCATAATAGGACGCACAAAAGTGTATCAGGGTAAGAAGGAACAAAATTTAGATAAGTCGTAGCCAGAGGCGATACTCTAATACTAAACGTCCCTGCAGTACACCCTTGGTTTTCTTTCTCAAGCCCAGGGTAAGAATAGATAACAATCGGCTAATAGTAAATAGAAAATTCCCTATAAATTGAAACGGCTAACTCTGCGGTATAGTCGATCGTTCTTGGATGAGAATGGGTTGAAGGCCGATTTTGTTTTGGAATAGCAATAACAAAGCTCAAGCGCGTCACGTCGTTTATACTACTAGCACTAAAAGTCACGGGAAAACGCAGAATCTCGTGTGTTTCATCTACCTTAACCATAAAGAAAAGGAACAAAGTTGATTTCCTGTTTTTAGTTTAAAAGTGTAAATGGCAAAATCTATTAACCAAAAGTAAGTCCACAATTTGTGATTCTCCGTCTAAATATAAAAATTCAGTATTTAACCAAAATTAAAGAAAGTCTGATAACGTTAAACTTCAAAACAAACAACCTGTGATCATCTGTTATACATACACACTTATACGATATCTCCAAAATGTTCTTATAACAGTAAACTTTAAAAGAGCAACTCGGACGGTAACTTAAATTTCATGTATTGTCAACAAATTTCGGTTTAAGATATTTACAATGATATACAAGTCTATAAGTTTGTAACCTTTATAATTATTTACCTTTCTAAAAAATTAATTAGGTTAAAATTTTCTTGCTAAAATAAATGTACTGCACTCTTATCTCAGGGACTGCAGTGGGTTCTTTGAATAGTTATTCCTACTAGTAAAACCATACACTTGATTTAATCTAAGTTCATTAAACAATAACACATTGCCACTATTTTAGTGAGTAAAAAAATATATTATTAATAATTTTGTTAAGCAATGATATGTACAACCCAATTTTGTTTAATAACTGTTTTTACAATATTTACAGAATTGAAATGTTGCCACTTGAACAATAAAAATAAAATAAAGAATTGCTGCAGTGCAAACTGCATAAACAAATTGTTATCTACTTTAATATTGAATGAAGTCGTCAAGGATTTTAAATCGAGCTCGTTTTAAGTGTTTCAGACTTGTACAAAATTGAAGTCTCTAGATGAGTAATTAATCCAAGCAAAATTTTCGGTTAATGAAATTTCATGTGCTGCTTTAAAAAATTTTACAGTACAGCTTAACTACTCATAAAATTAAAATTTTGCTATTATAACAGGAATAAAATTTGTAATACCTGTTTGCGTGTTTGGTATGTAGATATTTGTTATCACCTGACTTAAGAAGTTGATAGCGATGTTACCTAGAGGCCTCAACCAGAATTTCCTATTACTGATCGACCAAAGTCAACACCTATGAAAATAACAGCTTCAAAAACACAATTGAACAGGGTGCTCGATTAACGGTCTCCATAATTTACGATTCGATCACCAAAACGCATTTTTGGCGAAATAACTTATTAACTGTAGATTGGTTATACTGACAATTGCTAAAAGAAATGATGGCCGCATTGTAGGGTGTGTTTAGAATGGCAACGATTGATGTTATGAGATGTCCCAAACTTAGTGATTAGTATTCATCATGTGCGAATTCTACTAAAATAATACGTATTTCTGATACCAGAGTGAATACGCCAGGATCAAAATTATTTCCACGTGCTCCTGGGAATAATTTAGTATTGCGAGCTTCTCGCAATAATTTAGTGTCACGCGAATCCGTAACAAAAGGCTGAAGTGAAAACGCTCATCAGATTTAACAATTTCAAATTAATAAAAGCGAAGTAAACTTACCCACTTTTGGCTTTGCAGATTATAACAAGTTAAACCAACTAACTTGTGAGAACTTAAGTACTTAATGCTTTTTAGGCTAAGCTCAATTCACAATTAGGAAGACCCTTCTTTGTGCAGTGCTTAAATCAAGAAGGAAGGCAAAATTCGCGTATCTAACAAAGTAGATAATATCCCTCCTAAGCACAGATGGTTTCTAAAATGTTGTTTTCAACCAAACGCGTTCCTACGAGGTCTGTATGTATGGTTGTCTATCTATCAGAATAAGTATATATTGCCTAAGCAACAATATTGGTAACAGAAAAATTTAAACTGTTACAAGTTCAACAATTAAGGTTTCTTTCACATATTTGTTATTTCAAACGCATTCCAGCAACATTAGTCAGTGATATATATTATTCAAAAACAACAATTTTTACTTTTTTTAATTTAGATTCTACTACAAATCTGTTGAAGATGATATGGTTTCATAAAATATGTAATTTCGTAAAAAATCTGTTAATTATAATTGTTCAGCAAATTTGATTTATTTCTGAGGCTTAAACAAAACTACGTCGTATCGATACTGATAATAAAATTTTAAAGTATTCTCCTAACAGGCGTGTTAAGATGACGACAGCTGATTTGACAATAAAAACTATACAAATGTAAGAAATTTCAAAATGTTCAATGTATTACTGTTGGTAACAAAATCTTTAATATTCCATGATTACAGTAATATGTAGTCTTTAGAAGTTCAATTACTCGTGAATTAGCAAAAGCTGCAATTAATACCAATACCAGAACAAAAACCGAGACTTAGCCCAATTACAGCAACATATCAGAAGATGTTAGTCAAATAATATACCCTAGGTCATGAATCAGTTCTTTCATCCCAATAACGACAGTGAGAAAAAACTCTCCTTCGTATAGCAGGCAGAACATATGTTTCGTAAACCCAAGAACAACAAAGATAAGGATCTTACAAACTTCTACGTACGGTGTAATTGTAATTGTCAAAAGCTCGTACTGGATATCATTATGGATACACAAATCCAAATCTCTGCAGCTCAGTATAACAGAAAGTATTCCAGTTCTACTTTCTGTGTGTCAAATTTACCTTAACGTATTGCTTGTACATAAAACATACGTTGCATTGAACACTTGACAGGTATCTCAGTAAGCCCAACTTCTTGAGTCAGACGCTATCAAGGTTTTAATGAAGCGTTTTCTATTTGTTAAAGCCCATCCTTTAGAACTTCTGTGATTTGTACGGCTGATTTACTATCAACTCAATTCTGCGTCGTACACCCTTTTCTCTAAATACTTTACCACAAAAAAAATAATTTTATTTCACTGCTAATTGTAGGAAGTTATCTCGAATATTCTCAGAACATACATTTTAGTTGGATGCCCAAATTCCATTAATCAGCACAGCAAGTTGAAGATGAGGTTCGATCTTATAAGACGTGTTCTGTTGTGAAAACAATCTATGCTTATTACGGTTGCAAAAAATTAACAGAAAAGTTTTTCAAACTTTGACAATCCAAAAATTATTTAACTGAAGTAAATTTAATACGCTAGTTAAAATAAATTTTTAAAGTCTTCTGTCTATGACAAATTTTAGTGCTACCGTATATCATTATGCCCCCAATTTAATTTAGTTACAATTCTTATTTATATAAAAACTAACCATAAATTTATGGAAACAACTATTAATTGGTTTAATTTTATTCAATCGATAAATGACGCTTTCAGGGTTTTGCGAAAAATAGAAATATCTCATAGGGATAGAAAAATTATGTACAATCTATATAAAAACCAAAGCGTAGTAATTAAATTTGATGAAATAGAAAAGGAAGCTACGATTGGTAATGGTGTTAGACAGGGCTGTATACTGTCTCCCTTGATTTTTAATGTTTATATTGAGGAAGCTTTAAACTTTGGTAGAGAGAGAAAAGAGATAGGTATTAGTGTACAGAGACAGAAAATAGACATGTTACATTTTGCAGATGATATAGCCATTACAGCAGAGTCTAGAAAAGAGTTAGGAGAGTTTTTAAATATTTTAGATGAGATGCTACAGAGTAACTT
This sequence comes from Platerodrilus igneus, assembly GCA_036346225.1. Classification (NCBI taxonomy): domain Eukaryota; kingdom Metazoa; phylum Arthropoda; class Insecta; order Coleoptera; family Lycidae; genus Platerodrilus; species Platerodrilus igneus. The sequence continues at coordinate 1,889,674 of JARFIW010000943.1, forward strand.
TAGTATGAGAATTAACTCAGTAAAGACAAAGATAATGACAAGTGAGTTACAGCCTAGTTCTAAACCAAAATTAAAAATAGGTAATACCGAGTTAGAGGAGGTAGATGAATTTTGCTATTTAGGTAGTATAATTACAAAGGATGGACGTAGCAGAAGGGATGTAATAGCTAGAATAGCTCAAGCTAGAAAAATGTTTTTAAAAAAGAAAAACTTACTAATAGCTAATAGTATTAGTTTAGATAATAGAAAAAGTTTCTTAAAGTCGTACGTAAGGAGCGTTCTACTATACGGTAGTGAGACTTGGACAATTAAAGAAGTAGATAAGAAAAAGACAGAAGCTTTTGAAAGTTGGTGTTATAGGAGAATGTTAAAGATTAGTTGGACAGATAGAGCAACAAACGAGGAAGTTTATAGAAGGATAGTTGAGGAACCCTGTATGTGGAAACAATTAAAGGTCAGGAGAGATAGAATGATAGGGCACCAGGTAAGACATGAGGGACTATTTAGTAAAGTCTTAGATTATAGACTACCAAATAAAAATAGAGTAGGAAGGCATAGACAAAGCTATATTAGTCAAATTATTAGAGATTTAGGTTGTGAAGGGTATGTAGATCTTTTTAGACTAGCTCAGAAGAGAAAAGAATTTAGAGCTGCGTCAAACCGACTTTAAGTAAGTTCGAAAACAAAACAAAAAAAAATCAGTTAACTAAATGTCACCATGACATAAATCGCAATTAGTTAGCGGTCTGGCATGTTGGCAGCGATTCGTTGCTAAAGCCTTACCATAACATATAATTTAATAAACGTCACCATTACATAACTCACAATTACGTAGCGGTCTGGTATGTTGGCAGCGATTCGTTGCTTAAGCCTTACCATAACATATAATTTAACACTTTTCCTTTCTGAAGCAGATAACCAGGTTATATTTCATTTACTTATAAATGGTAATAATGTAAACATGTTAGAGTTCTTTAACAACCATCAGGTTGCTAATATCTATGTAGAGCCAGGTGGATAGGAAAAAGATAGAAGGATATAGGAAGACCTAGACCAAGCTATATTAGTCAAATAATTAGAAATTTAGGTTGTGAAGAGTATGTAGAGCTTTTTAGATTAGCACAGAATAGAAAAGAAATTAGAGCTGCGTCAAACCGACCTTAAATAAGGTCGAAAACAAAATGATGATGATAATTTAACACTTTTCCTTTTGTGGAGGGGATAACCAGGTAATATTTCATTTCCTTATAAATGGGAATCATGTAAACATTTTGGAGTTCTTTAACAACCATCAGGTTGCTAATTTCTATGTAGAGCCAGGTAGACAGGAAAAAGATAGAAGAGTATAGGAGAACTTAGGTCAAGGTATATTAGTCAAATTATTAGAAATTTGGGTTGCGAAGGGTATGTAGAACTTTTTAGATTAGCACAGAATAAAAAAAAGTTACAGCTGCGTCAATCCGACCTTAAGTAAGGTGGAAAACAAAATGATGATGATGAAATGACATTTTATATCACGTTTGCTTCTAAAATATAACTAACTTCTCTAGCTCCGACAATTTAATATATAACCTTGATCTTGTTCTAAAACTCCTAATCTTAGTTCCATTAATATTCCGAGCTATCAGATTCACTGTCGGACCGACCCTTAGCGATGGCGTTTTATAAACGGCATCTGTTGTGAAATTGAGTGATAACAAAACCTATTACGGGATTCCATTTGATGAAGTAAACGAAGGTAGTGCAAAATATCTGGCAGTAATGAGTTTGTATAATGGGTTGCCGAGACGATTGCAGGCGTTTTATTTAATACCTTAAAGTTTCATGTTCTGCATTAAATAAAATAGTCCCAAAAGCGTTATAGTTTAAAAGTAATTTTTTACGACATTCTTCGTGTAGTTGTGGGCAGTTTAAGGAAATTAGAAAGCACTGTTGAGAATTTTTACTAATACTATAAAACACTGATAAATGTTATGTACAACTGGCAAATACTCTATCGCTGCAAAATGTAGTTGTCAACAGCTGTTCAGCTTCAAGTTTATGTCGCTTTGCAAATACTTTGGCATAATTAAAATCAAATCTGCTAACTTTAGTGGTGCAATTATATAGACATGAAAGCGCAAATCTGCTTTCAATTAGCCTTGTTTAGTTCAAAATGAGAAGATGTTTGCTTAAATACGGTCGCAAGAGCTAATATTGGAGTTCGGTTTGTTACACAAACATTAGCAAAGAGGATGCAAACAAAGAGCATATTTTTAAATGTTTATCTTAGATAATTGGCTAAAGTAATTAAAAAAATTGTTGTATAGGAAGTTATTTTTCATTCAACTACGCGAACCTTGTAAAGTAGCAATTTATTTGATTCATTCAGAAACATTCACTCAATAATAGGTAAATAGATAACTTTGTGTTTGTCTCAACTATGAACACGAGTGCTAATCCAAGTTAATAATCTATATTGATTCTTGAATAGTATCATTGCTCCGATCACAAATAAGAACATAATCCTATTACTTTTATTGCTTCGTCTACATTTCTGGGTTTGAAAAGCTTTGACCACCAGTTTTTATCCTGTAGATTATTCTAAAGCCATAGATATTAATAATACATAGACACAAGTTACGAAAACACAACCTTAAAATTTAATACGCCAAGTGAACTAATATGAAATAGGAGTTAACTGCCTTCCTAATTGCTGTAGAAAGAGTAGTTCTCGTTTTTGTGCTTTGCACTCATTTGGTGAAACGATGTTACGTAAATCGAGGTAGCCGGACGGACACTACAAGAATGACCGGGCTAAATCGGCGAGTAGGCGAGGTTTTATAATTACCAAAAATAAAAGGAAGGTCTGAGATAAAGAAAAGAAACCAACAATGCTTATTAATACATATAATTACCCTAAATGACATTTTGGAGGAATATAACAGCGTGCTACACCCACAAACAAAAAAAATCAAAACCACAATGTACATCTATCGGAAAAAAGAATCACTGTTTAAAATGGCGAGCTGCAGTTTTTAGATCACTACAAATCTTAATTAGCAACAAAAAAAACCAACTCTAAAGACAACAGCTGTAAATCATAATCGTAATCCAAAAGTTATATACATAAAATTAGATATATAAAATTGTCCCAAAAAACTCAATCCTTAAATAATCAAATATTTGTATTAATTAACCCAACTTTACAATTTCAAAAACAACTGTTGGAAATCACAATCGTAAACATCCAATTAGATAGATAAAATTGTTGCAAAAAAAAACATCCTGCAATAATCGAATATTACCATCACAAATCCCCTCATCGAAAATAATCATTTTAAAACTACCAAGTTTAATCATTCAAAACAAAAAGTATTGCCTCAGTATCACGGCCAAAATACTAAAATAGTTCAGTTTTTTGTATATACGAACCAATCTTGTAAATGCATGAGCCACGCGTCTACGGTGCAGGGTCCTCCCTAGGGCCAGAGCGGGACAGATGGACCTGGAACCACGCAACTTGTGCACCCTTTCACACCAAGAGAAGCGGCAATTCAACAGACCGTTATGTCCACCGGGGGAAACTATAATAAGTACAGTTAACAGTTAGACCCTTTACAAAGAAAGGTACATGTTTTTAACAATAAACGTACTTACCACACAGTGGAGTGTGCACGAAGAGTTTACAGCGAACGGAAACGACAATTATGCTTGATCGTATATAGAAAAAAAATGAATACTAATTCGCTTAATAGCACCAATTCATATCCATGCCGGCGTTATCAAACATACTAAAAGGTGATTAGAAACTGTAAACACGCTTTATTACATAAGTACGACAAACTATTTCAACGAATCTTTAGGTTGGAATAGTATAAGTATCGGTATTTTCAATCCGGATTGAAGTCAAGCGTCTTAAGTAATCCAGTTTCAATCTTTGATTTAAACACACAAGAATATGATTTCAAGCGGCTTGAACAGTTCAAGTCAATCCTAAAAATTTACAGCTTGAGTTGACTGAAGCGGCTTTAAACTGCGACATAAACAGATCAGCTCATCAAGCCACTTGAGATATCACTCGAAGTGTCATATTCGTACCCAACTTCGGTTTATACAATTTGCTGGTCCTGTCTGCTGTATCAACATAACCTTAAACCAAGAAAAAAAGGAGCATTGATTGTAATTCATACTAGTTTGAATTACAGTAAAGTAATGGAGAATATAAATATACCTCATTTACAACTATGTTCTTAACGCTCTAGTCGTAGTTAAAGTATTAATTATTATTTATGCCTGATGTGTCTGATACATTTTAGAACGCAGCTAAACAGTAAAACAAATTGACAGTTCAACAGATGCGTGGGCGCAATAATGGAAATTGAAATGGGATTGAAATATCTCCTTTCTCTTTTTCAAACCCTTTACATCTAAACACTTGGGATTGCGATTGACATTTGAAGCCGCTTGACTTCAATCCGGATTGAAAATACCGACATAAACGTAGTCAATTACGCTCTATAGGAATAGGTATCAAGCCAGCGGACACCTAAAACAAGATATCGACTATTCGATTGTAGAAGAGCTTTTCGTTTTGAAATAAATCGATTTAAATGCTAATACGTAAAGGGTACTTATTGTAGAAAGGTAAAATATACCGAGATACGGATTAGTTGCTTGTCGGAAAGTGAACGTAACAAATACCCTTCACCAAAATTAAGAGGTCGGGGTAGGAAAACAAAGTAACGAAGCAGACAGTACAGTACTAACCAAAAAAAGAAACAAAACCAAAAATTTGCTTAAGCAAACTAAAAAAAAAAGCAAAAAAACAACAGAAATCAACTGACATCCGGCTCGAAAAGCTTCTATACAATAAAAGTAAGAACCAAAAGAAAATTCGCTTAAGAAAACTCAAAGAATAAGAAAAAGACCAAGGTACCGGACAAAACCAAAAGTGAAAAGGACCACCGTGAAAGATAGATAAGTAGTAGCAATAAACGAGGGCAAAGGTAAAACGACGTCAACACTGACAAAGTCGTTAAAAGACGGATGCATCTTCTGAAAAGAAACAGTACGGTTTCAACCTCAGAAGACGATTAGTTTTCTGCAGAAAAACCAAAAGTACAGAAAAGAAGCGAGGAAGAAAACTAACGGTTTCGCTAAAATACGACAAAAGTGTCAAGCCTCAAAGTAAGCCAGGCAAAAACAAGAATGCTGCATAGGAAAAAAAATTAAGGTACTTCAAGCTGTGGTACAAAAGAATCGCAACGAACGAAAAACAGAAAACAAGAATGCCAACCAAACCCAAAGTCGACTAAGTCGTGTTTTCCGAAGAAAAGAAAAATGGACTAGAAGGCACCGACCACATTAAGTGGATCGAAAAATTTAACCAAGTCAGCACGAAGACCGACAGAACGTAAAACCAACCACAGGAAAAAGGAGAGGCATGTAGAACGAAAGGAAGAACAACACCAAGCAACAAGTACAAGAGCCACATAAAAATCCCTATGAATAGCACAAAAGAAAATAAAACAGGATCCTAGTGTTGTTATGTATGAGTACGTGAGAGAGTGTGAATATGTGTGCGTGGATGTATGTGTATGTATGTACGTGTGTATGTGTGTGTGTGTGTGTGTGTGTGTGTGTGTGTGTGTGTGTGTGTGTGTGTGTGTGTGTGTGTGTGTGTGTGTGTTAAACCGCTTTAGTCGCCTCTTACGACAAGCAGATTGTACCATGGCGCTATTCCATTCCCAAACCCACACGGGGAAAAATAGTCACTAAGTCACTACATCTTGTTGTCTTAACTTTTATCCACAAACAAAACTCCGTACGCCTACGTTAACCTTACAAGACATAACAACTGGTAATGGCAATTATAAACGATTTATTTCAAACTCACACTTATTTGAATGTAATACAAATTAGATTCAATACAGAAATGCGAATTATCAATATCAAAATAAAGCAGAATACACCAAAATAATGCATATTACAATACTGTAAGTATACAAAAAGTTAAACCAAAACGATGTGATTTAACGAAACGTTATTATAATTGCACACAAATATTTGCCTAGAATTTAAATTTGTTACGAGCACTCATTAAAATCACATGTCGTCATATTATTGCCATCACCTGTTGGACATTTAATTTATCATTGAGTTGAGCGCATGCGTTCATAATTTTCATTTACCTATTCTTGTGTTACTGGCTCTACTTTCACGCCACGGTATGTCAAAACAAGATGTTCTCTGATAATAATCAACGTGTTGTATAGAAAAAACGCGACGCGTTAGTTTGACTATAACGGTAGCCTAGTTCTTCTGTTTGTGTTCAACTATCCTTCATGGTTTGTTATTATTTTTAGATTTTAGCAAAGACTAATTTGCTTGATTTTTCAATGCAACCTATATTTTACGTACAAGCAACATGTCAAAGTAAATTTGATACACAGAAAGTAGACTGGAATACTTTCTATTAAACTGAGCTGCGGAAATTTGAGTTTGCGTATCCATAACAGTGTTCGGTACAAGCTTTTCGCAATTATAAAAACACCACACGTAGAAGTATGCAAAACTCTTATTTTTGTTGTTTTGGATTTACAAAACATCATTATAACTGTTATTCAAAGCACAGTATTTCTCACTGTAGTTATTAAGATAAAAAACTGATTCATTAACCCAGGGTATACTTCCTAAAATGAAATATTTTGACAGGTTACTGTGTTTGGGGTAAGTCTCAGTTTTGTTCATGCCTTGCAATTATTTGAACGTTTACTAATTCACGAGTTATTTATCTTCTACAGACTACACAGTACTGTAATCATAGAGCATAAATTTTTGTTACCAACATTAATACATTGAACATCTGAAAATTGCTTACATTTGTATGGTTTTTATTGTCAAGGCAGCTGTCATCATCTTGACACACCTGTTAGGAGAATGCTTTAAAATTTGATTATCAATATCGATTAGACGTAGTTTTGTTTAAACTTCAAAAACAAATTAAATGTACTGAACAATTATAGTTAATAGATTTATTAAGAATATACATACTCTATGAAACACGTGTCAGCTTCAATAGATTTGTAGGACAACCTAAACAAGGAAAAGTTATACATTTTGTTTTTGTATGATACACTGAGCAGTACTGATGGAATGCATTTGAAAGAAATCTTAAATGTTAAACTTAAAGAATTGCATATCATTGTAAATGTCTTAAACTAAATTTTGTTGACCATACATGAAATTTAAGTTACCGTTAGAGTTATTCTTTTAAGGTTTACTGTCACAAGACAATTTTTGAGAAATCTTATTAGTGTATAAGTGTAGTAGATGATCGCAGGTTCCCTGTTTTGAAGTTTAACGTTATTAGAATTCCTTCAATTTTGGTTAAATATTGAATTTTTATAATTAGGTGGAGCACCACAATTGCGGTGTGTTCCTTTTCTATATGGTTAAAGTTAATTAAACATACGAGTTTCTGCGTTTTCCAGTGACTTTTATTTCTAGTAGTATCAACGTCATGGTGCCCCTAAGCTTTGTATTTGCTATACAAAACAAAATCGGCCTTCAACCCATTCTCATGCAAGAATACTAGAATATCCCCCAGAGTTAGTATTTGTTTTTACCATTAGCCGATTGTCATCTATCCTTATTCTGGGCTACAGAAAACCTAGCGTGTACTACACTGACGTTAAGTATTATATTATCGCCTCTGGCAAGGACTTATTTAACTTTTGTTCCATCTTCCCCTGATACACTTTTCTGCAGTTTATCGTGGGGTCAGTTATAAGTTACACTAGCTCCTAGGGCAGTAATACATTACAAGTTGCCTTGAAAAATGTGAGGTTCAATGAGTTTGCTACAAATTATTCCACACCATATCTTGATAGCCTTAGGTCGCCAATGTTCTATTTGTCGAAGTCAGTGACGATTTTTAACACCACCGTAACGCATGTTGTATCAAATAACCCTGTTACGTCATCATCGAACATTTACTGGAATTGGTGACAATAAATACTTAGTGCGGGTATCCTATAATTTTTAGTGAAACATTATATACCGACAGTGGAAGTGCGTTGAAGAACACAGTCGCATTCGAACCCTTGCAGAAGACGGTTGTGTGAGAGCTTTTGAAAGCGACACCGACATTCAAACGTGCGTGTTATTGGTTGTCCGCAAAGCTTTTGTGTGTGAACTTTTATTGCCCACAGCGGCACAGGCTTTAAGGTATTTATACCCTTCCTTAAGTAGTTTGTTGTAGTTGTTTTTAGTTATTACATAACCGCTCCACCGCCATCGGTATTGCTACATAAAGCAATTGGTCCTTCCCTATAATTAGCATATCTATATCACCTCATTCATCCCAATAAGCCATTGGTCCAAACGATCCGAATTCACTAGTTCTATGGTATACGCATGTCCTAAATTAAATACACTTTTGCATTCCAGCGAGCGTTTTTAATTAATTAATGATTTAGCTTTAAATTTGTGTTCAAACCCCATATTTAGCGGGTTAAAATATGTACAATATTAGCTACATACTTTCGTTAGACTAAAATTAAGTGAAAACAAATCCTTAATATAAAATTTGCTAATTTGCATTAAAAGCCATTGCGCGTTTTTAGTTTCACATACAACCTTTCAGTCGTTTTACAAGTAAAATATTGAACATCTGCAAAGGGTAATAAAGTTGTAAAGCTGAACCTTTCTTGCAAACACGTTAAGCCGCATGTTTCCTGTGAGCTTTGATGTAAAGGCCGACCGTAACCGTAAATTGTAAATCTTATCTAAACGTTTTGTTTGACAAACCGTTAGGTTTTCTACGTGGCTTAAGACCACATTGCAGGCTAATAGTCATAAAACGTGATTTATTGGTTTATAGGCTATTTTACATTTTTCGTGACTTGAACAACAACCCATAATATTTTAATATTTCTCAGCACACATATGAGCGGTACCGTTTTACAGCATTTATTGTAGGTCTTTCAGAATGGCTCCGAGGAAAATACAGGTAGCAGAGCTCGAATTGCTTAAAATACGCATTATGGAAATGTGGGAACTGGGTAACGCTATACAAAGTGACCCAACTTTAAAAACGTTGTTCCTTATTCAAACAAGGGGATTAAATGACCTTTACTCAAATTTCAATAAAATTTTAGTTGATGTCTTAGCGTCCTCTAACGAGGCAGAATTATTAAATTACAACGCTTTACGGAAGGAAGTAGATTCGGCTTATTATTGCATACTGCAGCATCTTGAAACGATGAAAGCACCACAAATCATTGAAAATGCTCCAAGCAGCACGGGATCAAAATTGTTACCGTTAAAGCTCCCACATTTTAATAATGAGGTAACTGAATTTACATCTTTCATCGATTTATTTGACAGTCTGGTCTATAATAACGCGTCGCTGTCCAATATCGAAAAATTAAATTATCTTATAAGTTGCTGTAGCGGGGAGTCTTTGAAAATCATTAAATCGGTACCCATTTCGGGAGATAATTTTATCATTTCATATAATGCCTTGCGTGAGAGATTTAGCAATCCGCGTTTATTGGCAACTTTGCATTGGAAGGCTATGAAAGACTTTCCACCTTTAAAATCAGAAGACCCTAAGAAACTTAGGGCACTTATTGATTGCTTTTCAGAGAACCTTGCTGTTCTAACTAACTTAAAGTTTCCCACTGAACACTGGAACTTTATTCTGGTCGATTGTCTTTTAGAAAAACTCGATCCGTTCACTAGAAAACGCTTCGAACTCCAATCGGATCCGAAGCAAATACCCAATTTCGATGATTTGAGATATTTTTTAACTCAACAATGTGCAGCGTTGGAAACCTTTTCTTCAACCGCACCTGTTTCTTATTCGACGACTGTCCATACATCTCACACATCAGTGCCTAAGAAATCCTCAGCGTTTCAATTTAAACCAAAGGTTTCTTCTAACCTAGTTTCACTGGACACACCAAGTAGCTCCAGTGACTCAAATAATTCATTTTCGCACCATTGTCCTTCTTGCAAAGGCAATCACTTAATATACAGATGTCAATCGTTTCTAAAGAAAACTCCGACAGAACGTTTCGACATTGTCAAACGCTTACGCCTTTGTTTAAATTGCTTACGAACAGACCATGCGTCCATGCAATGCAAATCCTATAACTCTTGTCGAACTTGCGCCAAGCCGCATCATACCTTGCTACATTTTGAACCGCAACCTGCTTCTAGCCGTTCAGCTGAACCGACAGCTACACCCATGCATAAAAATGCGAATAGGACGCAGTCAGCCTCTCCTATTCCGGCAAATGTTTTGTCTTCACAGACGAATTTGAATCCTGGGGTTACTGTCTTACTCGCCACTGCTGTGGAAGTTCAAGACCGGTCTGGTAGATACAAACCGATCAGGGTACTCTTAGACCCTGGCTCTCAAGCTAGCTTTATTCGAGACGATTGCGTGAGCAAACTTTGGCTTCCACGCATACGTTCTCAATTTCCGATTTATGGACTTGGACAGACAACTTCAGCAGTCAATAGGGGTGACGTCAGCTGCACCATTCGCTCTATGTTAGACTCTAAAAAATCTCTAGAAGTCACAACTTTTGTGCCTTTGTCAATATCTGGCAAATTACCTAGCGTTGAAGTTTCTAATAATTGGAAACACTTATGCGGCCTGCACCTTGCAGACCCGACCTGGAACTCTCCAGGAACTATTGACATGCTCCTTGGAGCAGATGTTTATCCGTTCATCATCAATGGCGGTGTTATACATGGCAAATTTCTTCAGCCTGCAGCCATAAATACAATTTTTGGTTGGACTATTATTGGTCCCACAAAAAGCTTGCAGTCTGATACTGTCCAAGCATTTTTTACTTCTGTAGAAGATCCTATCGACCAAACCCTAAGGCGGTTTTGGGAAATAGAAGAGTTGCCATCCAAGCCTTATACTTCTCCAGAAGAAGAAAAGGCAGATTTGACTTTTGAAAACACGTTTTCTCGTGACCCTAGCGGTCGTTTTATTGTTGCGTTACCGTTCAACGATACTTTGCCCGTTTTTAATAATTGCTTTGAGATGGCTAAAAAAAGACTATTTTCGTTGGAGCGCAAATTGCATGCTCAAGCGGAGCTACGCGCCCAATACAACAATTTCATGCAGGACTATCTTGATGCGGGTCATATGGCATTACTCGATTCTTCGCCCGTTGGGAACGATAATTATTTTTTACCCCATCACCCTGTGTTTAAAGAAGAAAGCCATACTTCTAAAATGCGTGTGGTTTTTGACGCCTCTGCAAAGGCTAAAAACAACGTGTCACTTAATGACACTCAATTGGCTGGACCTAGTCTCCAAAATGACATTTCGTCAATCTTACTTAAATTTCGCTCTCATCGTTTCGTTTTTACTTGTGATGTTCGCCAAATGTATCGACAAATTTTGGTTACCGAAGAACATCGAAGGTTTCAATTAATTGTGTGGCGGTTCTCCGCAGAAGAACCCATTCAGACTTATCAGCTTAATACAGTGACCTATGGTATTAAGTCATCGCCTTATCTAGCATTAAAAACTCTTCAGTAATTAGCCATTGACGAAAGCAAAAAGTTTCCGTTAGCCGCTGAGGCTATACGGTCAAATCTATATATTGACGATTTCGTCGTCGGTGGAGATTCTATACAATCGGCCCGAGAAATTAAAGATCAACTTATCCGACTTTTACATTTGGTTGGTTTTGAACTTCGAAAATGGAGTTCTAATTCAGTTTCTATTTTGGAAGGCATTCCGTCAGATTTTTGCCAATATACTTCTCTCGATCTCGATTCTGACGAATCAATAAAAATATTGGGTCTTCAATGGTCACCTACAGAAGATATTTTCTCATTTCGGGTTAAACCATTAAACCCAATATGTACAAAGCGCAACATACTTTCACAAGTTTCCAGAATATATGATCCATTAGGGTTTTTAGCCCCACTAACACTTTTTGCAAAACGCCTAATCCAGCATCTGTGGATGTTAGGTATAAATTGGGATGACATCCCACCAGCAGACATTTCGTCTCAATGGCAGCAGTATCAAGAAGAGTTGCCGTTATTATCGTCATTAAAGTTACCACGTTGTTTACCCCCTTCAGATCCTTTTACTTGTCATTTGCATGGGTTTTGCGATGCTAGCGAGGTAGGGTGTGCAGCGGTAGTGTATTTTCAGTTCATAAATCAAACTACCGGAGAAATAACTGTACAATTTGTAACCGCTAAAACAAAAGTAGCTCCAATTGAGCGCATTTCAATTCCACGTTTGGAATTATGTGCCGCCGTTTTATTAACCGATTTACTTTCTTTTACCATTCGATCTTATCAAGGCTTGATTGAAATCTCCGATGTTTCAGCGTGGAGTGATTCTACGGTTGCTCTCACTTGGATATCTTCTCCACCTTTTCGTTGGAAAACTTTTGTGGCAAACCGTGTTAGCCACATTCAAGAAATCATTGCACCTAGCCGATGGTTTTATATTAAATCTTCGCATAATCCGGCTGATCCTGCATCTCGGGGATTAATGCCTAGCGCGGTTATTTCATGTTCGCTATGGTGGGCGGGGCCTGAATGGCTTCACTACCCTAGTGACTCGTGGCCGCCTCAACCAACATTGTCAACCTCAATTGCTGAGGTAACTACGGAAAAGAAGATCCTAACATTTGTCGCTCAAACAGATCCAAACGTCATTGACATTTTACTAAGTCGCTTTTCATCGTTATATAAAATCCAAGGCATCGTGGCTTACATCTATAGATTTTCTAAACCCATGGCTCAACGTCATACGGGTCCCTTAACAGACATTGAATTACACAATGCTCTCATGATTATCGTTCGGTATGTACAAAATGTTACATTTCCAAAGGAAATAGCTTCGATCAAGGCACACCGTAAATTACCTAAAAGCTTGCGAAAATTTTCTCCATTTGTTGATCCACAAAATATCTTAAGAGTAGGGGGGCGCTTGACACATTCTTCGCTTTCCTATTTCGAAAAGTTTCCTGCGTTATTGCCTCAGCGGCACCGATTAACCGAACTTATCATTCGGTCAACTCATGAAAGGTATTGCCATCCCGGTGTTAATACCACAGCGTATCTTATCCAACAGAATTTCTGGATCCTTTCTATTAAAAATTCAATCAGAAATTATTTATCATCATGTCATAGATGTTTTCGTACCAAACCGGTCCTGGTAGCTCCTCCTATGGGAGACCTACCGGCAGCACGTATTACCCAAATCAAACCGTTCAGTATTGTTGGTGTTGATTTTGCTGGCCCTCTTTTAATAAAGGCTAACCGCCTACGAGGTTTTAAAACTCTTAAGGCCTATATTTGTATTTTTGTTTGTTTTGCCACTAAGGCCGCACATATTGAACTTGTTTCGGATTTGTCGGCAGACGCGTTTCTTGCCGCTTTGCGACGATTTATAGCACGTCGAGGACGCTGTTCTCAAATCTTTAGTGATTGTGGTACTAATTTTGTAGGTGCCTATCGTCAGCTTATGAGTTATCTGCATAGTGCAGTAACCTCAGAAAAGATAAAGTGGTCGTTTAATCCACCTAGCGGCCCTCACTTCGGTGGCTTGTGGGAAAGCGGTGTTAAGTCGGTAAAGACACACCTAGCTCGCGTAATCGGCGAACAAAAACTTACCTTTGAGGAACTTTACACAGTTCTTACGCAAATTGAACCTGTTCTAAATTCAAGGCCACTCTGCGCTTTGAGTTCGGATCCAAATGACTTGCGTTGCCTAACACCAGGTCATTTCCTAACTATGGAGCCTCTTTCTGCACCACCAGATGAGGACCATTCAACCAACGTTTTACCATTAAAAGCAGGTGGAAACTCCTGCAAAAACTCCACCAAGATTTTGGGCTCGCTGGAGCCATGAGTACTTACATACTCTGAATCAAAAGGTTAAATGGCACTCTAAGGTAGGTGTCCGACAAGTTGAAAAGGACACTATTGTCCTCATCAAGGACGACCAGCTTTCTCCACTTCAATGGAAGTTTGATCGTATTATTAATACCTTTCCCGGTGCGGACGGTATTATACGTGTCGCGGAGATCAAAACTGCACATGGCACATTAAAACGACCTTTGGTCAAACTAGCACCGCTACCGGTATTTTAATTTTATTTTATGTTTAGATGTATATCACATTTCTTACATGTATAGTAGTATATTATTTTTACATATTTGCTTATTTACATATATATTTTTTATTTTTGCATAGTTGGTAATATCGCTCGCTGTAGTGTACCACCCTATCTGTCGTTACCTGTTTTCCTAGCAAGGTCAAATGTGATTTCCTTCACCCAACCGACTTCCCTCCTTTTCAAAATTCTATGAATTTGGTGGGCGGTATGTTACGTCATCATCGAACATTTACTGGAATTGGTGACAATAAATACTTAGTGCGGGTATCCTATAGTTTTTAGTGAAACATTATATACCGACAGTGGAAGTGCGTTGAAGAACACAGTCGCATTCGAACCCTTGCAGAAGACGGTTGTGTGAGAGCTTTTGAAAGCGACACCGACACCCAAACGTGCGTGTTATTGGTTGTCCGCGAAGCTTTTGTGTGTGAACTTTTATTGCCCACAGCGGCACAGGCTTTAAGGTATTTATACCCTTCCTTAAGTAGTTTGTTGTAGTTGTTTTTAGTTATTACATAACCGCTCCACCGCCATCGGTATTGCTACATAAAGCAATTGGTCCTTCCCTATAATTAGCATATCTATATCACCTCATTCATCCCAATAAGCCAAACCCCTTTTGTAATTTGTAAGGGATGACTCACCTGAGAACAATACGTAACTAAAAAACTAGGGTTGTTTTATTTGTATACGTGCACGCTGACAAAGAGTTACTCGATTTTGGAAATCAACACCATGCAGATTTTAACAAAACACATGATACGGACGATATTTAATACACATTCAAAATTTCCTAATAATGCTCTGGAATATATCGGACATACGTCCGACATACGTCCGACATACGTCTGACATAGTAAAGTATATAAGAAAACATATTTCTTACGTGGAATCAGATGTGATTTAGCATTCTTAAAAAAATTGCAAGCACGTAGTGAACGCCACACTAAAAAGTCTTTGACAACAGCTGTAAAATTTTATAGAAAATTGTTTTGTTTTAAAAATAAGTTTCTGCCTGGACCTCTGCGTGACCCAACTTGGGCCCGCCCGGCACACCTCAGCCGGGTGCGCGGCCCATTACGGCCCGGAGCGTGGCCCGTCTCGGCCCGCTGCGTGGCCCGCTTTGGCGAGGCGCGCTGACTGTTTCAGACCGGTGCGCGGCTCATTTCGATCCGATAGTATTAGTATATAAGTGACACACGTTTTACTTTGGGTTGGTCTTAATTGAATTTTTGAAAGATTTACACTAATGAAACTTGAGCAAAAGCAATTGCTGCACTCGAGCAGGATGATATAACAACACCCTCTGCAAGCAGGCTGTACAAAATCCCTAGAAGCACTCTACCAAGTCACCTCGAGCAACATTATCCAAAAAAAATTATGGTCCGAGAGAAGTAGAGGATATAAAGGCTTTGAAACAAGAAGTTAAGATGCCTACACAGAACCTTGATGCATACGCTATATCTAGTGCAAAGGAAGTTGGTAAACATGGATCTTGGTTTCCATCCAAAATTGAACATAAAAAGGCGTCCACCACATCTCAACAAAAATTCAAAGAGGCACACAAACAATTAATCGATCCTTTTCAAGGCCCACATCACATTTACAAGATATTTATTGCGAAAAAATACCACTTGTAAAAAAGGTTAAAATATAAGACATGGATGTACCTTTGAAGGAAATTAAACAACCTATTCTGGAGGACATTTATTATGCAGAGGTGTTGATTCGAGCTAAAAACGAAAATATAGATAAGTCGGTTTATGGGTAAAGTATAATTCTCAAACCGATATATGGAGTTTGGGAAAAAGTGTACTGGAAATTGATCTAGAAAACAGTGACATAACTTAGAAAATAGCGTATATCTCGGCACTAGAGGTCCATACTGTCTTCTAACCTTTAAAAACATTAACCCCGAGGACAGTGATTTTAGTCTACAAGTAGATTTATCAAAATTGGACATGATCAGGTCAGCATCAATTATTTGAAGAAAGTGTAATCCATTTACGGCACAAGATTTAACAGGATTCTCAACAACTAACAAGAAGTTTAAAAAATATGTGCTAAAAATTTCCCAGATCTTCGAAGAAAGTCTAATGGGATGCTAACGGATAAAGATTTGGGTTTCCATAAACGGTTCTACGAAAAATTGAATGCGAGTCCTGTTTAGTACGTATATTGGAACAGCATTCGCGAATTAAACGACCGGTTAAAATTATTGCACGCATTCAACCAGGCTGGAGATACAAGCGAGGAAAACATAAACGAAATGGTGTTTATAATGGAAGAATTAAGAGAGGAGGGTATAATAGAATATGCGTAATAAAACAATTGCTAAGTTTTAAAATGTCTTTGGATCGCTTTGGACGTTCTGAACGTAAGCACATGCAGTTTGTCAGCGTGGATCCCCTGGACGTGATTTTGTAATAACTGCAGACGGCGTGCCGCAGAAACGACTTGTCAATGTATCGGAGCCGAAAGACGATAGTAATTGTGCTTCTAAAAAGTTTGCTGTTAATCTCGTAAATCGAGCATACACCCACCGCATAAAAAGTATAGAAGATATTCAGCGCAAGACTGTAGTTTACAATGCAAAAAATCAATGCATTACACAACATCGTCTTCCTGTTGAAAAGTCAGACGCAGCAAGTAAACTTTGTGTAGACAAAAAACTTGGCAAGCTTGTATCCGATGTGAAAGCATTTGTACAGTTATTTATGAATTTGAACACCACATCTGCAACAAACGATCAAGAACTTAGCCTCGCACTTTCATCTATAGCCAATCTAACCATTGTTTATTGCATTCAAAGAATTTTTTGAATTGCGCCAAGCAGAACGTATCTCTATTAAAGAAAAAAAATTTTTAAATAAATTTTTATATTGATTTGATTCTATTAATTAAAGTGGTTTTATTAAAATATGTATTAACAGAGGGTATCTACATAAAAATTAGAATCAAGTTAATTTATTTTTCCTAAAGGTGTCTTTCAGGTATAGTTACTTAATAACTATAGAAAATCACAGTTTAAACATGCGCGTTTTAAAAAAATTGCACTTACCAAATATTTTAACGTTTAAAAATACTGCAATATTAAGCACTTTGAACAACTCCGCGATTTACACAAATAAATACAAAATGAACTTTCAGTATCACTTTCCCTAGTATTTATTTACATAAAGAAAGTATTAGTATAATTTTCCTTATTAAACTGCATGTTTCCAGCTATTCATTAGCATTGCAGAAAGGTACCTTAAAATTTACAATTAATAGGTTAAACGTCATACAGTAGAGAATGCATGGATAACTTTTATACCTCCACTTTATTTAGAAACGTTTTAGGCGGTTGAACGTAATTATGTTGATGCGTGGAAAATCACAATGTTCATTACGACTATGATAATAATATACAAAAAAGTCTTAATATTTTGAACTACATTTAAAATCGATTGTACACTTACTTTCTAACTAGAACGATGTAAGATTAGAAACTTAAATAATGCATATAATAACCTGTGGTTTAAATATATGCATGGATGCACTACATACGAAAATTTCTACAGTCCAGGATATTAATAAATATTTTCTGTGTTTTTACTCTATTATTGAGTTAAATCTAAATATGAATGCAGTGGTGTTTTGCTGTTACGTTTTGGAATATTAAGTAGTATGCGAGTCTTTATTGGAGTTAATTTTAGAAGACTTGATAATTAAAAAGGTCTTAAAAACTTTAATAGAATAAAATTGAAACACAATACATTGATCAGATAGGGTAATGGCATGCATGTATATATTTTATTGTGACTGCCATAATTCTTCTGTAAATTTCGATATAATTTAATAGTTTTAACAATGGAATTATCTTTAAGGTGGCAAAATTCTAAAATAGGATTAGCGGCTAAACTAGTGTCCCGATTTAAGGAACACAATTAATAAAAACCAAGCCCAAAGACGCAATACAAATTCAAAAAACTGCAGCTACAAAGTCCCGTGCGAGTGTAACAAAATTTATATAGGGGAAAGTTCCAGACCATTTGAAGTTCGATTAAAAGAACATACATCATATATAAAATTAGAAAAATCCACGATTTGCTAACATGCATTGGACTTCAGTCATAATACAGAATGGTAGGACGGAAAAATTATTGACAATGAAGTAACAAAAAAAAAGCAAAAAATATAAAATGCTCCCAATGTCTAGGTAGCATTACAAGTTTTTTCTGGGTTTTCCTTGCGATATTAAGATGAAATACAGCCTACATACATGATTTCAGAACCATATACAATCTTCGTTGGACAGCATTGGTATCTGACAAGTGTAAACCCGCCATAGGGTCGCCTTAGATCCATATACAATCTTCGTTGAACAGTATTGGTATCTGACAAGTGTAAATCCACCTTAGAGTCGCCTCAGAACCATATAAAATATTCGTAGAATAACATTGGTATCTGATAAGTGTAAACCCGCCATAGGGTTGCCTCAGAACCATGTTAAAATCTACTAAAGAGGTAGGCTAAATCATAATGTATTTCCTCATCAAAATAATGGTAGGGTAGTCGCACACTTCTATAATAACTATACTCTCAACCGCATAAATAGAAACATGCTAAAAATGTTTGCCTCCAGACCGCAACTAGTTGGCTAAATAAAAAAACAACTAGGACACAGCACGAGTTCCAGACCACTAGGTGGAAAAATAGACACCTAGAACACGCGCGCGACAAATGATACAGACAAGACAGCAAAAACCACTTGGTTAACGCTGACTACTAGACGTGCCCTGAGAGGGCAGGATCAACCAGGATAATAAATGTTTGCCAATTCTCTAGTTATTGAATTTATATGAAATTTAACTATATAAAAATTAATCAACTGATTTCACGTTAAGGGTTATTGGCTACTTCATAGTCGCTACCAGGGCACAACAAAATTGAAAGCGTTCGTTCTTCTAAGCTTTAAAAATTTCATCTAATGTATTCAAACCAAATATATCAAACATTAATAAATCAAAGTCACCTTCAATTTATGTCATAAATGTCAAATGTCAAATTTTTATTATTTTGACAATGTAAACAAAGACAATTTTAACAACTACGAGTGGATTAATTACCAAAAAGATCAAGAAAAATACAAAACAAACCACAACAAACATACAGGGAGTCTTTTAAGCAGTATGTCCAAAACTTAAGAAATTATTTTCAAACTTTAAACGGATAAGTGAATTTACAGCTGATATGTCTCTGAGAACTAATGGGTTACGCATAGATGAAATTTCCGGAGACCATTATATTTTGAAATTTTGAATGTAATTATTTAAATGTAGAGCAGCGATTCAAGAAAACATCAGAATAAAAATTTTTGATCAGAGTTGGTATGTCATATTTAGCAAACATTTTCCTAAAAAAGCCAATTTGTCACAAAGATACAGATATGAGAAGAAGTAGTGTAATAGAGCTGCACAGATATATACATTAGTTGAAATTGTGCTCAATTTTTCTCTGCAAATTATTCTGGTGAAAGGTTCTTCTCTAGTTTAAATCGAATACAAAGTTATCTAATAAGTATGCAACACTAAGATGTTTCCAGCACTGGGATTAATGAACATAGAAAGTGCTCTTTTAGATAATTTCATATCTTCACCGCACTTTGAGGAAGAGATCCTAATGTTTTCAATGAAACAGACGCATTCAGTTGACCTTTAAAAATTTCTAGCCAAGTTTTCCTTGTTCTTACTTTTTATTTTGGGTAGTTACTAAATTGTTATTAACTTTATCTTCTTTTTGTTTACTGTTGGTTTGTTTAATTGTTGTATATAAAATTATTTTAAAGTCAACGCTTTCACGTTTTCTTTGAAAACCGCATCCGTCAATGAAAAAGCCTCACCTTTATTCATAATAAAAATGAAAGAATCTGAAATCGCATAATTGCAGTTTACATTTGACACACCAATACACAATTAGGACTTTGACAAGATTAAATGATTGAAAGATTAAAATAGACTGATTTAGTCACAGCTAGGTGAAACAGTAACATCATTGACGGTAGCATATGAGTGAAATCGCTCATAGCAACCCTAGAACACACGACTCTTTACGCGAGTATTTGGCAAATGCAAGCATACGCTGAAAGGAAAGAAATCGTATTTTTCTGAATGACTAATATGCCAGCTTATTCTTTGCAAAGTCATTGTGTTTGAAGTATGCACCACGGGTTGATGCATTTGTCGTTCTGATTAAACAATATCGTCAGCGCAGTTGCACACTCAAACAAGTATAAATGGAAATTCTGCTAAAATGAATATAAGCTCTAAAATTGCTTTTCATAAATCAAATCCTTGGTTTAAAACTAAAACTTCCAACCCAGTTGATGAATTGTAGAAGGGGAAATATGAAAAAATGTTAGATTACTACAAAATGGTACATAAGGCTAAATTTATTAAACTGTTAAAGCCCTTAATGAATGCTTCCTATAAATCATTCTTATATGTGAAAGTATGAATTTATGGCTCTTAACAAATAAAACAATTTTGCCCAGATGCTGAACTTTTAGTTTAATGTTTGTTGGTTTAGAGTAGTAAATTTCTTTCTAAATTTGATTTTACGTTAACGCAATATTTGCTCAAAAAGCCGCCAATCTTCGTTTGTCTATATTAGTTCTTAAATTACCTGTGACTTGTTATCCTAGAAACTTTATTATACAGGGTTTACATTTTAAAACTAGCCACTCTTAATGTTACTTAAAGTTTTGTGGTTTGTATTTTGAATAAATACACCTTGACTTTAATATCGAGGAGGTTTTAAAACAAATAATGCATTTATTTTGTATTTAGCCCCTAAAATTCTGCTAGCGACCCTTGGAAATTTCGAGTTATACCCCCTAGCTTATGATATATCATTTCAAAGAGAAAAATTAACTCTATCCAACGAGCATAATATATTTTGATTAAGCCTATCATTTAATGAATTGAAAAGTAATGAAGTAATAAAATTTTAGGATTGACAGATTATTCGTGCGTAATTTCAAAACTTTAGTGATCTTTACCAATATAAAATGCAATATAATTTTGAAAATTTTATATGTCTTTTTGGTGCACAGCAAATTGTTATCATAGGAATTTCAATAATTTTAAAAACGTGCTTTATTTTTGATGTCTGATGTAATAAACTGCTTGGCATAGTTAATCGAACTGCCAGAGATCATCAAAATATTGAGATATTCTCAAAAAAACCATTAACCGTTATCATTACATAACCCATTTAAAAATTTCGGCTAAGATAATTGTGCGGAAAATAAAGTTTACTTTATCAAACATTATTTCCGAAATCATTTTGGATATTGTTTATTTCTGATGCTCTATAAGGTTTTCGAAGACAGACTATAATATTGCATAGCTAATAATTGACCTATTTTAAACATCCGGTATGAGTTTTGAACTAAACCTCTGCAATTTCTGACATTCAAAAGTCTTCGCCTTACTTTTAAGATTTGATTATTTAATTATTTCTATCTTGTTAACGGACAACATCTAATTAAACTCATTGCATAGAGGGATGGTTTTTCTTTAAAGTGGATAGAATATAAAATTAATGCAATATTGCTCCCCCCCCCCTTGAACATCAAAATTCACATGGTTTTGTTTAAAAAGTTGTGGTTTTGTTTTCTATTAGAAATGAAGTTGATATTCTTGTCTTGTATTTTATAGTAGCAAATACAAATAACCTTAAGTACTTTCCAGTGTCATAGACCTGCTTATCAAGATCCCCAATAACCTTCTTAACCTCAAAATCAAACTATTCGGCAGGAATACACAATGCGCTTCTTAAAATACTTTTTGTTGGGTTATACTGGTTTATATTTATTACCTGGCATCCTAAGAACTGACTTTTTATTACTAAGATGTTACTAAGATGTCCATTTATATAAATATGAAACAGTTGAGTTCATTACCGGATCGCAACCTTCTCTCCAACTTGTGGATAGCTTTCTTTAGAGAAATTGGTGTTATTCGAGAACTTTACACTTTCTGAAGATTTAGTACAGAATAACTGAACTTACAATAAATACCGAACTTATGACTGTATCACCGGATTCCTGTTTTCATATTATTTAAATGTTCATGCTACTAAACGTAAAGGACACTTCGCGCAATTTATCTCCTGGAAACTGTAGTTGGGTGTAATAATGCGTTTCGCGCTTCTTGAAGTTTATACATAGAAAAGAGGTAAAGTGCTGCACCTAAATATCTTGAAGTGGTTGCTTTATGTTGATGGTGTAGAAACGTTCCAAAATTATTTCCTTTTTAAAAATAAGACCTCAAGCAGCAGAAATTTTTCTCACTCTATATGGTCAGGTTACTTCATATAACTTGCTACGTACCTCGACGTAGCCTGAAATAGAAAAACAAGAATGACCGGGCTCAATCGGCGAGTGGGCGAGGCATTACCAATATAAAAGTAAAGGATAGGCCTGAAATAAAAGCACACATTAATTTAAAACAAAAGAACCATGTAACAAAAAAACGTCTAATTAGGCAACGTGTTACATAAAAAAACGAGAACCCACTTAAAAAAACTACCCCTTGTAACAGTTTAAATTTATCTGTTACAAATACTGTTGGTTAGGCAATGTATTCTACTTATTCTAATAGGTAGACAACCATACATACATACAGACCTCGTAGGAACGTATTTAGTTGAAAACAACATTTTAGAAACCATTTGTGCTTAGGAGGGATACTATCTACTTTGTTATATACGTGAATTTTGTCTTCCTTTTTGATTTAAGCACTGCACGAAAATAGGTCTTCTTAATTGGGAACTTGAGCTTTGCCTAAAAAGCAACATATATTTAAGTGTTCACAACTTAAATTATTCATTTTGTAATAATGTGCAAAGCCAAAGGTGGGTAAGTGTACTTCGCTTCTATTAATTTTAAATTGTTAAATCTAATAAGGTTTTTTTTACTTCAGCACTTAATTACGAATTCACGAAAGTGGAATTTATATACGGGTTCAAGTGACATTAAATTATTGCAAGAAGCCACGCAATACTAAATTTTTCCCGGAAGCAAGTGAAAATAGTTTTGATCCTGGCTCATTTACTCTGGAATCCGAAATACATATGTTTTTAATAGAATCGCACATAGTGAATTCTAACCCCTGAGTTTGGAACACCACCAAACATATTTTTCGTTGCCATCTGTACGAACCCTGCAATGCAGCCATCATTTTTAACAATTTTCAGTATAAGCAATCTACAGTTTTATCCACAAAAAAGGCGTTTTGGTGATGTAATCGTGAATTATGGAAAGCCGTTAATCGAGCACACTGTCCAATTGTGTTTTTGAAGCTGTTATCTTCACAGGTGTTGTCCTTGGTCGTTCAATGATAGGAAGCTCTGGTTGAGGCCCGCTAGGTAACATCGATGTCAACGTCTTAAATCAGGGAAAGCTAACTATTTACATACCAAACACGCAAACAGGTATTTTTAATTTTATTCAATTTTATAATGGTAAAATTTTAATTCTCTGAATAGTTAAAACTGTATTGCAACGTTTTTTAAAGCAGCACATAAAGTTTCATTAACCTAAATTCTTTTGCTTGAATTAGTTACTAATCTAGTGATTTCAATCTTGTACAAGTCTGAAATAATTAAAACGAGATTGCCACAAAGTTCATTACTCAGCTTGTGCTCGCTGTGTGAGACGCATTGTTAGTCAGTAGTTATCCTTGCTCAAGCGATTCACTATACACTCGTGCATATTCCCATTTTTAGGTTAGGTTGCTTTCTGTTTTTGGAAATGTTGTTGAACGTTAAATAGTATTTTTTCACAGTTGAATAGTTTTTTATGCAAGTGAGTACATCTACATTATTTTGATTTTATAATATTAAGTGTACACCATTAGCCTATATTTTTATATACCCTAGGTATAAATATTTCATTTAATAGTACCGAAATTAAAACCTTTGTGCATTTCAAAATGGAATCTGTTGTTACAGCATACGTGGAGCAAGTTGACACGTGTAAAAGTCGGTTCCATATAGAAATTATTTAGTGTTGCAAGGTTTTTATTCATCTAAAATTAATGTTTGATTTTTATTTCTTCCGCAAAATATTTGGAACATGGTCGAAACTGAAATCACTACAGCGCAAAGATCCCATAACGTCAATTTGTGTCTATTGTCCATGCTATAAAGAAAACTCGGTGTTTTTAGTGCTAGAGAATCATAACCCTCATCTGGGCATTAAAAGTAAATTTACAAAAGATATTGGTATTGTTATTTTATCTTTACTCTCCCTTGTTTCCATCGACTCCAATCTTTAAACAAAAGTATGTTTCGCCCATTAAAGATATGTTAACATAGAACCTGACGTATAAAAGTTAAACCGTACAGGGAGACCTAAAAATCATGTCGTATATCTTATATGTTGACAATATTGCATTTTAAAGTCGAAAGACGTTTAGTTTTTTCAATAAATTAGTAGAAAGCAAATGGGTTTCTAATTTTGAGTCGATCTACAGGACAACCAAACTTTGTGAGAACCAACCCAAGACTAGATGGGGCAAGCTGTTACAGAATTTCTAAATTATTCCAAAAAATTATAAAATAATTTTTGCAACAAAAATTTGAAATATACAAAGTTTAGGATATGTAATAGGACTAAATCCTGCAGAATCGTGAACGTCCCTATTTATCCATTTCTTCGCCCTATCTAATACTAACGCTTACCCCCCCATGAACTGAATAACATAATGACCTCAATATTCGCACAATCTCCCTATTAACCCGCTCCTTGAGGAAAGTACACTGACTTATGAGACACCTTCACACCTAATAACTCTAACGACCTTTTCCAAATTTTGCTAGTGAACTGACTGCCATTACCTGAGAGAATAATCTCTGGTTTACC
Source organism: Platerodrilus igneus (assembly GCA_036346225.1). NCBI lineage: Eukaryota > Metazoa > Arthropoda > Insecta > Coleoptera > Lycidae > Platerodrilus > Platerodrilus igneus. Next base: position 1,914,747 of record JARFIW010000943.1, read on the forward strand.
TACCTCGACAAAATATTTATTAACTAGACAGCGAAGAATAGCAACGGTATTGGTGTGTTTAAGGAAATACAAAGTAACTAACTTACCGAATGCGTCTACCATAACCAATAGTTGGGTCGCCCCTGCCCTAGATACTTGAAGTGGACCCATCAAATCGACACCTGTTATTTTATTAGGCGCCTCGGCCAACACACTATGATATTCGCCATAACCCTTAACGGAACTTTTTGCCTTCTGGCACAACACGCAACTTGAAATAATTTTCCGGATGGAATGTTTGATCTTCGCAAAATAATAATCTCGGCGCAGCACTTGAAAACTCTTTTTTGCTCCAAAATGTCTGTTTTCGACATGCCCCCGCCAAATCAACTTCCCTATCTGAGAAGCAGGTACACAAACTTTAAACCCAGGCGATTCTTCATGACCTCGCATAAACAAAATATTTTCATGTACAATATACCAGTCAACGTACGTTTTCATAACTTTGACCTTTCATAACTCTAACCCTACTTTACTGCAGAGTTCATCCTTTCCTGGTTCCTCAACAATATTTTTCATATCCAGCATAATTCGGACTTTACATAATTCGGACTTTTTCAATGCATAACTTTCAGCCAAAATACTGTCAACAATTTGTTCATAATTGCGGAAATATTCAAACTCATCTGTTCAATTGAGTCATTAAGAACTGTATTGTTGCAATTCATATTATTAACAGCTGCAGCTAGTTGCTTCAAAGCATCCGCGATATTACCCTCTGTCATTTTATCCGTTGTTTATAAGTTAATTTGACTTTTACTTCGCTTATTAAACGTATGTGGCATTAAATTTCAATACATGCAAAAAGCACAATTCACCATCATGTGTGCCCCTAACATTTAAGCTTACACCTACTAGTCTATTATCTATAATTAGCATAAAATATGGAAAAAGGTTAAATTTTCCTAGTTTAGTAATACAAATTTCACAAACGTTTAAATAACGATTATTGTCTGTGATGAACCGCTAATGTACACTCCTTAAATTCTAGTTAATGTTCCTATGGTGGTTTTCCCGTTAACCTTCGGTAAACAATCCCTTTTAAAATCGTGCATCGACAATGTGATCCATTCTCTGCTACGCAGGTAATAGCTGTAACAATAAAACGACCCCGTTGGCGCCAAACGTATCGTAGAGGAACTAAAGGTTTAAAGCTCAAGAGGTAGATTGGTTGCACTATGATGTTGGCCCTGGCTAGCAACAACCATTCCTAATTTCGTGGATTCTCGTAGTTTTGATTGTTACTACGTGTATGAAGGAATGAACAACTCGCAGTTCGTTTTATTGCAGCTCATTTAATCCAAACTTAATACTTGAACAACAGTTCCAGTTAATATGCAATATGCAGCGCTGCACAGTTAATATACCGCAATGTCGAGGTTAAACAACACAAATGAATAAACGATTCTCATAACTACAATTTATCTGTTACAGGTTATCTGGTTATCCAATTAGCTTCGAATTTCATATGTTATTATTAATCACTACTACACTGGTGCTAATCGAAATCTCACTCCTCATTAAGTTTACAAATACATTTATATTCGATACAGACATAAAAGTCACGAGCCTTGGTAACAAAACCACTCCGCCAGATAGGTTTAGGGCCTCTTGGAGCGGCTTTTTAAAAAGCTTTTCCAAAAAACTTCTTTTATCAACTTTATTTTATACTGAATTACAATTAATTTTTATTTACAAGTGGAAATCGAAGTAATTCTAAGTTGAAATTTCTTTAATTAAATTAACTAAAATTACGGTGAGTAGGTGAACTACCAACAATGTTAAAGTTGTGAAGCTTTACACTGACTGGCGATCTTGGGCTCTCGAGGGTATTTATGCTGTCCCTGCCCCTCGCATTGCTTGTTGGAACTGCAGAGCTCATGTCTGCTTTTTCTGTATTTAATATAATGTAACAATATTAATTCTAATAATTGCTATCTATAACCTACTGTGACCTGCACCTTCAGTATCACGTTACGTCTGAAATACAATGTCTGTTTCCGTTCTCACTGTCTGGCTTGCTAAACTTTCATTAACTTTTTATTATGTTCTTCAATTTATACAATGTTATATTTAACTTAAGTTTTAATAATTCAATTTGTTTACATATATATCCTAATTTGGGAAATATGTAACTCGCCTCGCACCTGAAAACCGACTGACATATCTAGCGAATACTATACATAAAGGATACCTAATACGGGGGCGGTTCAGTACACATGTTACGTTAATGCTTCTGTTTGAAACAAATTTTATAGAGAAGCAAACAACAAATTAATTTATAATTATAGTGTATTGGTTCAAACAAAATAACGCCACAATAATCCGGACCAGCACTTATATAACAAGGTGCGAATACGACACGTTTAATTCAAAGTGGACTGTATGAGAATGATATAAAGCATCTTCTTGAACGCTCTCAGTATAGCTGAATAATCAATATTTATAGTGAGCACCTACCCCAGGTCGGTGTAAACAAACGTACACCTTAAGTACGGCACGCACCAGCTGGAATAGTTGCCCTTATTGGTTGTCACGTCACCACCAGATTAAGTAGACAAAGAACTTGTACCAGAAACCGCTACAGTAGTTCTAGGATATCGCAGATAATGCAAAATGCGTTAAAAGGCGTAAACAGGTAGACCATCATTACGTACAAGTATACAAAAAGAAAAAAAACCTGTAGTTGAGCAAATTAGTACCAATAATATAATAACGTTTTTTCAATCCACATACCGTTTGAAAACGGGTTTGTCCAAACGGTATTACAAATTTAACAAACGGTGATAAGAACATATTTCAATCAAATCTACAAAGAAATAACGTTGTAATAAACTACAATTAATAGGAAAACTTACCGACTGTAGAAAATCTCAATATGGAAATATTAGGTGAAACTAAACATTCTAGTTTAGAGTAAAATTCACCCAAATAATTTACTAGCTACCAAAATCCGTAGAAATTACAAACGTCTAAACATTAGAGCAACTAGAAGTAGAATCCCTGCGTGAAATCGCATCAAATGCTTTGTTGACGAGGTGAAGCTAACCTTGGAAGATAAGCAGGCGCAATTAGAAAACAAAAGGCGAGCGTGGATAATAATAAAGATATTCATTTATTAGACTATAGTTGTCCCAATTGGGGGAGCAAATTAATATCTGACGATTCAGAAATTTAAACCGTAAAAACCCCATTCTGACCCAAAAGGAGAAAAACTACAAAAAAAATCATATCAACTAACGACAAAGACTACTACTAACACCACGGCGAGTGGAGCTCAAACCCACTCTATTACCCTACTAATAACATACATTACTTGAAAAACTTTCAGATCCAAAATATTGAACAAGAGTAGCCCACAATAATCAATCACCAAAACTACTTAAAAGGGTTGGTACTGAGCAAAACTACCATTTAAACAGAACGGCATAGACGCACCAGAAGTACAAACCTAAAATATGTATCACTACGCAAAAGCAACATACAACAAGCAAATTAAACGAACAAGAGAAATGGAATGTCCAACATTACTCACTACGGATCTCGACGCAGATCTTTTGTATGCCATATTCCAACTTATGTCCCCTTACTATGCGTTAACTGATAAGTCCAAGGCGAAACGCACTCTGAGATGACAAACGGACCAACAAACTTCGGGGCTAATTTACTAGTGAAGTAATTGGCGACATTCTACAAAACATAGTTTTTATTCCAAACTTTTTGTTCAACGGTATAGCCATCAGCGCGACGACGAAGCTCGTAAACCTTCTTATTACGTTCGGACACTTTGATTAAACGGGACCTAATGAACTGCAACAATTTTCTGTTTTCCTGATTCCATCATGTTGCTGAACGTTTTGAATCGTAAGTGTGCTTAGAGACTTGAAAACTGTCAAAAACTACAACAATCTTCTGTTTTCCTGATTCTATCATGTTTTAGAACGTTTTGCATCGTAAGTATGCTTAGAGACTTGAAAACTGTCGAAAACTACAACAATCTTCTGTTTTCCTGATTCTATCATGTTTTTGATCGTTATGCCACGTAAGTATGCTTAGAAACTTGCAAAACAGTCGACAACTGCAACAATCTTCTGTTTTCCTGATTCTATCATGTTTTTGATCGTTTTGCAACGCAAGTATGTTTAGAAACTTGAAAACTGTCGAAAACTACAACATTCTTCTGTTTTCCTGATTACATCATGTTTTTGAACGTTTTGCAACGTAAGTGTGCCTAGAAACGTGCAAAACTGTAGGAAACCGCAACAATCTTCTGTTTTCCTGATTTCATCATGTTTTTGAACATTTTGCATCGTAAGTATGCTTAAAAACTTGCAAAACTGTTGAAAACTGCAACAATCTTCTGTTTTCCTGATTCCATCGTGTTTTTGAACGTTTTGCAACGTAAATGTGCTTAGAAACTTGACAACTGTCGAAAACTACAACAATCTTCTGGGTTCGTAATTCCATCATGTATTTGAACCTTTTGCACCGTAAGTATGCTTAGAAACTTGCAAAACTGTCGACAACTGCAACAATCTTCTGTTTCCCGATTCTATCATGTTTTTAAACTTTTGCATCGTAAGTATGCTTAGGAACTTGAAAACTGTCGAAAAGTACAACAATCCTCTGTTTTCCTGATTCCGTCATGTTTTTGAACGTTTTGCAACGTAAGTGTGCTTAGATACTTGCAAAACTGTAGAATACTGCAACAATCTTCTGTTTTCCTAATTTTATCATGTTTGTGAACGTTTTGAATCGTAAGTATGCTTAGAAACTTGTAAAACTGTCGACAACTACAACAATCTTATGTTTTCCTGATTCTATCATGTTCTGAACGTTTTGCATCATAAGTATGCTTAGAAACTTGAAAACTGTCGAGAACTACAACAATCTTCTGTTTTCCTGAATCCATAATGTTTCTGAACGTTTTGAATCGTAAGTATGCGTAGACACTTAAAAACTGAAAAACTACAACAATCTTTTGTTTTCCTGATTCCATCATGTTTTTGAACGTTTTGCAACGTAGACTTTAATGACTTTTTCAAAACTCGGAGGACGTTTAGTGTGATCTACCTCACTAACCTCTCTATTAGACTCCAATGGTGGTTTAGGTACGTGTTAACTAATTCCGTTGACACACATCTCATGCCCAAAATTGACAAAATAAGTGGTGAGATTGATAGCCTTATAACGGGAGGTCCTATTGGCGCAAGCCGCTCTCTGTAGCACCAAAGCCCAAGCACGGTGATTGCCTTTTACAAACGAGGTCAGAATGGTCTTAAGGGAACGCTGTTGACGCTGGGATGCATTTGGCTGAGGGTTGTAATAAGCGGTATGGCTAATTGTCACATTATATGCCTCGAGGAGATTTTTAAACTCTTACCCAGAAATTGATTACCGTTATTGCAAACAATAGTTTTAGGTACACCAAAAAGTAAGAATGCATGATCCTCCAATATCTCAGACAACTTAGACATTAGTGACTTACCTCACTGGGAGGAATATACAACATTTGCTTATATAATCTTTTATACTTAAAATGAATTTATACCCTGACGTGGACCTGGGACATGGCCCAACAATATCGTCAAAAATCAGCTTCCACGGGCGAGTAACCGTAGGGCGACCTAACATGAGACCTGCGGGTGGTTTCGGTTCCACCTTACATGCAGTGCAAACACGACACTTACGAATGCATTTAGCTATGTCGCTCTTGGCTTTTGGCCAGAAATAACTTGACATGATACAGTGATACGTCTTACACACGCGTAGATGACCATCGGTGGGCTTGTCATGGCTTTGTTGTATAATTTCGGTACGATGTCCTTTAGGTACAACAATTTTCCACTCGGAATGGGCATCGCCTAACTCCGGATAAGGAATTTTACACTTTTTAAAAACCTTGAACCATCGAAGCGCCAAAGCGGTTATTTTAAGGCTTTCGTAACAACTTCGTTGCACATCTTCAAGTACCAACGATATTTAATATTTTTAAAAAGGGGTTTGGTACGATCAATATTAATCTGTCCAATTGCCGGAACCTAACGGGACAAGACATCCGGCATCAAAATTGGTTTGCTATAGACGTACGCTCCATCGCGCAAAGCGATCTGCGAGGTCTTTCAGATTATCCAACCATAATAACGTAAAATGATCGGTAACCACATTGAACTTACCGCCTTCGATATAAGGTCTAAATTTGCTAATCGCCCAAACAACAGCGAGGCATTCTTTTTCAGTAGCGCTAAATTTACACTCACTAGGACTAAGAAACCGACTTATGTAGCTTGTGACTTTTTCGCATTCCGGATAACTCCGTAACAATATGGCACCCAAATCGTAGTCACTAGTATAAGTTTGAATAACGAAAGACCGATCGAATACCGGACAACTCATTATGGGGGCAAATACTAATAAATTCTTAATTATGCTAAAAGCGGAATAACAATTCCAGTGGAATTTGTTTTCCCTTACGCAATAATTTACTAATCGCGGCACTAATGGTGGCAAAATTTGGGATAAAACGACGGTACGAGCCGCAAACAGCAATAAAGCGGCGGACTTCTGGCACATTAGTGGGAGGAGAAACGTTCAATATGGCCAAAACTTTCTTCGGATGAAAATGAAGATCTCGTTGATCTACGACATAGCCTAGGTATTTCATCTCTGAACGGCAGAAACAATATCTTTCTCTAGCCACAATCAAGTCACCATTGTTTAAACGTCCGAAAAATTTGTTTATAACCTCGAGATGTTTCGAAAATCATTAGTAATCACGATTATATCGTCGAGATCCACGAAAACATTGGGTTCATGGTTGATTCCGAGCACCCTATCGATCAATCTCTGCCAAAAGGCATGCGGTTAAATTCAAAGAGTGCGCGGCTGGGCACGCTAAAAGCAGTAATAGGTCGTGAGGTTTCAGACACGGGTACTTGCCAGTAAGCACTCTTAATGTCTAAAGATGTCAGAGATTCGGCATACCTAAGTTTGTCAAGGGTAGCTAATACAAAGGGTAACGGATAGGCGGCACGCTCGGTAACCTTATTTACTCTCCTCTTATCGACGCAAAATCTGTATGATCCATGTTTTTTTTTTGACTGAGACGATCGGTGAAGACCAAGGATTGGACGAGGGTCTTACAACTCCATCTTTCAACATGGTATCAAGTCCATCGTTAACGATTTTCTGCAACGCGGGGGAAATTAAATAAAAATAAATCGGTGCCTAAAACAAGAGGTTAAGGTAGCGAAGATACAACCAACAGGTTTACAACGACTACTTTATTTTCTGTTTTCAAAGTTAGGTTGTAACTACCTAAAATTTCACATTGTTTGCCATTTGCTACAGTGCAGGCATTAAGTCGGCAAGGTAACAGCTTCAGGTTTAGTGCTGTAGTTCATCATAACCAGTTTTTCCTAAGATGGTGTGAGAAGCACCACCGTCTAGCAATCCTAACAATGGAATTCCCAAATTATAGACTTTAAGATAGGGACGTTCATCGCTTCGAACATTAGCTAGAACAAAGTCAAGGTTGGCTAGTATGGTATTAATAATAGGTGCGGCATTAATAGTTTTTCTGATCCGCTTTTTACTTAAGGGCGAGTACGTGAACCGATCTCTCTACGGCTCGAGTTCCCGTTTCCCGAACACTTAGGACAGGTTCGTACTGCACATTTACAGCACCACATCGAAAACAATGAATCCTTTTAGGCTAACTACAAGCGCGCGATATATGCCTTTCGAATCACAATTCCAATATCCAACAGCGCTGATATTACGTTGAATGGGGTTACGAATTTGTATCGGTACACATGACGACGAAAAGTTTGTTAACAGATCAAAATTAGTTGGCGGGTTTTCATCACAAGTCAAATTTACTTGAATGCGAATAAGTATTCTTTGTATGCGGATTTTTGATACGTCAAATCTAGTTCGAGTAAATTATCGGTATGGGAAAAAGGAGAACGAAACTGTTTTGTACTATGGTGAATCTTTTTTATGATTTGACAAAGTTTAGGTAGGTCACAAATATTGTGGACAGTATAACACACTAGCTGCTACTGGAAATTTGTGTTGTAAATTCCGTTTAATCATTTCCACACGCGATGCTTCAATAGGAAGACATCGTAACTTCTTAAACAAATTTTTCATAACGGAAAAATAAATAATTACTTTTTCATTTACGCCTTGAGTGCGTGATCGGATCTCGTCTTGCAACCAAGTACATAGTCTTATGGTAATAAAGTAAAACGTAATTTATCCTCAAGTTCATCCCAAGAATTTATAAAATGTTTGACAGCCTTGTACCAGATAAGGGCGGGACCGCAAAGCATTTCGGTGGCTGAATTAAACAACAAGATTTTGACAACACTTCACAATTCTTAAAGTTCATTAACCCGTTGAAGAAAATCATTAATTGTGTAAGTGCCATCATAACTCAGATTCCATTTATGTACGGCGGAAAAGATTGGTACGAAACAGGTTTATTATATTAAGCATTCTACTGTTGTTGTCAGTATAACCACAATTACCAAAGTCTTGAATACTTGTACACTCAGTTTTAATTTGGGGTGCAACGGCCTGATTATAATTGTGCTCAAACAGTGGTAATAACAAATTAGGTTGGTCTATAAGACTAATTCATCTAAAGGTACCTCTAAATCAATTAAAGAAATTTCATTGTCCCTAAGAGAGGGCTAGCAATATTTCTACTACCGGGCAAACTCCCTCATTTATTAGGCAAACAGTCATTCAAAAATTGAATTTTAGTAATTAATTCATATCTACGTAGGGTTTTCTGTTCATCCACGTCTAAAATTAGCATCTGTAAATTTCTTAACAAAAGGTAATCGAAATGGTAGCATGGGAATTACAATTTGAGCAATTGTAACGGGCATTTTTTGTAGGTTAACATTTTACGCTTCCTTTCTGTTAGAGTACTTAAAAATACATCGTTTCTTTGGGATCGCTATTTGTATAAAGTAAATACTTCAGAATAGTTCAGATTTGTATGCAATTTAACTCGCGTGTATTAATTAAAGATAGATAAATTGAAGCTTGATTCTCATTAATAAATAAATTCCAACTTATCGGAAACGATAAACAGCCTGTAATTAACTATTAGATACGATTGTTACATTCACGTTTTGGATGTTCCTTATGTTATTATACCAGTCTAGATAATAGGTCGATACGCGGTTGGAATAACAACGATTGAGATATCTACAGACAAGAGTTCTAGTTTGTCCTTGGTTACTATATGTTAATTACGTTACGTTGTTAGTTTTCGTGCTTGGCTCTTATATATATTAATTACGTAAAAGTTACTGTTTGCTTTTGCTTGGAAGAGAGTGTGGAAAAATGCGATGTTGTTTGTTCAAGCCACGCTTGTTTTTCACTAAATAAACTGTAATAAAATACAAAGAACGGTATATAATTTGTTATAAAGTGCTTATAATGTGTATTTAAAGTGGTTATGTGTCTTAGTAATATTTACTCGTTCGGGGTACCCAATGTGAAATCTGCAAAATCGCTCTTTTTATTGTGAACCTGTCTTCATTTTTACGAGGTCGTTCTAAATGTCTATGTGGTTGGCGCGGAGTTTGAATTGGTAGTAATAACCTATTCAATTATATTCCTAGGTGTTTTATTCTTGTATAATGTTGGACGAAAAACAAAATTCCGTGATCACTGTTGCTCCTACAGAGATAGAAAGAGCTCCCGATCTTATTCGAATTCCGACGTGTGATAATGTCTGCTGCTAACACCAGTGAAATACGTAGGTGTGATTAGGGTAACGTGTGATAAGTTCCATCAACACCCTCCCAGTAAAGGGTGAAGTGCTTCGTTAGTGCGGGACCTCGTGCATCCCACACTTCAAATGCAAGGAAGCGTTCCTGAAGGACTTCTGTAAATTGAACTATTTCCTACTTGTTTTTACTTTAAATACCTGTCCGTCGCTTTGCCATACCTTTGGCGTTCTGAGACCTTTTACGATAGACTTGCATGCTATATTTTAAATAAAATTAAAAAAAAGAAAAATCAATACTACTGGACTACTCATATTAATTGTGTTTACTTATTTATTTTGTTAAAATTTTATCTGCTTTATGTCTAATTTGTGTGTGAGGAAACGTTTCTGCTACTCCCCAATATTACCTCACTTTGTACTAAAGATTTGTTATATGGCTTTTAACGTTGTTATATTATATAGATTATCCAAACAGTTTCTTTTTTTTTCATTCTACAAAGTACTGAATAACTTAGACTTTGCATTGCTGCTATGCTTTTTCTTTGTTTCAGGTTTGCAGGACTAATTTGTTTTTCTTTCAGGTTTACTATTCTAATTTTTCTATTGCAGGTACTGTTACTAACTCCTTACCGCCGCATACATCATAGGTCAGTCTGCTTTCTACAACCCCCCTACTCTCCGATTGAGCCCGGTCATTTCTTTGCCTTTCTTTGTGTTACGTAGCATAAATTTGGCGCCCAACGTGGTTGCCACGGACAAAAAAACGTAACAGAAATTTTGGCGCCCAACGTGAGCACGATTTTTTTTGATTGGCCCGATATTATTTTTTCTTACTTCTCGTTTGCGGCTCGACTTTTTTTGAGGGGCTTGATTTTTTTTGATTTGCTCTTGATTTTCTAAATTTTTTTTTTATGACCTTGATTTTTTTGGCCTTGATTTTTTTTTTGGTGTATCGGTTCGATTTTCTTTTCTGCCAATATTGGCTGGCTCTAATTTTTTTTTTGTGGTGTAGTCTTGAATCTTTTTCCTTCGCTATATAGAAATTCCTTGATTGTAATTTTTTTTTGTGTGAATTATCAGAGTTGTGTTTTCGCTGGTAATTTGGTTCTGGAAAACACTGGCGCCCAAGTTTTCTGTACACCACCTTTTTTTTCTTTCTTTTCTTCACGTCACTTTCGCTACCTCACTTAAATATAATCCTAATGTCCCCGATCTAAATCTGGTTGTATTATACGACTTTTTTTTTCTCCTTCTTGATACCACAGTTGAAGCCTTTCGTTACTTTTTCCAAGTTTTCCGTTTGTCGTTCCCTAGCTTACTTGAGGCTTGACACTTGTTTCTTATGTTGGCTATTGCTGTTGGTTTTCTTCCTCGCTACTTTTCTTTTCTTTTGGTTACTGCGCGCGCGAAACCAATTTCTTGAGGTTGGAAACTGTGCTGTTTCTTTTCTAAAGAGACATCCGTGCTTTGACGAATTAATGGCAGCGTTTATGCCTTTACAGCTTGGTCCTCTCCGATTGCTACTGCTTACCTATCTTTCCCTGTGGATTTCTTTACTCTTAGTTTGGTCCGACATTTTCTTCTGGCTAGTCCTACCATTTGTTCACAATTTGACTATTATAGTCGCTTTCTACATCCATTCCCTGAGGTAGGCTTCAGATCTATTTTCTTTTCCTTTAGGAATTTCCACTTGGTCGCTTCTGTAGGTCTGTTAGCCATACTCTGCTTGAGTAATCGTTTCATACGAATCTGTGTTACCTCAGTTGGAAGTATTCTAGATGGTGTACTAGCTTGCCTTTGCTCTTTACTTTGTCTTGGTTCTTTCTTCGCTGCACACTTGAGGGTGACAGGTTTGCTACGAGTTTTCTTCCTCCTTTTTTTTCTTTTCTCTTGGTTTTTTCCACGGGAAGCCAAAACTGTTCTTTGAGGTGGAGAACAGAAATGTCCCTTTTGGGGACATCCGTCTTTTGACGATTTTGAAAGTAGCTAAGACTTTTAATCCTTATTGGGTGTTTACTTAATGCTTTCTTTACCTATTCTGTCGTTGGTTACGATAGATGACTTTGTCTTCTTTTGAAAAAAAAAATGTTCTTTTTCTTATACTGGTGTTGGTCCTTCGGACCGGATAAAAATTTTTTTTTGTTTGGTTTTTTGTCTGTCGTTTTTTTTTCTTTTTCTTTTTTTCTTTTTCTTTCACCCCGACGTCTTTATTTTGCTAGGGGGGAATTTGTAACGGGCATTTTTTGTAGGTTAACATTTTACGCTTCCTTTCTGTTAGAGTACTTAAAAATACATCGTTTCTTTGGGATCGCTATTTGTATAAAGTAAATACTTCAGAATAGTTCAGATTTGTATGCAATTTAACTCGTGTATATTAATTAAAGATAGATAAATTGAAGCTTGATTCTCATTAATAAATAAATTCCAACTTATCGGAAACGATAAACAGCCTGTAATTCATTATTAGATACGATTGTTACATTCACGTTTTGGAGGTTCCTTATGTTATTATACCAGTTTAGATAATAGGTCGATACGCGGTTGGAATAACAACGATTGAGATATCTACAGACAAGAGTTCTAGTTTATCCTTGGTTACTATATGTTAATTACGTTACGTTGTTAGTTTTCGTGCTTGGTTCTTATATTGGTTCTTATATATATTACCACTACGATTCATTATTTCTCGACTTATTTAACTGACCTGACCAACTTCCAAGAATAAACTTCAGTAATATATATATATATATATATATATATATATATATATATTGCCGTGGAACATTAGAAAAATTTTTGGACGAAGCTGGGATAAAGCTTTAACATCAGTCCTTTACCATTGTCATCAAATAATTTTCAAAAATGCACAAATTTAAAAAAAAAATGCTTATCCTTTTATTTCTGCTTTAAAATTCATCAGCAGCTTCCCTGGCCAGCTCAGCTGTGCCTCTTCTCGGATACATAAATATACAACCATTCTTCCTTCACACTCGCACACCATTCAATAAAATCACCAAATAATATAACAATCATACAATCTTTTATTTACCGCTGTTTACAGACAATTTATTTACACGTATAAAAAACAGTTTGATACACTAATTACAAACTCAAAATGTGATATATTTTTAAAGTCCTTGATTTTCTAATTTTTTCCAAACAAATTTAATGAGGTATGAGGCCCCACATATTACCCTTAATTGACTGTACACTAGAGTATGGTGAGCTCATAATAACCCAGTTTATTTAGTATATGCCTTTTACCTTGCATAAATTAAGTACAACATTTATAGACCCGTTTACCTTTTACAATCCAATTTATATTCAGAATAAGATTTTGTAAGTATTAAATACACCCTTTTTCAATATTTAACCCAAATAAATTGTCTAGTACATGTATCTTTTCTAATAAGTTTATATAACCATAAATAGTTTTATAGTACCATTCCATATCAGCATACAATCCTGGTTGTTTGTGATGCTTACCTCACATATATTATGCTTCCATTTATTGATTTTCGAGCTTTGTATAGTGGTAGCCGGACCTCTATTAATTTACTGTACACTACACGTATTTAGCGTTAATAAATAGAAGGTCGCTACTAATAAGTTACTCGTGCTAGCACTATATTTACTGTATTATCAACACATCTAATACTCACAAAAAGCTTCTACTATTATTTTGGTCAGCATTCAGTACTTCATCGTAGTAACGTAGTATAGAAGCGAAGAGAAGACAAGAGACAAGAGAACGTTAATATTTTCAATTCAGTATTTATATTGTTTCAAAATCCTACCTCCGGACACACTTCACGTGAAAAGTTTATTTTCAAATTTAAATTCTACAAATTTTGAATACAACCGTTTGGAAAATTTGTGAAACTTACTCCGTCCTACGTGCCGTATGTCCAAAAGCGCTCACAACCTCCGCGTTTGTCTACGTTTGCAAAACGGTCTGTTTTTAACCAATGATAATATTCTCCGTCGTCATAAAACCCCGTCTATACTATCTTCATCTCTGTCATGCATGTCTGCTGTCGCGTTTAAAACCCCACTTGAGTTACAGAAATCGATATTGCTGACGGTTTATCTCTACTCTATGTGTATATGGTCTACGTGCCTTTTCAACATCAACGTTTTTATATTTGTCTCTGTCTGTAGTATATAACCGATCGTGCATTTCCCTTGCTCTTTAAGAAATTTGTTAGCTTGTTGTTCAAACCCAACTGACGGTTGAAAATATTTTCTATGAACTGCTATCTTAATATGTCTATAATTTCGACGAATGTAACCTTTTGAAAACGCAGGTGTTTGTTAATTATCAACCGTTTAGCACAACCATTCTTAGACTTTATGTTTCGTCGTATTAGATAAAACTGACGTTTGCTTGTTACTACGAAATTCTTTTTCCTTGGAATTATTGATTCTCTTACCCTAGTGCGTTTTCTTATGCTTTTAAGTGTTGGATTAAAATCAATTAAAATTAATTATGCGTATTTTATTTGCTTTAAAACTGTTTTTGTTTATGTACTTTTAACCTTTCAATTATTAATTATAAAAATACGTCACTACTTGTCCGTTCTCCCTAAATGAATTAAATAAATTTTGCGCGTAAATAATTTGTTCTTTTCTCTAAACAGGGTGGTTGAAATTTTATTGTTTACCCCTGATTTAACCTTTTGAATCGACAACAATATATAAATATAAATATATATATATATATATATATATATATATATATATATATATATATATATATATATATATATATATATATATAAGTTGATATAACATGATACGACACTAACCTATAAACACGTTTCTTGTAGTGGAAGTAGTTAAGCTGTAGACCCGTTTCGTTATTCCGCTTGTAAATTAATCTTTAGCATTTATATATCAAATACATACAAAATAACATTCAATTTATATATTTGGCGGGCATGCATATTTTAGAACGTTTTGCAATTAGAATTCCATTTTTATAGAATAAAATACATTCAGCTTAATAAAAAAGATGAAAATTTAGTGCCTGCCTGTGGTGACATTTGTTAGATTAATGAAAGCGTGTTTACTTGCGAGATTTTAACTATTTAAAGGTAGTTCATATTCAAGCTCTGTAAAATGTGAGTATCTTATTCAAAACCACCGTTTCAAAGATCCTCAGTCAATTGTAAATAGAAGACGTTCAGCTCTTGTTAAACAACTTAACACTCAACAATTTTTAAGGTTTAGCTGTTCCAAAACTATAATGCATGCCGATTTACAAAGGGGTTTCTCTCAGTTCTAGTATGAACTGTTTGGTTAAGACAGAACTAAGTTTATGTGTGTTGAGTGCTTTTTACATTGTACAAAAAGGAATTCAGTAGAACTTGTTTCAAGAGTAAATATTTAAACACAGTTCAGACCCAATTAAACTTTGCGTTTTGTTTTACAATGTTAAAATTTCACTTACAGTAGTAATCCTTAAAGTGCTTTGCAACAAGGATTGTGTAACAACAGTAAAATAGTACCATTCATTTATAGCGATTTCAAAGTAGATGTTCGAAAACGCTATCCTACCTCAACATACTTTGTTGTTTTTTTCGAAGCATCGCTTGCTACCTAAAAATAGTTCTACAGTCAATAGAATGTATTTCATTTGAAGGCGTTCTTTCAATACGTCTAAGTTCTTACATATCATTTTGAACGAATTTGCGTTACACATCCTCAAAAACGGAGTAGAAAAGCATTCGATCTAGAGAACGAGAAAGAAACCGAATAGTAAATGTTTCAAGCAATCGACTTGTTTAGAAAATATTTTCTTAAAAATTTTACTTTACACAAATTAAGGGTAGGTGTTCTACGTGACCAGAAATAGATTTCCATTCCAGCACCTACGTTCAAATTGTCTAAAAAATCTTCTAAATTGTGTAGAGTCGTCTTGCCAATGAACTTTGTAAAAATTAGAACCAATAATTTTATATTCTAACAGACCCCACCAAACGGTAGCACTAAAACCTGTCTGCAGATTAGTGGGGTGAACAACGCACGAGATTTCTCTATTCTATAAATGATAACTTTTTTTTTAACAATCCGCAGTTAAACAAGTTAATTATGTCGCTCCAGTTATTTTTGTGGAAGGTTTGCGTTATTAAAGCATTTTCGAATAAAGTGTATTAAATTTCAGATAATATATTACATGAACACCTGACGTAAAGATTTACCTTATAATTACGACTAGTGCGTAAATTATAATTGCTTGATTAAAACAAATTATTAATAGTTTGGATATTATCGCCTTATATACCTTATATACCTTATATACCAATTGGGAAATTAGCCTCAATGATGTAAGTGGCTACAACTTTTTTATTGGTAGTCGTATGTCGCAGAGGTATGAAGCACTAACTTTCGTCCTACGCCTCTGAAATATGAAGCACTAAAGAGCAGTAACGAAGCAATAACTTCCATCTACATAAGTTTTTTGAAATTAAAATAAACCGCTGCTGGAATTAAAAATATAGGTGGTCGCAACTTTTTTATTAGAAGTTGTACGCCACTGAAATATAAAGCACTAAAGAGCACTAACAAAGCACTAGCATTTGTCTACAAACGTTTTATGAAATTGAAACAAACCGCGGCTAGAATTAAAATACAAGTGACCTTAATTTTTTTATTAGAAGTCGTACGCCGCTGAGATATGAAGCACTCACTTTCGGCTGACATGAATTTTTGAATTTGAAACAAATACCGGCCAGTTGTAAAGTTAGCCGCAAAAATATAAGAGGCTACAACTTTTTTATTGGTTGTCGTATGTCGCAGATATATGAAGCACTATAGGAAGCACTAACTTTTGACTGATACAAATGTTCAAATTTGAAACAAACCGCCGTCAGTTGTGAAATTAGCCGCAATAGAGTAGCTGGTCACATTTTTTTTAGTATTCATCCTACGCCTCTAATATGAAGCACTAAATAGCACTAACAAAGCAGTAACTTTCAGCTGCAAAGATTTTTTTTAATTGAAATAAACGCGGCTGGAATTAAAAATATACGTGGCCATAACTTTTTATTAGAAGTCGTACATCGCTGAGATATGAAGCACTAAGGAGCACCGAGAAAGCACTAAGTTTCGGCAGAAACGTATTTTTGAATTTGAAACAAACTCCGGCCAGTTGCGAAAGCTAGCCGCAAAATGTAAGTGGCCACCCTTTTTTATTAGTTGTTGTACGTCGCTGAAATATGAAGTACTAAAAAGCACTAACGAAGCACTATCTTACGGCTGAAGTGAATTTTTGCATTTGAAGCGAACCGCGGCCAGTTGTAAAGTTTGTCGCAATAAAGTAAGTGACCACAACTTTTTTGTTATTCATCCTGAGATATGAAGCACTAAAGAGCACTAATAAAGCACTAACCATCGGCTGTAATAAGTATTTTAATTGAAGAAAGCCTCGAGTACGTGTGCAGTTTCGCCTACAAATTATGAATTGCCATTTTTGAAAAGACGTTTATTCGGCGATGTTCTTTTATAAGGCACTAAAGAAGTACTAATGAAGCAATAACTTTCGTCACCTATAAGAACATTAGTGCTTACAAAGTCGTGGCTAATCTCACGAACCTAAAATTTATTTGAATTTAAGATTGGAAAAAGTTTCATTGATTAACTTATGCAGGATCCCCAACGGTTCTTAATAATAAATATCGCCTTAGCAAAGGTAATTTTAAATAACTTTTCTTTAAAATACTATTGGTATTGGCTGTAATCAATAAGACTATTATTCTGTATTGATCAAAATCTCTTCTAGTATAATTTTACAGCACTTCTTTTTACATCCGTTGTATTTTCCTGACCAATTCGAAAGAGCTGTAGTATAAAGCAAGAGATATAAGTGAGCAGTTATGATTCAAGCACCGCAGTTTCGTATCCACACAATCGCGATTTCGTATTCCGTACGCCGATATGCTAATGCGTAGAACAATTTAGGTATATTTATATTTTAAGCAGAGGTTTTATTGAAATTCTGAAAGAAGTTATGGTCTAGAGTGAATATTGAAAGCGTTTTAAAGAAATTTAAACCAAACTTCAAAATATTCCGCTTAGGTAGTAGTGCTTTGTAGCTTTATAGTGCTAAAATTTCTATATTTTCAGCTACTTTGAGTCAAACTAGCAGTGCAATTCGAAACTGACGTTTAAATTGTGAACTCAATTATGAATGTTGTGGAATAATGACAAGTGTGTACGTTAACGTTAAGGCTTTACAGTAGCGTTTAGTATAACAATTGAAAACGTTTACAGCAATAGAAAACTTTTCCGGAAAAATTATTTTATGGGACAAGCAAATATGCTGAACTTTCCCTTGTATCTCTGTCGAAAGGTTTCCAGCTCCTCCATAGCCTCATTTGGATTGATACAACGTGTTCTTAAATTATTTATCATTGAAGTGGTCGCTTTACAATACATACACTGCCATTTATAATCAATTCTTAACGGTTCACGTTATTGTCTTTTAAAAACACTACACCATGGGGCTATTCCATTATCTATCTCACTCAGTAATCAACAAACGGCAACACCCTAACTGCGCACTTGATGGAACAGAATTAAGCAAGAGGTCGAAAATAATCGTGTTAGAAGAAAATGGCTTAGAACTTTTTACTTAACTTGTTCACAAGACCGCCCACAAAGGGGGTCAATGGGGGTCGCCTGACCTCACCTGAATATGTTCCTTTCGTTTTTTTTTCGTTAGAAATCGCAACACCTTTACTAGAGATTGAAGAAGATTACGATTTCACTATCGGTTATACTATTGTTTAAAAATAAAGTAAACCTAAATGTTGAGATTACACTACAGGTATGCCTATTGTCTAACTATAAATAGACCGACTTTGTATGTCATTTTAAGCAGGAAATTCGAATTAATGCAATTACCTTACAATAGTAACCCTAACCGCCTATAACAAAACTGTTATTTTCATTCTTTAATATCTAAATATCTTTACCCTGAAAGTTTCTATTCAAACGAAATATAAATAAAGGCTTTCATAATGGTTTCTTTCTTATTGTACAGGTTCAGGTACTCTACAACTAAAACTTTGGAATGTTCTACAAATGTCTCATTGTGTTCTATTCTGAGAAAAAATATATTCTTTATCTATAACAGTAAAGTACGTCTATATCTTCAGTGACTTCAGTTTGTATTCAGTGTTTTTCTAATGCGATGTACTTTTAATTTGTGACTTTATCTGACTGTTGAATTAGTAGAAGACGTGTATGTTGATAGAATTGATTGGTCATTTTCCTCGTAGTTATTGTTATCAGTGTTGATAAGTAGTGTAGTTACAGGTTTTTGTTTTTAAAGAAGGCCAAAGATTGCAGTTACAGTTTAGTTACGGATAGGATAGCAGTAAGTACTAATGTACCTAATGCGTGAGAATACATATTTAAAAATAATATTTATTTGCAATTGGGAGATTCTTTTTTTTTTCTTTAAAGTCTATTTGATTAACAAATCTCTTCTTTTGAAATATCAGAAAAATAAAGCGTGTTATTTTTTTCAGACATTCAGATCTAAGATCAGTAACAATACTAACAATGGATATTAGAAAATTTTTCAAACGAAATGAACTAAAAGAATCATCTAGCATAGGCTGTAGTAGTAGCGGTGCTGGTGCTAATGCTATTTTTGAGTGTAATAGTATAGTACATAATAGTGTCAATGATCTAAATAAAGCTGGTAGTTCGTCACCCAATACTTTAAAATCTCTCACATGTGAATATGACACCAATCTTTCAACTGATAAGAATGAGTACATGCTCGATTTGGGCAATTTTATTAACTCGAATGAAACACTTTCCGACGATGTTCGCTTTTCATTATTAAGAAATCCTTACAAACCAGATCCTAAATATAATTTCAAGAACGATTCCGAAGAAAGAAGACGTGCTTTTAGATATGACTGGCTTCAACAATACGATTGGCTTGCGTATTCTCCAAAACTCAAGGGCGCACTTTGTAAATATTGCGTAGTTTTTCGGCCAACTGTTAAAAGAGGGGTTCTTGGTTCTTTCATTGTGAAGCCCTTCACAAAATATCATGACTTTGTCGCTTCTGCAAAAGCACATGCTACAACCGAATGGCATCGTGATTCAACTATAAAAGCTTCTAGTTTTACAAAAATTATTGAATGAAAACGTCTATCAATTACCTCTCAAATAAATGAAACTGAGCGGGATTTGATTGAATCGAATCGCAAAAAACTTATACCAATAATATCCACCGTCATTTTTGTGGTATGCATGATTTGCCATTACGAGGTGATAAAAAAGGTAATTTTAAGGATCTTTTACAATTCAGAATAGAAAGTGGGGATCACATTCTAAACGAGCACTTAAAGTTTTGCAAAAAGAACTCAAAATACACCTCTCACAGAACTCAAAATCAAATAATTTCAATTTGTGGAACATTAATTAGGGAAAAAATTGTGAAAGATGTGAATTTGAGTGAAGCATTTTCAATTCTGGCTGACGAAAGTGCAGATATTGCTGGGGTAGAACAGTTATCACTTGGAGTAAGATTTGTTATTAATGACAATTCGGTCAGAGAAGAATTTTTAGGTTTTGTAGTCCTTACATTGATGAACGCAGAAGGTGTAACTGCTGCAATTTTAAACGCTTGTAATGAATATGGTCTTTGTATGGATAAATTAGTTGGATAAGGTTTGATGGTTGCTCGACGATGGCAGGTCATGAGCAGGGAGTCCAAAAACTTATTAAAAATAAATATCCAAAAGCGATATATTTTCACTGCGCGTCCCATAGATTAAATTTAGTAATAAATGATTTGAACAAGATTCCGGATATTCAAAATTCAGTAAGTACCATTAAAGAAGTAATTACTTTCTTTCGAGATAGTCCATTAAGACGTAGATATGTTTCTAATATTCCACTACTATGTGAAACACGCTGGTCCGCCAAATATAAATCAATGAGGTTGTTTGCGGAACATTTTGCAGATACCATGAACGCTCTGGAAAATTTAGCTCATAACCGTGAAATAAATGCTCAGACAAGAAATAAGGCCAGTCAACTTTTAATTGCGTTTCTTCCTCAAAATTTATTCTTTGTCTGCATATTATGGCCAAATATTCTAGCAAATTGGAACCTGTTTGTAATGCACTGCAGTCTAAAAGTATAAACTTATTTTCCGTTAAACAGCACATAGATGAACTACTCAAACTTTTTAAGACACACCGTAGTGATCCTGAACAATATTTTAAAGAGGTTTATAAAAAAAGTGTTGAACATGCCCATGGTTTTGGATTGGAAATTACATTACCACGTATTGCACCAAGACAAACTCATAGGTCTAATTATCATATGAGTAGTGTTGAAGATTACTTTCGAGTAAGCCTTTTATTCCTTATTTGGATTCTGTTATACAGTCTATTTCCACAAGGTTTTCTGAAGATGATACGACTTCTTTTTACTCTCTGGATTACATCCAAATAACTTAAAGACAACAATATAAAAGAGCATTGTTAAATAAAAAGAAGAAATAGCCAGAGGTTACAACATTGATAACTTTCCAGAACAGTTGCAAACGTGGGTTGAACTTTGGCAAAATAGAGAGATTCAACAAGATACAGACTTTGTACATTTGCTTGATAATGAAGTTTCTTTTTTTCCGGCCATCAAAACTGCGCTGAATATTTTTTTGGCATTACCTCCAACTACTGCAACAATAGAAAGGTCATTTAGTACGCTAAAGCGGGTAAAATCGTGGCTTAGATCAAGCATGTCAGGGGATAGATTATCAGGTTTATGCATCCTTAGTGTACATAAGGACATTGCAGGTAGAGAGAAACAAGCATTTATAAATGAAGTCCTAAATAGATTTGGTCAAGACCGAAGAAGATTGATATTTTTATTCAAAAATGATGATTAATAAAACGCGAGAACAGTCCTATTCAGCAGTGCCAGTTATAATAGTTTGTTGTACCCTTCTTAGTTCTTAGTCATGTTTGTTTGTGCAATAAATATTAAAGACACTATTTAAAGTGCCGGTCGGATATTTATTTACTATTAATTAATATCTGTGGTTTGTGGCCATTTGATTGACAATGCGGCTTTTCTGTTTCCGTTAAATATGGTTGTGTCGTGTCTGTATTTTTACATTTTCTTACGGGTGGCTTATTACGTGTATTGGAATAAGTCCATTCAATTTTCAATTAGTGTGTGTTAATGTAAAATCCAATCTTTTCCATTTGCTAACCTGTGCATCATCAAGCCAAAAGAATTGATAGCCTGCTGCACCAGCAATTTACCAGATTGGTAAGTAACTTTACACTTTATGAAAATTCGATTAATTACAGAATGCTGCATTTATTAAGAAACTATCAATCCTACGTTTGTCTTTCAATTTCAAATACTATAGCCGAAATCTCGAAAGATTGCATTCGCGTCATAGGTTTCTGAATTAAACACCGACATACTTTTAATGTATATCGCTTTTAAATTCAGTAACCTATGGCGTGAATGCATTCTTTCGTGATTTCAACTATAATATTAAAAAACGCTGCATTATCGATGGTCCTAACTGCTTTTGAGCTACTCTAAGGAAATAAGATTTTATGCCTTACATTACTTTCCAATACGTCCGGTAACGGGGTTGCATTAACAGTGTTCATCCTTTGTGTAACATAACTAATATTTTTGATAGTAGTCTTGACCCCCTCTACAAATTATTCTGTGGGCGGCCTTGCTTGTTCATCGTATTAATATTGGTGATATACTTTATTTTCAAATTGATTAGCGTTTGAGAAGTCTGTATGTAAGAAGCTTTTAGAAATAATCACTGGAGGGATCGATATATATATATATATATATATATATATATATATATATATATAAAGTAAAAAGGAATTATTGGCAAGTGACTCAAATTCAGCCACGAGGGCATCCTGTCGACGCGTTTCGCCCTAATTGGGGCTCATCAGGACAGGAGTAGCAAAGTTGTAATATTTAATACAGACACCTTATGGAAAGTACAGCATCACCTGGCTCACAATTTGTGTCTTTGTGTTGTTTCACCTGACATGGCAGGTTTTCAACAACAGTCGGCACGGAGGAGATCCGGCTCAACTACCTTTTTCCATTCCCAAAAGTTATAATTTAAAAAAAAAGTAGGATTAATCCTACCTACCTGCCATGTCAGGTGAAACAACACAAAGACACAAATTGTGAGCCAGGTGACGCTGTACTTTCCATAAGGTGTCTGTATTAAATATTACAACTTTGCTACTCCTGTCCTGATGAGCCCCAATTAGGGCAAAACGCGTCGACAGGATGCCCTCGTGGCTGAATTTGAATCACTTGCCAATAATTCCTTTTTACTTTGTATAAATTTAAGACTCATTAATCCTACTTTTTTTTAAAATAAATATATATATATATATATATATATATATATATTGCAATGTATTTACAGGAACTATCGAGCCCCGACGTTGAGCCGTTCAATAAAAATTGATATGATAAGGCCGTACTAGGTTTCACTGGCGTTTTCTTACTTAACTCCATCTCTCTGTGTTTTTCAATCAAATTTCACTCTCACTAATTTTACTTATTATTCTGCCACGGCTAGCTTTTATTATTCTACACAGAGTGCACAACGTTGCAATGATCAATTTTTCTCTCTTTTACCCCTTAATGATTACCTCTTTGTTTGAATTATAAAATGAAATTAATTAATTCCATATAATGAAAAGAAATATTATGTACAGGTTTTGAAAATTATTAAAATACACTCTTCAATCAATCAATATCATAAGTCTTATTTATCTCAAAATTTATCTGCTTTGCAATCAATCCAAAGTCACCAAAAACTACTATTTTTATCAAAGAAGCCTGGAACGTTCTAAACCACTTTATAATATTACATACTTTTAACGTATGCAAAGTCTGTTGCTGCCTCTGTTACACAAGTTTTAATAATTAAGCAAATTCAATATTCAAATTCAAATAGAAAAAATGTCTTAAAACTAATAAGATCTAACCTGCTCTGCTTACTTCGTGCTCATTTATTTCTTTCTCGCAACTCAAAATTGTACCAAAATCATCGACGCTTTAAAATATTATACCATCAATTAGAATTTTTCATGCATTTAATTTATTATACCATCCATTATCAACCAATATCAATTCAGAATTATTGCCATCAACACATTTGAAATATTATCAACCAACTAAGATTATCCATACACTCGGATTTATTATACACCCATTTAGATTTCGAAATTTTAGTCATCAGCCTCAAAATTATTACATCTATCTCAAATTATTGTCATCAGCCTCAAATAATGGTCATTATCCTCGAGTTTATTATACACCCATTTGGAATTTTATCTAACCACTCGCTTGAATTATTATACCCTCAATTAGAATCTTCCACTTGAATTTATTCTATCTACTTGAATCAGGATTATACACCCATTTAAAGCCCTTTTATTATTATATTAGGTTTACATAAATTACCCAAAATTCTACTCACGTTAATCGGCAAAAGAATTCTTCATATTTGTATCGCTTATCTGTCACTATACAATTTCACTATTAAAATATTATTACGCGCGACTCTTAGGTTCAGAGTAACGCAACTTTGCCTTCTTGAGTTAAAACTTAGCTCCGTTATCATTGCTCGCTGTTAATATATGGACTGATCTTACTTGTATGTGGGCCGGGCCCCTAACAAGTCCGTCGCTGTCTTAACCAATGAGGTCTTTGTAATTCCTACACTTCACTTGAAGTGGTTTTCTGATGTATTATACTTGACTTTTCGGGTAATGGTTGTTTGCTACAGATGCTTCGTTATCAGACTATACGGTGTTTTGAGTAAATAGTCGCTTTTCCATATTATACAAAAATACATGATGTAATTTTAATTTCGATTTTCATGTATGTTTATCTATTTACGCATCTTTAATTACATTTACTATCAAAAAATATCTCCGTTTTCATAACTAATTAGAAACCTTTTGAATACGTGTTTAATTACATTTATTATCATTCTCTTTTAAATACGCCTGCTTCTATACTGAAAAATATCGTTGTTTGAATTACTTAAAATTACTAAAGCTCTATATACCGGGTCTTAAATATTTGTTATTTACATAATGTATAAATTACCTATTTCTATGCTAACTATGCGTCCTATCGTTATAAGATGTGTCTATTTGCGTCGCTTATAACTAATTATACTCTATATACAGGGTGTTAAATGCTTACTATTTATATAATATACAAATTACTTAATTTTCTCTTAAATAAATGCAGTTTTCTGCTTCCTATCGTAATTTATGATTGCTGCACGACGATTGCTATAAAATACACCCTCAAACAACCCCTTATCACGGCAATATATATATATATATATATATATATATATTATAATGTCTAAGGGAGCTACTAAGAGTTATAAGGGTTGTTTAGTACAAGGTAGTATATGCCAAACAAAAATAATCCACATATTTGATCACATAAACTTAAAATGTATGTTTGCCGTATTTTATGTATACTAAAATACCATTCAAATATAGTAGTTGAAATTAAGTGCCAAAAGGTAATTTTAAAATGACTGAATGACGTAGTAAGATGTGCAGTGCTCAAGGGTTTATACCGAGTTGAATTTTAAAAGGCCTTTGAAAGTACATTTGCCGTCCAAAAGCCGGATGCGTCTATGAATGTTCACTATCAACATGCATCCAGGGTCAAGTATAATTTATTTTGGTTTCATTTTATGTAGAATCAACTTTTGGACAATATTTGTAAACTCAAAATTATTAGTTATAACAACGTAAAATATGATTGGTGGAATGTAAAGATTTAGGACATATATTAGAATTTAATGTGATTATGAAATTGTATAAAAGACATGAACTTTGGTATGTGCGACACGAACGTAGTTATTTGTTATGAACTTTAAGATGTAGTAGGCTAGTAGAGAGTTAACATGGTCGCCTTAGAGAGTAAACAAAGGGATTATTTTCGAACCAATTTTGTAAAAGACGTGTTTTCATAACTGTGCTAATTTGTATACAGATATTTAAAAGAAAATAAAAGTAGTTGTTTTAAAAGGAGTTTCAATTGAATAAGGTGGTAAAGAAACAAGCATCGAAAGTATAAAGTGAATAATAGTGATTGTGCGACGGTAAATTATTGGATTTGGAGAGTGGTTATACAGATTTGAAGTGATATTGGAGAGCGGTTTAAAGGTAGAAGGACATCGAGAGTGGATATACATAGAAAGAAGTTGGATATTGGAGTGCGGATTAAAGTTAGAAGGTCATCGAGAGTGGTTATACAAAGGAAAGAAGTTGGATATTGGAGAGCAGTTTAAAGGTAGCAGGAGCATCGAGTAAAAAGATACAGGAACGAGTAGATTGGGATTAGATACGGAGAAGCGGACGGATTTATAGAGAAAACAAGGATTCGAAGCGGAGATTAGCACAAGGGAAGTTGTAGCACTGATTTTTCTAAATTCTAAATTTGGGTTAATCATTTCAGGTATTGGGGAGCAGTTAAAATTCAAGGACACCTGGAAGCGGCACGAAAATTCAAGAACATCATTGTGAAGACGCATACGGTGATAAGGATTTTGAGCCAGCATTCAGGAAGGCATCAACGGAGTATAGACCAGGTGAGTGTTTAAATATATCTTAATACGTCAAAAATAGGCATACAAATTTTGGTTGTAATTGAATTTGGCACATAGCAACTTTGATCTTATTAGAAATTTTGGCATATACAAAAGTAGAGTATCAATTTTAGTAGTAAAACAAAAGAGTGCACTTTGGTTGGACTTAGCACATCTACTTATAACGGAACCCACTATAAGTAGTTTGAACACCCTGAGATTAAGAGCTTAAATAGTCGAGGCATTGCAATAAATAGTTAATAAAAGAACCAACCAAACGGTGCAAGTACGGGGCGTGCATTAGGTGTGCACATTTTAAAAGTTTATAAAATAAAGGGTAGAATATAGGTGGAAACTCAAAGTAGGGCGGTAGAATAAAGGTGGCGCCCAACGTGGGGCTGAAAAAAGGCTAGATTGAGTTGAAATTAGACAGAAATAGTAGAAGGATACGGGAGCCGGAGATTAGGTGGGGCCCGTAGTTAGATATTTTCAGGCATACGAGTTCAAAAATAGGCTGCAATGATGACGGACCCAGCAATGAAACGGATTACGAGATCGGGACTGATATACGGAATTGAAGCAGAAATCACGACACTAAACGATGAACTTAGGACACAGGACATAGAGCTAGACGCAGGGGGAGACATCCAGGAGTCGGAGGCGAGGCAGACAGACCCGGAGGCGTCAGACAAGGACCCGGACCAGCCGACGGCACCGGAGGTAAGGGTAGCAGAAATCACCGGAACCCAGGACCTAATACGACTCATAATGAGCTTGCAAACAAATTTGCAGAACGATTTTAAAACTTCAAACACGGAACTGAAGGCGGAACTATCGAACAAATTTGAAACTTCAAACACAGAACTGAAGGCGGAACTATCGAACAAATTTGAAACGTCACAGATTGAACAAAAAGAGGCAAATACGCATCTAACTAATAAAATAACGACTTTACAAACGACTTTAACAAACCAAATTGAAGATTCACACACCGAACTGAGAAACGAGATTAGGACGGCACACGCGGAACTGACGGCCAAACTGAATTCTACACAGGACTATCTACTCACGCAAATACAAAACGTAAAGGACGACATAAGGGCTGAGGTACACGAAAAGATTGACAGAATAGATGACAAATTAGAAAACACACGGGTACAGATTCAGGGAGACTTGAACGCGACAAAAACGGATCTACGGACCGAAATCAAGACACGCGTAGAGATAGTTGAGGAGACAATGGTCAGTGGTTTTACGACGTTACATTACGAAATTCAAACATGCGATAAAAGACATTTGACAAACTACAGAAATTTAGCACAAACCTTAGAGACGATACAGACCGAAAATATGAACACTAAGACGCAACTGGACGAAAAACTGGACGACAAAGTCACAGTATTAGAAAACCGGGTAGGACATGACGTAAGACAAATACATGAAAAATTGGACGACCTAGAACGACGGCGCATTGGACTGGACTACGGACAGCACATCAAATTGAACCGGGACGCGCTACCTAAATTTGAAGGACGGAGGACAGAACAGCCGATGGGATTTCTAGACAGACTGGACGAGATCGTCGAATCGGAAAATGAAAGAACTAAGTTACAGATAGTAGGGGCGACATTGACTGGCAACGCGGAAAAGTGGCACAATATCATACGCCGACAGTACGACACATACGCGGAATTTCGACGACTATTTATGGAACAGTTCTGGAGCAACACGCACCAGACGGACATACGTACAAATTTGATTACGGGACACTACAGTCGGACACACGGGACTCGCGAAGAATATGCAATAGACAAATTCAACCAGGCACAGCACTTGACACCAAAGTTGGGCGAGGACGACATCGTACTACTACTTGCGGGCCACATGGAGCCGGAAGTGACTAAGATGGTTGTGGTCCATAATGTTAAAACACTGCGAGAATTTTTAAGCGTTATGAGAAATTTCGATTTGGCAACGGCACTGGAGGCAAAAACACGGACTAGTCATTGGGATCAAAACCGGGGTTATAGGGATGACAACCGACGACATATGTACCATGAACAGCGACCCAACCATAGACAGGACAATTTCCATCACGAACATCGACCCAGCTACCGACAGGACTATTTTAACCACGGACACCGAAATCACTGGGGACACGACGGAAACAGGAGACCATACTACAATAGGGAACACCGGGAGAACGACATACAAAGACAAAACAGGCACCCGCACGACGACAACGCGGATGACGGCCGGACGACGGGAGGAGGAACCCAGCACGGATATAGCCGGACGGATAGGGACGCCAAAGTCCACCACATAACGACCAGCGCAAGGACTCAGGACACGGATCAAATTGAAGTGGTGCAGATACACGAGGCACCCATAGAAAAAAAAAAACGCAAATTTTTGGAAGAACGAATGCATAGGATTAAAGGTCGACGTGGTTTATAGTTTAAAAGACTTGTTGTTAAATAATTATAATTTGAATAAAAAGAACCTTTTGTTCATTAATATTAGTTTAAGTGAGTGTTTATATGTTGCTTTAGTTGATAGTGGTTCACAGTTGTCGCTGGTAGATGAGAGGGTGGTGATAAAACATGCTGATTTTTTAAAAGGAAGAATAGAAGCGATTGATGGGGTTAATTTATGGTCGGCTATGAATAAAAAGTTAACTACGATTTATAGGATCATCCGTGTACCGATATTTGTAGGGGATAAAAATGCAGGAGAGGCAGAATTTTTAATTACAAAGGTGTTGCATATAGATTTCATATTAGGAATGGACTTTATAGAGGATTTTGGATTGAATATAGATGGTAAGGATAGGTCGATTCGAATATTTGATAAAGATAAGTTATGGATGGTGTCTACGGTTAGTGAGGAATATAGGAATGGAGATAATATAGATAAGTCGGGATTAGGAATGGATAGGACAAGTGATTATAGACAGGTTAAAGTACGATTATGTAATATGTTTGTGAGATTAATTAAGGATGAACAGATTGGAAAAGTGAGTAGTGAGATAAAGGCGAAGCTAGAAGAATTATTTAATAAATATGTAGGGTTATTTAATGAAGAGCCAAGATTGGCGAGGCGATACATGCATAAGTTAGAGGTCACTGAAGACAACGGGTTTAATACAAAGGTGTATCCAATTCCGTTTGCTATTAGAAATAGGGTTAAAGCCGAGATTAACAAGATGTTACGAGATGGAATAATAGAACCAGCGAAAACTCAATATGTGAACCCGGTAGTTATTGTTCCTAAACCCAATAAAAGGGATATAAGGATTTGTTTGGATGCGAGGAAGTTGAATTCGATTACGAAACCGCAGTATGAACAACCGCAGGGGTTGGATAATTTGTTGTACAAAGTGTACGAGATGAAGTTTTCAGCAAATTAGATTTAAAAATTCATTTTGGTTAATTCCGTTGCATGAAGACAGTAAGAAGTTTACAGAGTTTAGTATTGAAGGAGAGATTTACATGTTTTCTGTAGTTCCGTTTGGGTTAAGTAGTTCTTCAGCAGCACTTGTAAGGGCCATGCAGAAGCTGGTTAACGAGTATGAATGTTTCTGTTCGCACTATGTGGATGATTTGTTGATTTTTCAAGGAACGAACAAGAACACCTGGAGCATTTAGAAAAGGTGATCCAGAGGCTGGACGAAGGGGTTTGAAGTTGAACGTGGAGAAATGCGAGTTGTTCAAGAACAAAGTTACATATTTAGGGTTTGAAATCAGTGAGAATGGGATGAAAATTTGTAATAAAAGGTTGGACGAGTTGAAAAATATTGCTCAACCAAAGAATGTGAAAGGATTGCGGGGATTTTTAGGGGTTCTAAATTATTATAAACGATTTATACCGCGATATTCTGAGTTGTGTGTGCCGTTGGTGAGTTTATTGAAGAAAATGAAAGATGGAAATGGACTTCTGATCGAGAGAAGGCGTTCCAGGATTTAAAAGTGCGTTTTATAAAGAGTTGTCATTAAAATATCCAAATTTCAAAGACGAATTTATTTTAAGAACGGATGCGTCGAAATATGCGATAGGGGCTGAGTTGGTGCAGATCCAGGACGGAGCTGAGGTACCAATTGTATTTATTTCGAGGGTATTAAAAGACTCCGAAACCAGATATGCGACGGCAGAGAAGGAAATGTTGGCGATAGTATATGCAGTGAAAAAGTTGCGTTTTATCTGCTAGGTAACAAATTTTAATAGAATCCGACAACACGGTGGTAACATTTATGAAGAAAAAGGAGTTTCTAAACAGCAGGTTGTACAGATGGGCGTTAGTATTACAGGAATACGATTTTGAAATCAAGCACAAACCAGGCAAGGAGAATGTGACGGCGGATTTTCTAAGCAGACCGCAGGTGGAAAAAAATAAAGACGTGAAGGATTGTTTAGTTGCTTTGCAGGAGTTCAGGGATGTTGGTCGGTGGACAAATGCCAAGCTTATGGAAACGCAAAGGCACAGTGAGGTGAGCTCGATCCGCGAGAGATTAACAAGCGAGAATGTGGAGGAGTACCGTGGATTTACCATCGTAGGGCAGTTCGTAGTAAAAGGATAGGTGAGGCAGAGCTAGTAGTGGTATCCAGAGACGCGGCTGTGGAAATTATAGATGAAATTCATTTAAATTTTGGACATATAGGCATAAGAAAAACATTTTTGGTATTCAGGTAGGCGTTTTATGCACGGAACGATATCACAGTGGTTAAGGAAAGGATCAATCGTTGCAAAATTTGTATCTTAGGGAAAGACAAGAACGTGGTGTTGCAGAATGTACCGATGAGTGTGAGCGTGAGCGAACCATTGGAATTGGTAGCTATTGATTACTTAAGCAACCTGATTACGAGTGAACAGGGGTATCGGCACATATTAGTAATGGTGGACGTTTTTTCAAAATTTGTTAAATTATTTCCGGCTAGGCGAAGCAACACGGTGCATGCTTTACAGTCGATTAAAGAATTTGGAAGCCAGGTAGGGAGAATGGAAAGGATTTTGGTAGACAACGCAACTTATTTTAACAACCAAAGATTTAGGAACGGGTTAAATCGAGCGTACATTAAGGTGTCATTTAGCAGTATACGGCATCCGAAAGCAAATCCATGCGAACGATATATACGGGAGGTAATAAAATATCTACGGTTAGCAACGCAAGAGCACCATAATAGATGGGTTAGATATCTGCCGCAGATTGAAAATTTCATGAATTGTGTACCGAGTTCAGTTACAAAAACGTGTCCGATAACATTGATTCGGAGGATTAAACCAGCTAGGCCATGGAGGGAAGAAGTCGAGGTACAAGACATCACAGAGTTGTTGGGCAGTGTTAGACGTAGGATCGAAAGGATGCAGCGTAGGGATATCGAGCGAAGGTGTAGCAGGATCAAAAAAAGGACAACTTTTGAAATAGGAGATATGGTGGTTGTGAAAAGGTTAAGAGTTTCGAACCGCGACAGGAACATTTGCGCGAAGTTGTTGTTTCCTTATGAAGGGCCGTACAAGATTACGCGTATTTTGCGGAAGGAAATACATTTGAATTAGCTACTATGACGGGGAATATCGTGGGCGTTTTCACTTGGAAAATCTATTCCCATATAAGGTTGTACAGGAAGAGGGTTTAGTAGAATAGTTGTTATATAGTTCATGCGACGGAAAGTTTAGTTTTGTTTTAGTTTATAAGTTAGGTTAGTATGTAGCATAGTTAGACAGACATGTTGAGAATTAAAAATAGGGGTTGAATAATTAAAATATGTAGGAATCCAAAAGGGTTTGTGTAAAAGGAAAGAGGGGTTTGATTTTAAATAAAACTAGAAATTATGCACACCAGGAAAGAGTAAAGCCGACGCAATTTCCAATTTCATTCAAAATCAGTGGGGCCAATATAATGTCTAAGGAGCTACTAAGAGTTATAAGGGTTGTTTAGTACAAGGTAGTATATGCCAAACAAAATAATCCACATATTTGATCACATAAACTTAAAATGTATGTTTGCCGTATTTTATGTATACTAAAATACCATTCAAATATAGTAGTTGAAATTAAGTGCCAAAAGGTAATTTTAAAATGACTGAATGACGTAGTAAGATGTGCAGTGCTCAAGGGTTTATACCGAGTTGAATTTTAAAAGGCCTTTGAAAGTACATTTGCCGTCCAAAAGCCGGATGCGTCTATGAATGTTCACTATCAACATGCATCCAGGGTCAAGTATAATTTATTTTGGTTTCATTTTATGTAGAATCAACTTTTGGACAATATTTGTAAACTCAAAATTATTAGTTATAACAACGTAAAATATGATTGGTGGAATGTAAAGATTTAGGACATATATTAGAATTTAATGTGATTATGAAATTGTATAAAAGACATGAACTTTGGTATGTGCGACACGAACGTAGTTATTTGTTATGAACTTTAAGATGTAGTAGGCTAGTAGAGAGTTAACATGGTCGCCTTAGAGAGTAAACAAAGGGATTATTTTCGAACCAATTTTGTAAAAGACGTGTTTTCATAACTGTGCTAATTTGTATACAGATATTTAAAAGAAAATAAAAGTAGTTGTTTTAAAAGGAGTTTCAATTGAATAAGGTGGTAAAGAAACAAGCATCGAAAGTATAAAGTGAATAATAGTGATTGTGCGACGGTAAATTATTGGATTTGGAGAGTGGTTATACAGATTTGAAGTGATATTGGAGAGCGGTTTAAAGGTAGAAGGACATCGAGAGTGGATATACATAGAAAGAAGTTGGATATTGGAGTGCGGATTAAAGTTAGAAGGT
Organism: Platerodrilus igneus; assembly: GCA_036346225.1. Lineage (NCBI taxonomy): Eukaryota > Metazoa > Arthropoda > Insecta > Coleoptera > Lycidae > Platerodrilus > Platerodrilus igneus. The sequence goes on from JARFIW010000943.1 coordinate 1,947,998, forward strand.
CATCGAGAGTGGTTATACAAAGGAAAGAAGTTGGATATTGGAGAGCAGTTTAAAGGTAGCAGGAGCATCGAGTAAAAAGATACAGGAACGAGTAGATTGGGATTAGATACGGAGAAGCGGACGGATTTATAGAGAAAACAAGGATTCGAAGCGGAGATTAGCACAAGGGAAGTTGTAGCACTGATTTTTCTAAATTTTAAATTTGGGTTAATCATTTCAGGTATTGGGGAGCAGTTAAAATTCAAGGACACCTGGAAGCGGCACGAAAATTCAAGAACATCATTGTGAAGACGCATACGGTGATAAGGATTTTGAGCCAGCATTCAGGGAGGCATCAACGGAGTATAGACCAGGTGAGTGTTTAAATATATCTTAATACGTCAAAAATAGGCATACAAATTTTGGTTGTAATTGAATTTGGCACATAGCAACTTTGATCTTATTAGAAATTTTGGCATATACAAAAGTAGAGTATCAATTTTAGTAGTAAAATAAAAGAGTGCACTTTGGTTGGACTTAGCACATCTACTTATAACGGAACCCACTATAAGTAGTTTGAACACCCTGAGATTAAGAGCTTAAATAGTCGAGGCATTGCAATAAATAGTTAATAAAAGAACCAACAAAACGGTGCAAGTACGGGGCGTGCATTAGGTGTGCACATTTTAAAAGTTTATAAAATAAAGGGTAGAATATAGGTGGAAACTCAAAGTAGGGCGGTAGAATAATATATATTCGTGGTGTAACGACTTTGCAGTTATAAAATATAATATATACAATAACAGGTTTTTAGATCTGCTGGTTAATTAAGTTTACTCTTTATTATAATTCTAAACTTTGGGTTTTATTTTTAAACTATTATCAAAGATACTAAAAATTCAGAAACGTTAATATGGGTGTAAAATAGTTAGAAACTTACTTACTAATATGATATTTTACACTGAAATTGTCGATATAGATAAATTTTTGAATTCATTTTAAAAGTGTGGTTAAGAACTTCTAAAAAAAACACAGTAATGTGTTGTTTGCTATTTTTTGCTTTTATTTGCTAATCACATTTTAAATTTATAATGACAATGCCTTTATAATTTTGACAGTGTGTGTATGTTTATATATGTATGTTGATGTATGTATATTTGTTTGTTTGTGTAGAATTATACTTTTCCAGTATACGTCAAAAAGCGACACGGAAATATACTTTTCCGGCTAATTTTTTATCCTCATTTTAAACAACAAGTAATCTCAGAAAGTATACACAAATTAATTTTTTTATTAAAAATATTACACCTATACTACTTACACGTATAGTACAACTATGATTTATTTACATTTACACTAATGTTGCAATTTGAACAACCATAAAATAGTGGTAGTAGGTAAGGTACCTTCGTTCTATCGCAAAAAGTGCAATTTTCCCATATATTTTCTTATAGAAAAATCTAAGGTCCATTCTGGTCATTTTTGTACCAAGCATTGAAATTCCCATAAGGAGGAATTGAAAGTCAATTTAGGTTACTTTTCAACGAACACCCACGACGGAGAAGTCTATTACATTCAATTTTTAAGAATATAAACTATATAAAATTATATTGAGGATAATATAGTTACAATCTATATTCCACATTTGCAAAAAGTATTATATGTCCCCTTGCTTCATAATTGAATAATGTCCAACAGGTAGTGTTGCATATGAACCAGGAAACAAGTGGCGTTTATCATCGTGCGGGCTTAGGGCAATCTTCTCCTGAGCGATAGTGTGAACTTGATGCTTGGATGGTTGTATCGAAGATTACAAAGAAGTATTTGTAACGCAGAATTTAATTCAAGCAGCACTTACATAGTTCATCATCTTTCGGGCCTCAACGTGTACGCCCTTGGTGCACCTATTCTCGCAAATACGAACCAGACACGTTGGGAGTGCAAGGTCGCGCCGTTATGCGACTATCCTTTTAAAGTCGAAGCAAAACGCCTTTTACTTTCATTTTACCTTTAGGTTTAGCTGCTGTTTATAGAACAGGCCGAATAGAGGTTTGAACAGGTTGAGATACATTTTTAAAGGTTTTTCTAAGTTAACCTTAGTTCACAAGTTGAGTACTGAGATTATGGACATTGTTGTCCGGAAAAGTTTCTTCCTTTCTACTAATCTTCGTTAGGTCAAAAATAATATAACGGTTTATATCTGGTTTTCGTATTGCAGTTTTTATTTATACACATCACATCGAACGTACCAACCCAGCTTATGTGGATTATAAAACTCCACGATTGAAGGTTATTTTTGAAGAGGAACTGATTCAGGGGTGATCATGAGAACAAGATAGTATAAGAACGATTTTGGTTTTCTTCGGGATATATGATACAAGCGAGCGTTAAATCTTTTGCAAAACGAACATTGGTGTCTTAGGTTTTCGAGTTTTGACATCTACTAGTTCTGGTGGAATTAAGTTTTTGTAATTTTTTCAACGTTCAAACAACAGTTAACTAATAGTTATTCAACATGGTCTTGACAAAATTTATAGAAGAAAACTAATTGTCTGTAGTAATGTTTCTACCAGACTCATGTACAGCTATGATTAATTGTGGTACGTAGTACATGGCGAGAGGTTAATCACTCACTTGTGTACTTTTTCCCAAATACAGAGTAGCATCAATCATGCACTTCGTGTCACTTTGACCGTGTAGACAACATATTTGTCACTCCGCAAAAATTACAAATATTAGTGGTATTAAGCGTATATTATTTTTTGTTTGAGTGCGTCGGTAATAAAAGTTGTACTGGGACTGCCGTGCAACTACAAATTTTTTAAATAAAAGTGAAATTTATGTGAAAATTCAGAAAAATTAGTAAATTTAACTAATACAATTCTCCTCGTAAATCCGGTAATCGTTATCGTTCAGACTACACGTGTGTATCCATAGTATACAAAGGATATATTCGTTTGTTTGTTTGTTTGTATAAAATAAAATAATTTTTGATAGAAGCAATGTAAGTTTGTCTCTAAGTTCTTTGCAAGAACAATTTGAAGCAAAAATGGGAGATTTTGAGGCAAAATTTAAGAAAACGACAAATGTTGCAGATCGTGAAAGTGTAGCAGGTGTAGAAGTCGAATTTTATGCATTCAAAGAGGTTGTTATTAATAGCATTGTTGCGATGAGAAATTTAATAGAAAATATGAATATTAAAGCTGACGATTTGGTACTGTACGGGAAGCGTACCATGCTGATTATTCATGGAATACGAGAAGAAGATATAATGAAAACCTAGAACAAACTTTGGTAAACAAATTTACATGAAAATGGGGTATCGAAAACTTTAATATAGAAGCCATGGTCTACAGATGTCATAGACCTGGTAAATTGTGAAAAAGTCGACATAGATTAGTTATAGTAAAATTTTGTTCATGTCGTTATAGACATGTAATATTGTCACAAAAACACAAATTGAAAAATACGAAACTATTAATAACTGAGTCTCTTCCCGAAAAAAAGTTCTTATTATTAAAACAATTACAAACCTTAGTTGGTAAAAGAGAAGTATAGAGTTTGAACCGGAAAATTTTCTGCTTTTTACCCAATAACAAGAAATTGGGCGTCATAAACACAGAGGATGTTAAATTAAATGACAAAGATGGTGTTCCGAAGCCGCTAGCATTCCAGAGCTATGAGACTTGTCAGGATACCCAGACAGTCCAAACAAAGGTGATGTCATCAAAAGGTTACTGGACTCGCAGTCACAGCAATAGTGCTTCGACACAAAACTCGCAGCTGTAATATTCTTCACCGGCACTCTCTTGGTAACATTAATTATCCTGTCTTTAACGCTAGTACCATTTACCTTTAGTAATTTATTGTGGATTTTTGTAGATGGCCTTACAATAAAATACGGTTAATTTTTAGGAATTCTTTTAGGAATTATTTCTACTTTTTCGAAATAAAGGGTTTTCCAATTACAGGTGTTATTTTGAATAACTCGCTATTTCGGTAGATGTGACTTTTGAAGCTGTCATTTTTTGACATTCAACAAGTAGAAACTACGCCATTAATAAAAATGGAACGATATACGCTTCAACAACGCATTGAAATTATTAAAATTCACTACAAAAATGGTGAAAATTTGGCAGAGACGGTTCGTAAAACTCGAACATTTTTGAGTCGTCATGAAGCACCTTGTCGGACTGCAATACAGAAATTGGTGGAAAAATTCGAGCTGATGTGACAAGTTAGTGATGTGAAGAATAAAACCCGTGCACTTCGCTCAAGAACAGCCGATAATATTGCTGCTGTTGCCGATAGTGTTGAAGAAAACCCAGGTTTGTCCATTCCTTGTCGTTCTTTGGAAGTAGGCATCCCACAAACGTCATTACACCGTATTTTGCATAAAGATTTGGGTCTTAAGGTTTATAAAGTCCAGTTAACACAAGAACTCAAGCCGGCCGATCATCTGCAACGTCGTGTCTTTGCTGATTTGGTCGTTGAAATGCATGAAAATGATCCGGAATTCCATCGATAAATCATCTTGAGTGATGAGGCCCATTTCCACCTTGGTAGCTTTGTCAACAAGCAAAATTGTCGCACCTGGGGCTTAGAAAATCCAAGAGTTATTGTTGAAAAGCCTCTCTATCCTCAATGTGTGACTGTTTGGTGCGGTTTATGGTCCGGCGGAGTTATTGGACCTTATTTTTTCGAAAATGAGGCTGGAGCAACAGTTACGGTAAATGGGTTGCGCTATCGAGAGATAATTAACGATTTTTTATGGCCGGAATTGGATGGTATTGATCTGGACAACGTTTACTTTCGACAAGACGACGCCACGTGCCACACAAGCAACGAAACCATTGATCTTTTACAGGAAAAAATTCCGGACCGTGTTATCTCTCGAAGACGTGATCACAATTGGCCACCGAGATCTTGTGATTTAACACCTTGCGGCTTCTTTCTTTGAGGCGACGTGAAAGAGAAGGTCTACGCCTACAGCCCAGCGTCGATTCAAGACCTCAAAGATGGAATTCTTGAGTTTATCGAGGACATAGGGCAGCCACTTTGCGATTTGGTTGTGGAAAATTTTATGAAAAGGATATTGTCCTGTAGTCGTGGTCGTGGTGGTCATTTGCCTGATGTTATTTTCCACTATTAACGGCATATCTTCCTCTTTATAATGAAATAAACATCCGATCAATTATATTAAAAAATAGCATTTTTCTTTGAATATCAAAATTACACCTTTTATTGGAAAACCCTTTAGTTGTTTTTCATTCTTACACTTTCAAAACGCCTAACTATATATTCTTACACATACATCAACATGCAAATAAACTCACACACACAACATACAATATACACATACAATACTAATACATTTTCACATACATACACGTACAAGTAACACATGTACTGGCAAACACGTACATCTCATTCATAGGTACCTAAATATTTGTATAGGTATTACGCACTACATCAAAAGGTCAATTAAGATTTTTATACCCAAAGTAGTAATACCTGAAAATGTAACGCATGAAAGAGATTGAAATTTATTATCAGAATGTAAGGCGACTACGAACCAAAACACAATTTCTATCTCTAAATCTTTTGAATAATAACTTTGATGTTATATGTCTCCGTGAAACGTGATTGCATGCCCGAATATATAGCTGGGATGTATTTGACAATAGGTACAATGTATATAGAAAAGATAGAGGAACTGAAAATAAACGGTGGGGCGGCGGAGTTCTTATAGCAATTAACAAAAAATATTTATCGGTTCAGCTGAATTTTAAAACTGACTCGGACCTAGTTTTAGTCAAAACTACTATTGGAGGATCCAGATATTATATGTGTGAATTATTTTCCGTCAGTTTCAAAAACTGAAATATACCAAGAATATATTAGAATATTAACCAATGTGTATATGTCACATGAAATCCAGTTATAACTACTAGGTGATTTTAACTTGCCATTGTTCAGTCGGATAGAAAATTTAATTTTAAAACAAATACTCCGCCAATTTACAAAAATGTTGGAGAATATATTGATCTTTGTGGTTTAGTCTAATACAATAATACAGCTAATAACTCAATGAAAACATTAGATTTAGTGTTGTCAACTATGACTGTCAATGTAGTTTTTTCAGACGAAAGTCTTATCCTATGTGATCCGTACCATCCTAGATTACTTATTAAATTAAACATAAACAAATATGTACATTCAACGTGCAATTCTATCAGCCAATTTAATTTTAATTTTAAGAAATCTGATTTTGTAGTAATGTACAGTTTATTAAATAATGCGGATTTTACTTTTCTTAATAATTTCACCGAAGTAAATATAGCAGTTGATGCTTTTTATAACACTATTTATGCTGTGTTCAGAAAATGTGTTCCGCGTAACACTAGATTCCATCATCACTATCCAATATGGTTTACTCGGAATATCATTAAAGATATTGAACTCAAAAACTTTCGCGTTAAATATAAACATTCTTCAACTTACCATAATAAAGAGTTTTGGCAATTAAGACAAAAAATAAAAAAAGATACGGCAGTGGCCTACATCAGTCAAGTAGAAGAGGGAGTTGTGTCAGATCCTATGTCTTTCTGGACATACGTATCTAATAAAAAAAAAAAACAATAATGAAGCTCAAAGTTTTATATATGAAAACAAAAACCTTGAAAATTTAGGTGCAATCGTGAATGGTTTTTCTGAATATTTTTCCACTGTATATAATGAAAAATCAAGTTACAAAGTAAAGTACGAGCCGGAATTAAACAATAGTATTTTAGATACTTTTAATTTAAGATTAATAACTGAAGAGGATGTAAAAATCGCCATAAAGAAATTGAAATCCAAGAGGTCAGCAGGACCAGACGGGATTCCAGCTTACATATTTAAAGGCTGTATGGAAATATTCATGCGACCTCTTACTACTTTATTTAATCTGTCACTAAAAACAGGTATATTTCCCACTAAGTGGAAATTGGCAAGAGTGACTCCCATGCATAAATCGGGTACCGTAAATAATATTCTCAATTACAGGCCAATTTCTATTCTACACCCCAGCAAACATTTTCGAACATATACTGTACCTAAAGATTTTCTATCATGTGTCGTCTGTATTAAACACTAGTCATCACGGCTTTATCCCCAAATGATCAATTCCAACTAATTTAACCGTTTTTGTAGATTATGTGAGCGAGGTACTAGACAACGGGGAACAAGTGGACGTTATCTATACTGACTATACAAAAACCTTTAACAAAGTTTGCCATGATGTCTTGCTCGACAATTAGCACCGATTGGGGTTTCTGAGAACTTTTTAGGTCATACCTGCAAGAAAGACATGCATATGTTTGCTATAGGAAAACAACATCCAAACAGTTTGATGCGACATCTGGAGTGCCGCAGTGGAGTAACTTAGGGCCATTAATGTTTTTGATATTCATTAATGATCTCCCACTTGCATTAAATAATTGCAGGTATTTGCTGTATGCAGATGATCTAAAACTGTTTAAAGAAGTGATAGATATGAATAGCTGTAAAACTATGCAGGCTAAACTAAACAAGGTCCAACAATGGTGTGAATGAAACAAGTTACAATTAAATGATACAAAATGTTTTAAAATAAGTTATTCGCTTAAAACAAACAAGATTAGCTATAATTATACATTGCCAAATAATACATTAACTGAAGTGAAAAACATCAAAGATCTAGGAGTTATATTTAGTAGCAATTTACATTTTGCCCGCCATATCGAAACAGTTTGTTCATCTGCATACAAAACATTGGGATTTATCATCCGTAACACACGGCAATTTCAGAATACAAAAAGTATTGAAGTGTTGTTTGATACCTTAGTCAGATCAAAGCTTGAGTTTGCAATTAATGTCTGGGATCCAGGGACTCTTAAGCACCCAGAAATGATAGAAACGGTGCAAAATAAATTTATTTTGTACATGTATTTTTAAAATATAATACATTCATCAGTTTCAATCCATATGCTTCTGTGAGATCAATGCTAAATGTTACTAAGTTGAAACAGCGAAGGACCGTGATAGAACTCACGTTTTTGTATAAAATAATCAACAATCTCATTGACTGCTCCGTTATTTTAAGTAAGATTAGGTTCTATGTACCCTTCCATTCTGGTAGACTAAAAAATTTATTTCATATTCCGCAGTATCAAACTGAGTTTAGGAAAAATTCACCTGTCATAAAAATGTTATCCCTATACAATAATTTACAACAAAGCTCAAATATACCTTTATTTAAAAAATCAGTGCAAAATTTCAAGAAAACAATGTATAAAGTTATCAATTGATTTAAAAGTACTTGCGTAATACACACACACCACACACACGCACACACGCACACACACACTACACAACACACGCACGCACGCACGCACACACCCACGCACGCACGCACACACCCACGCACGCACGCACGCACGAACGCACACACACACACACACATCACACATCCACATACGCGCGCGCGCACACACCGACACACACAATTTGTAAATATATCCCAAGTAGCACACTCAAGTAAATTCTACGTAAACTTTACCTAAATTTAAGTCGCTGACCAACTTCCGATACCTGCGATTACGTAAAGTCAACTTAATTATTACGTTGTCTTTACTAAATGGAGAAAAATTTTACGTAAAATTCGAGTCAAATTTACTTAACATTATGTAAGTTTAACCAACAAGTAAAATTACTTATAGGTAAGTTTACCAAATAATAGGTAAAATTAACCTCATGTTTACGTAAATGTAGGTCAATAATACTTATATTCTGACCCGCTTTGAAACGAAACATAAGTTGGTTGCACTGCTAGGTAAATTTTTAGTTATCTTCATTTTATATAAACCTTGTTGATGGTGTCTGCTTAGAAATGCCCTGTTAGTCATGAAAGTTCTGTTTATTTATAAATGGAGTTAAAACTATATATTAGTGTTGTATGAATATTCAGAACTTAGAACTGCTAATTGCCGCAAATCCAACACATTAAATCCAAACGAAAGCAATTCTACTGATAAATGTAATGATGTTACTTCGAAAAAGTACAATGCCCTTCAAAAAATTTAATGTTTTAAATTTTTTATAATAATTTTTAAGCGGTTAGTAGGAATTAATCTGTCATAAAAACATTTTAATGTGGTTTTATTTTGCATTTACCAAAAACTGTATTGTTATTAATGCAAGTGCATTCAAAACTGAACGATATAATTGATTGCACTCTGTTTTTTAAAATATGTAGGTTTTTATATAACAATGGCGACGTAGTTTTTGCCGTAATTAATGGAGACTTTGAAACGTTTTACCTGTGGGTAAAATTTACCTTGTACTTTGACCAAATAGGAAATCTAACTTGCAGTCTAGTATAATTTTACGAATATTATTTACTTATTAGTAAATTTACCATCTGTCTACTTGGCACCTTCTAGGAGGAATAACCTAAAACAGGTCACTTTCGCTGCAACAAGTAAATTTGTCTTCCGTTAGTTAATTTGACCAATTGAGGAATATTACTAATAGGTTGATATTAACTCTGGTCTGGTATATCAAATTTGAAGCCTTATTTCAAATATAAACAATTTATATTAAATTAGTGGAAATTAACAATAAGTAGCATACACTATTTCATTGTATCTATAATTTAACAACACAACCGTGGCTTGTAGTAGAACCGCACTCCAAACTTTAAGGGCAAAAAACTACGTTAGAGTTTTCTGCTGTTCCTGAAGGATGGATGGCCGACAACAACTCGTCCGTGTTGTGGCCAAATAAGCAACAGGATTCCTGCCGTAAAGATGCTACATCAGTACCAGAACCTGAATGGAAAAAACACAAATGCATATTAAAAAAATCCAACATTAATACTTTTGAAGAGGCTTTCCTTTGGGAACGCGAGTACATTGAAGCTCCAGATACGGATGCAGAAGAAGGGTATAACAACCTAACACATTCTATAATACTTTGTTTACTGTTTATTTTTCTTGCGGATAGATTAAGTATTCCAAGGATTGTGCAACAAGTTGATGCAGTAAATTCCAAAAGTGGATTCTATGATAATTTGTTTACTGGTACTAGTGCATTAGTGCAGCCAATGATGTTAACCAATACTCACAAAAAAGTCGTTAAATCTGCCGAAAGTGTGATTGAAATTTCAAAAAATAGTGTCCCCGAAGACGAATCAATAATTGAAAATACTTCTTTTCTTGATTTAAATTTTGTGCAGGAAGTGAATAAAGGTAGGCTTAGTTTAGTTTTAAGTAATTTACTTGAATAATCATTTGGCATTCTAGTGAGAACTGATTTTCAAGAGTATGGAGTGCGCTTTAATAACGTCGAAAGACTTATTGATACTCAAGAACAACGTATAGCAAAGCGTAAGTATTTTGTTTCTTATTATAATTTGTTGAAACATTTATATGTTCCAGTGGAGGAAGTTACTAATCTTACCTATGGTGAATGTGTTCGCATCAGAGCTAACCTAGAAAATATTGAGGAACTATTACGTTCAAATATTCACACGAACAATAGATCGGTGAATGATCTTAACATTTCACAAGCAACCACTGATTTTGAAACCTTGTTTATGTTTCCTCTTGGCACAGTCGATGATGTGAAACAGCTAGACATGGAGTTAATGCATAATGAATATAGAAAATATTTTATTGCAAGTTTTCAAAAGCAATTTGGTTGTGATGGAAAAAAAGGTGGAAACAAAGTCGGTCGTAAACTTGTGCAAGTCATATTTATGCCAAGTGTGTTAACTTTATTTTCGTGGACCGGTATGAATTTAAGGAGCATCAATAAATATTTTATACTTTCTTTATAATAGGTAACACTAGGACAGGAGAGAGAAAGACCGCATTTAACATCTTCACACATTTTCTGGCTACATTCACTGATATAATGATACAGGCTGACAATAGATGGTCTGCTGACGAAAGCAATTGTTTCTTTAAAAATAAAATATTGAAACATTCAATAAAACGTAAAGAAGCATATGAATCAAAATTAAAGAAGTCAGGTACTGGTTTACAAAAAATTGTTACAACAAAATTTGTGTCTGTTGATAGTACCATCGAGAACATTAATGCATATGATGTTGTTTAAGGAGAGTGTGACATTAGTGATAGTGCTGATAACGAAAGCTCACAATAACGATGAAATTAATTAGTATTTTCTTTTGTAGAATTATGTACGTACGTAGCATTGTTTTAAAACTAATCTCATTTTATTCCACGACGTTTAACACGCGACGCGCAGCGGAGCGCGTTAAATCGCTTCAGCGCAATAATGTCACTTTGTGCTCAAAATATATACAAAATTTTATCTACAATCGCTTAGAAATTGAAATTTTTGAAATTCGTTGACTTTGTTAATGCAATGAACAGTGACAGTTCATTTTAAAAGTTAAACATTTGACATTTACCACGTTAGTAAGTAGGCTTATATCTACAGGTTGCTATTGACGACGCGCGTTTTGTAGTTTTTATCGCTCACCGAGCGATCAAGTCAAAGTCCTCAATAAACGTCTACTTTTCGTTGACAAATCCAAGCGAAAAGGTCTTTTTTATGTAGCGATTGTAGATAAAGATAATTTTATTATCTTCAAAAGCACCCGGCACTTTTTAATAAAATTCATTGTTACCAAATTACTTGCCAAAATATTTTTTCAATTCACGTTCACTTCACTCCAGGTCGGCTGAATGGTTTATTAAAGGAAAATAATTTTGAATATGCAATAAAAATGTTCATCCATTCCTTAATTTTTGTTTTTATACTATAAATTCTGTTTTGAATTTTACTACACCAGGTACAATTGTTTACTGTAAAATAAAAACCAATCAGAATGCACTGTTATAAATTATCTTTATAAGCACAACGAAATCGATCCTGTGTTTTCGCTTATGATATTATAAGAATCTGTGACAAATGATAATCATGTATATAGGACCTGTAATACTGACTATTGCTATATAATACATTTCATGTTGCTAAACTAGATGTCCAAATGCATAAGCTCTATGCGTAATGTGATATCGTCAGTAACTAGTTCCGTCTCGTCTGTTGATGAATAAAAATTTTCAAGAATGTCAAGAAACATACCATATTTTTCAATCTAACCTATTTGTTACATTTACATAATGATTGTCCATTGGACTATGTGAAAACGTACAGCAGTGTTTTTCTGTACATTTTATGAATCAAGGTTTGTAATATTGCGAAGATAAGAGAGTATCTGAGTAATTTGTTTAATCAATATTGCATTCATTGTATCTTGATAGCTATACCTTGAATTAGGTTAACTGCGACTATGTAGTTATTATTTGTCCCAGATAAAAACCGTATGAGGTGCAAATGTATGTGACAAAATATATTCAATAAAAATGTAATACTTTCTTGTAGTTAAATATTTATTTCTCTAAGATTAAAATCTACAGATAAAACACAACATTTATTTACAAGTAAGACAGACTATACTTTAATACAGACTTTACCAGTGCTATTAAAAGTATGAATTATTGGAAGAAATACAAATTCATTTTGATATTTTATAGAAAACAATTTACATTTAATATTTTTTAAAGGATATAATCTTGGTGTAGATGTTTTCCCATCTGAGGCATATATGTTTAAGTTAGATGAGTGCAGGGGTTTTTTATAAAAGTCATATTTATTTTTAAGAGCACTACAATACACATGAAATTCGTCGTTTAAGTAAGTTGCACTTTGCATACCAACTATTTCATTATTTTCAGTTAAAAACCATTTATTTTTCGAATTATTACTCAACATGAAAAATTCCGTTACGTGTATTTTAGTATAAGCTTTGTCACACGTAGTTCGTTGTGGTATGTAGTGCACCTCCCCTTTAACATGTGCAATAAATGGTTTATATGCAAGATTTTGCTCCGTTAGTTTGGATAGTTCAGTCACCCGCCTGCTTATTTGTGATAACGGGAGTTTACCAGAACGAACTAGAGATTTTAAATAACCCAGAAAATTCTCAAATGGATAAGAACTAATTCCTGGCTGGGGCCCACATTTTTTAACGTCTTCAACAACATAGCATAAATTATGAACGTTCATGCTAATTGAATCAATTCCATAAATGTTTATATATATTTCAATATAATCATTTAGCAAAATCTCGGCAATATGCAAATACATACTACAATATTCTTTACAAGTAAGTATTGTAACTACACAGCTTAACATTAAATAGTGTTCATAAACATCGATGGGTAGGAAATCTTTTAAAACAACTACACCAACATAAAGTAACATAGTTCGGAATTCTGCACCTTTTCAGAATTTTAAAAATTTTAATCCTCTTATAGCTCGTTGAATTTCTACTGGCTTTGAAGTATTAACTGCTTCCAGTCTCAAGGATAAAGAATTAATTTGAGTCGCAGACAATTTTGTATGGAAATTGTAACTGCCATGGCACCACCCATACAAACACTTTCTCATTACACCTGTGAAAATACATTCATTATACAAATTTAAAATATCATATAGAGAAAATATACCCAGATCAAACAAGTGAAGGGAGTCCGAAACAATGATATCTTCAATCATGTTTATTGGAAGTTTCAGTAAAGGTGAATCCTGTTTATGATGGTCTTCGTAAACTCTGTTTCTAAAATTTTAATCCGTATGACGTGGACAATGTATTCTGGGAAAACTCATATGATGACCTTTTTTATCCCATTCTCCTACTACCGTGCATTTTAAGCAACCATCTACTGCATTAAAACCAACAACACCTGTAATATATAAATTACTTATGCAAACGAATCAGACACAGTGGTCATCTAGAGCAGCAATGTTCAACCCGCAAGCCAAATCTGGTTCAAGATCACAATTGGTATGGCCTGCTATCTAAAAATCATGTCGGCCAATTAAACATACAATTATCACTATGTAAAGTGAGAACATAGGAAATGAAAACTATAACAATTGACCTTTACAAAATTCATTTCATAGGTGATATGATTGCAATAATATACATATTGATACAAATTTGCATTTGGTCTGTGTTCTAAGTTTCCCTACATCCGACATTCGTGCATACAACAACTAGCAAAAATTTTATTTATATTATTGCCCTCAACTGATTGTGGATTTAGTAAGGTGGTGACTACAAATTCAGTTTTGGGTTGTATGAATACGTTGTGAAAGGAGTTTCTGGTCTGATATCTTACACAATTGGACATTTTTGCTTATATATAAAATGCATAGATACCTTTAATAAAGCTTCGTGCAGGTGAATCACCAACAAAAAATTTTATTTGCACAGTTATTTTAAAGCCATTAATTTCGAAACCATTCTTTAAAATCTCTATAATTTCATTCACAAGAGGCGTTAAATACTGCTCAAGTGGAGGTTTACCATGTCCATAATAAATTCCTGCAACCATGGGTTTTAATGCAGGATATTCATCAACAACAAATAAAATTGGCCAAAATTCTAACGCTGAACTTTTGAATGGAGATATCCCATCAATATCAAAAATTAAGGAAAGTGTGGAAATATTTTGGTTTTGAATATCTTTTGAAAGAACTACAGCTAAATTAGATTTTAACCCATTATACCAATAATGTCCGGCATTCATTTCAATAATCTCAGTTGTTCTGGGAGTACCCAATAGCGTTCTACTATCTTTTGGTAGATACTGAAATCCATGATCTCGTAAAAGCTTTAATAGCTTATCTAATGCCGAATGAGATATTCTATTTCGCAATGCCCAGTGCTGCAAATCTTGGAGAAAGTTCAGTTTGCTGCTATGGGTCGTATTATGATTTGCTTCTGCAACTTCCCACATGTTATCTAATTTAACATCATCTTCTCATAGCGACGATTCCTCAAATTGATGACTGATGTTTTCTATACAGCTTCTTGAATGAATTGATGATGTTGATATTTTTGTTTCAGCACTATCATTTGCTTTATATAATACATCACTACCACTCGAAGAACTCTTCAGTATTTTAATAACTTTTCTATGGTAACTCGATGTGTAACGATATGGTTTAAAATTCTTTCTTAACATTGTCCCAACCTAACATAAACAAGGCAACAAACGCTTTGAACTTGTACTTGACCATAAGGAAATATTTACCCTAATGAGGTAATATTTACTATCAGGTCAAGTTGATTTTTGAGATTGAGAGGAAATTTTACTAATAGGGATTTTTTTCTGGTAAGATTGACTGCAGATCTACCAAATCCAGCTGAAGGCAAACTTTAAGGTAAAAATGTTGTTAATTTTACCTCTAGTTTGACCACACAAGTCTATTATACTAATTAGTTAATAAATACATAATAATGTACCAAGTACACATTTTTACCTACTTTACACCTACAAGTAAAATTACCTGAAGGTAAAATGTTAAGTTAAATTTTGGTAAAATATACTAATAAGATTATACCTACAAGGAATATCTACCTAATAGTCAATTCTAGGTTAAATATTTGGTAAATTGCCACTAAAATATTGATCAATATTAACCTAGAAGTAAAATTAACCATCAAGTCAATTTCAAAGCAACAAATTGACTTATTCTTTACTAACTTTAATTACCTAGTAGGCTGATCTACCTTCAAAGTTATATTTACCTGAAAATTTACCAAAGTTTACTTGAAGGTTATAAAAATAGGTGAAAATAATGAATAATTTACTTAGTCAGGTCAAGTTTACTAAAAGTTCACAAGCTGTGCTACTTGGGATGTAGTTTCAGTTTTTATATTCATAAGTAGGGTAAAATCAAGGATCCCACCGCCACATTTCCACCAGCATCCACATTTCCACACACATCTGGACCAAATAGTTTTCTTCGACTAACCATTTCTCATCTTTCGAGATAAATGAGCATCCACATTTCCACACACGAGATAAACCTATTTTTAAGATTTTTTTTACCGCTAACATTCTGGACCAAATAGTTTTCTTCGACTAGCAATTTTTTTATCTTTCATCTGAACCAAATACTTTTCTTTGTCTAGCCATTGCATCTTTCGAGATAAACCTATCTTGTTTGGTATCAATCAATATTAGAATTTTCTCAGCTACCCGAATCTCTAGGAATTTTTCAGATATCATCACCCCAAGGAGCTACCCCATTTTAAGATTTCTTACCTGTAGCGACTTTTGAGCGTTCTTATAAATTTTCTTAGTCACGCGATACATCTTGTTAGCTTAGAATTTTATGCATCCCGAATCTGCAAACAGATTTAAAATCGGGCCATCCCTTACAAAGTTACACTTTAAGCTCTCAAACCTCTAAATTTTGCTCTTTGCTTTATAAGCAAAACTAACAAATACTTTTCTTTGTCAGTTTTCTTTACTTTGACCAACATGTGCAATATGTCTACTGGAATAATGTACATGAACTTGTAGATCGGCTGAGATTGTTGAACGCATCCAACCGAGACCACGGCCTGCAAAGTTACACATATACCCTCTGCGAGATAAATCTTTCTCCACATTTCCATCCACGAGATAAACCTATCTTGTTTGGTATCAATCAATATTAGAATTTTCTCAGCTACCCGAATCTCTAAGAATTTTCAGATATCATCACCCCCAAGGAGCTACCCCAATTTTAAGATTTCTTACCTGTAGCGACTTTTGAGCATTCTTATAAATTTTCTTAGTCATGCGATACATCTTGTTAGTCTAAAATTTTACACGAATTTGAATCTGCAAACAGATTTGAAATCGGACCATCCCTTACAAAGTTATACTTTAAAGCTCCCAAACCACTTTAAATTGTTTTGCTCGTCTATGACATATGCTTTAACCAACTATTTCCTAGAAATCTAAAACCGCAAGGATTTTAGAAACGAGTCCTTTATAAGCCATAAGTGCTTAGTATTTAAAATCATTTTTCAAACAGTAATGTGCTTCTCTCAGAATGTCGCAAAAACCCATGACTTAAAATTTTTTCTGGTTTTAACATAATTACATGTACAATGCTAAATTGTTGGAAAATACATAGACAAGAACAAACTAATCGCTTTACAATTATGTGACGTATAGTGAAAGTAGTATAGAGGACAAACTAATTGCTTTACAATTATGTTACGTAAAGTGAAAGTAGCCTTTCTTTTTTATTAATTAGCGGGTATATGATTTGAGAAATACAATAGATATGCTCGATGCTAATAGGAAAGTACGTTAAATGCAAGTCAATTAACAACAATTTAATAGTGTTTACTGACCTACCTTAATTGTTTGTACAAGGAAACACAATAAAATATATTCAAATATAGTAACTACCTTATTTATTTATGCCCCATGTGTAGCTTGCTGTACTATTAGGACTAGGGTATGCAGACTTTAACACCTCCATCTCGCACGCTTTACACAGATGTTGGTTGTTTCGTACAAGACCCTTTAACAACTGTTGAGTTGAACGTTTACTGCTTAATGACATACCGTGCTGTTTTCCTTGTGTTGCTGTAAGCTATTCTTGTAAAAGCGATACTGCAAGACCCAGAGTTTAAGTACTTTGCTGCCGACGGATGTATAAGCAACCGTGGACGATGTTACACCACGACATTAAATGGCAGGCTTGAATATTTTTTGGAAACAATCGAAGATTGCCGAAGACACTCGAAGAGTGCACAAACGCGGTCACTAAACCACAATTAATAATCGCCTTTATAGGTTTAACATTTCTACCATTACCAATGATTTTAATTTCTTATTGGAGAATCCTTATTCTCCCACGCACTGTTGCGTAGCTGGATGCCCACCCTTTTGGGGATATATGCTCGTTATAGGTTGTAGCACCCGCAGTTTTTAACTACACTTCGTGAGATCCCTTTAATCTTTTTAATCGTGTCCTTCTCGCGCACAATACAGTAGGACTTAGCCTTACTACCTACAAATTCTAACACCAAGTCACCGTTGAACTCGTCTTTAAATTTCCCCACAACTTTTTGTTAACATGCGGTAAATTGTGTTTATTATTTGCGGGTACACCACTTTAAACTTAAAAATAAAAACAGGATAGTTTAATATGTCTATTAATAATTTATGGTAATGTTGACGATACAAATATGTAAAACAAACTTTATCAAGAAATATGTTTTAATAGAATACATACATGTATTGATAACATCTATAAACCGCTGTGGTAACCAGAGTCTGGCGAATCTGAAATATCCAAATCTCTAAACATTTGCGCAACCGATTGCCTTGCAGTTGCATCTTTTAAGTACTGAATGGAAACATTTAATAAGTTCCAACACTGTCAAGTAATTTAAATTGCTGCAATCATTTGACAGAGAAATACTGGCACTTCTCTCCCTCTAATAACGTTTGAACCCTTCTTCCTCCGTCGTATTTCCACATACTTTTTATATCACCAACAAATTTTTCGTAAAATTCTGGAAAGTTTCTACACCTTAACTCGCTCATTTTATAACAGATCAATTCTCCAAAATTTAATAGCTTGATGCACTCGTACGCAGGTAGCACAATAACATTCCCATCTTTCGTAATCTCCATATTATATAAATTCTCTTTTCAAAATTGTTCAACAACCATATACTTCTATTAAAGGCTGTGCTCAGCCGCAATTTGAAATCTTGATCCAATTGTATGTCAACAACATCGTTTCCAGTAGTCAGACCATTTAATCGAGTGTTTAGCACGTCACGAGAGAATTGGCGAATTTGAAATTCCACTTGAAAAGTACACAATTTCTTCCAATCGAAGTAAGAGAATGTTATCGTAGAATCAGCACACATACCACTACAGCAAATAACTTGGATGGCAGGTTGAAGACCACCATATAAATCAAAACCAACTTCTAATATATGGTGGTGATAATTTGAAGGAAATTCGCCTAACCTATAGGTTGACTTACCAACTAGTTGGTTGATATTTAATTGCGGTACTCGCACATCACTTGTAACGTTAACACAAGAAAATCCATCTTTAATTTATAATTTTAATCAAACTCGACGATACTTTGACGACTAATGCACTGGAACATGGCTCTCGCCTTTTATGCCGATGGTCGAGCGTGTGCAGCTCTTATTATATTAGTTGGCGTTATATGCAAGTCTTGACTGGAAAAGTGACGTCTATAATTGTTTTATAGTGGGTTTTACCTGTATGTATTTAACCACCAACGCCATTTTAGAATTATTAAACAAAATTACTCTTAGCAGTATTTTAATATACCATCGTGTAAGATTTCAATTATTATTGTGTTTTCCTCAGGTTCTCAAATCCCTCGGAATTTTTCAAATCGAATGACCCTTACTGATTTGCAGAATAACCTTTTGCAATCACTGTATATAATTCATCTTTAATCTATTTCTAAACCGTATCGCTCTGTCTTTTGAGATAAACCCCTGGTGTAACCTATAAATTAGTATAGAATTTTCCTGGGGTGAAATTAATTATCACGTCTTTTAAAATTAGTTCCAACAAGACCTGTATATATTGTATTAATATTCAAAACCTATCAACAAAACACCTTTGCATTTTATTTAGATTTAGCTCGATAATAGAGTTAAACTCCAAAAATATTTATTAGTGGCTAGAATTGTTAAAATTTTCAATTAGTGAATCCACATACAAATGATTAAACCAAAAGGTATAATACATATATTAATTCTATACGGTGACCTAGAAAGTGGTTCGATAATCTATTTTAAATGTAGTTCAACATAAGACGTATATTCTAAATAAATTTAGTGAAATGTATGATCATTAGCCTTGCATTGTTTGTTGATGACGTCTGACTATTAATTTAATAAAAGCACTTTCCACAATTCTAGTTAATATACAGAATACACATTCTATAATTTGATTTAAATTGGGTTAATGTAAGGACAAATTATACTTATACTTTCTCCCTCAACGTATTTAGGAAGTTTATATCAAATCTTCCGCACATTATACACACTATGGAAGTTGACATGCAAAATCAGATATGAAATTCGAGAACTTGCGTTTTATTTAAATAAAATTCTTTAGTGAAGATTTGACAGATGGGAATATATTATTTGGAACTTTGAAACTTTAGGATTAATTTTAACCATGCTAATACTTTAAAAACTAACGAAAAATCCTAATATAGATCTGTTTCTGTTAGATGTTGCAATGGGAAGATATAATAGGAATGATGTCCTACAGAATCTCGCATGATGTAATTAAAACAATAATATAGTATATTGGGATCATATTATACGAATTTATAAGAACCTACCCAAGATTGTTTGAAAACAGTATTTGTAAACAAGTTGAGTATATGGAAGAATACAACAGGTTTCCATCCACGCATTTACGAGCGATGTTTAAATTTTAACCGAAGACTGAAAATTTTGTAACACTATTAATCACACTTTTGTTTTCTTATACGTTTCTAAATTGTTGTATTTCAACTACAGATATTAATAGATGTCAATAAAATTATGTTATAGTTTTAAATAAAACAATTCTGATTAATAATTTTGTAAAACGTTTATAACACCCTTTTAAAAATAATACACATCTTTGTTATAATTCTTTTAATAATTAGTTATATACCCATTAAAGTTACGTGTACATTTGAAAAATTAAACAATACCAATGTATGCTTTATATTTTAAAACATAAACAAGCTAATATATACAAAAATAGTTTCTAAATTCACATAATTCATTTCTTATGATAACAGTTGTGGTGGTTAAATTTTATTCTAAAACTTACAATTTAGTATATATTCCATTTGAATATCTGCCAACAGTTTTATAAACCCCATCTCCTCTATTATTTCCATAAAATCATCCAGATCCTCGTGCATTGATAACACTGCATCACAGTGCTGTATTGCTTCCTCGTATGACTGACACATAAGACATTTTTCTCCTTCTATCGAAAAGCGTTGCCCACATTCTGCTTTTTACTCGTAGACATTGCGAAATCTTCGAATAACCTCTCCAAAGTCTTTATACATATTTGTTATATTGTCTCTTTAACCGTACAATCAACAAATAATAACTTTACGCGAACAGTCCTTTTATATGAGCTACTCCTATTCGGATATGTACCGATTGCACCCGATTTGTGTACGCACAAGCAACCGGTATGGAATGTATTCTATGAACAAAATCATTACATTTCTTAAGAAAATGCTAAGGACTTTAAAATAATTATAACTCTTGTTAGACCTCTAGTCTCTAGATAAACGTTATTATTTTAGGTTGTGTCACTGTTTTCTAAATCAATTTCCTACATACTTTTCCTAAACTATGCGTATCAATTGACGGTTATACTTTACTCCATAACCGACTTGTATATATTTTCGTCTTCGTCTCTAGCTAACACATCCGATATAAAGATGGAACGTTCTTCTGGAACTGAGTTAGCTTAATTTTCTTTATAGTACGTCCATGTTTTCGACTTTAACCTTTGTTGTAGGTATGAGATTTTTCGGTATTCGATTGCAACTGGGAAGCGGTTTTGCAGTGGATCGATCAATTGTTTGCACCTCTTTGAATTTTGCTGAGATGTAGCATCTCCTTTTTGTACCAAAACTTTTTCGTACAGCATCCTGCATAAGATGAAGCTGCGTTTATTCCAATAAAATTGTTAACGTCGTCATCAATGAAACTTTGGATGGGAACTAACTTTTTGAATAATATCAAATATTTATATACTCGTCGAAATTCTTCCTATATCGACCATTATCCAAATCAAAATCTTTTAACAACAGTTATAAAATTATGTTTTGATCACCCCAACACTGTAAACACATTTCTTTAAATTTCGGATATATCATGTCACCACTTATATGATCCGAAAAGATATGTCGAGATTGGTTTCATCCTGTTTCCATAATGCGATTACATTGGCGTTATCTCTGAGTCTATGTTTTAAGGCACTAGCGTAAGTTTGACATAGATAGAACGAATCTATTGCTTTATGTCGACCGAACGAGAAAAACTGGTGATTTTACTTTGCTCGTTTGCAGGTATATCATCGAAAACCATAATTGAATCTTCTTTGGTATCTCCGGGTTCGATCAAATCATCGTAATTTTCAAACTCATGGTAACCAATTTCTTCTTTTAATGGTGTAAAAACGTTTCTTAACAATTCGTATTTCGGTTGATACAAACTCTTCGAAAATACATAGACATTTTGAAATCTAAGACCGTTCTCGTGCAAGATCAGAGATATTAAAGCGTTGGTCTTCCCACAACTCGATGGTCCCACGAATATAGCTCGTATGTTAGATGGAACAAAGGACCATGTTTACCATCCTCTTTTGCATTAGCAATAGCAAAGTTATCATAATTCTGTATAGGTATTTTAACTTCTGGTATAACATCTCTGGATGCATCGTTGGAATTATGTAATTTCTTCACGTTCTGCAACCTTTTAACATATCTGCATAACGTTGTTCTAGGTATATTATATTTTTACTAGCAGCGTAGAAACTCGAGCCATCAGGATATCCTCTGCTGCTTTTGTAATAGATTGTTTGGAGCACCACTGATTGCTTGAATGCGACATCTTTCGAAAAAATGTCTTACTATAACTAAGCTCAACCAAAACTACTTCCTTATATACCAAATTTAATCTCCCTGCTCACATAACCACATGACCATATGACCATATGACCACATGACCATATGACCACATGACCACATGCCAATGACCATATGACCATATGACCACTGACCATATGACCTATGACCACATGACCACATGACCATATGACTGACCGACCACTAATGACTATTCAATGCTCAATAAAACCATTGAACCTAATTGCGATTTTTTTAATGGTTTTCCATTAAAAACCAAGTGTGGACCTAGGTTAGATAAAAGGTAAAATTATAGGTTGGCCGGCGCAGCTGGCTAATTTTGCTAGTTAACTGGTCCATTTAAAATAAAGGTAACTGATGTAAATTATTATATCATGATAGGTGTGGTTAAAATATGTAGTGTATTGATTGTAATTCATGTGTGTCATAGTCATGTGTGCGTGGTCATGATATGGTATGTCGGTTGTGAGCAGTGAATGGTATGAACATGTTGACAGATATGCAATGTGTTCGAAGTCGCATAGTGAACGTGTACGCTGTACATGTTGCTGTAAATCTGGAAGTTATCAGTGATTGGGTAGCCATGTGAAACATCAGTTAATATGGTGATGATGCTGTGTGTATCAAGATGTGCTCTGTTCCATCTGCTATAGTCGTGGACCATCATGTGAACCAAGCATAAGATATTGCATGAGATGTTATGTCGAATTGTTCGAGTTATCGTTTTACGAAATTGTGATGGTATTGATCGAATTTAGATTGTGGTTTTCGATGCAGCAGAGCAAAGTTGGTTCTGTACGATGCTGTGATACGTTCTGATCGCTGGTTGAACTAGAAAGCAATTCGACATTATGAAACAGATAAATTGGTCTTCTGGTCGATGTGAACTGTTGACAAAATTTGGAAATTGATCGTATATATAATGTTGATGTCAGGCAGTTACTGACGTGTTGATAAAGTTCATACGGAGAATGCAATACGTCTCATCTGTAGGTGCAGATCTGCGTGTACGTGATCAGGCTGGTCGATCCACATGTGATCGCTGCGTGCAATCGATCGACGCTGCAACAGTTAGTGGCATTCAAGTGAACAAGCTGCGTTCGTTAACATCTTTCTTGCGGATGTGTGCAAACGAAATGACAGTCGGTTTGTGAATAGTACCGTCGATGATCGCATGTTGTGGAAAAGTGATTTGGTTGAACATACACATAACGTTTATCTGAGACTGGTCTAAGTTATTATTTTAAAGTCTAGCAATTGAATGATGATTTGTTCATGAATCATTCCGGTTGCCGTGTGCACATCGGGAATTTAATCGTAAGGTACTCATATAAGGATGATTCGCGTATGTTGTTGATATGTACGGTTAAGAAAATTATTTGAACGGTTGCTACGATGAAGAGAATCGGTCGAAGATTATGTATGATGAAAGCTGTTGGGATCATCTGCGACGTCTGGTGGTATAATCGGGAGATGGTTTTCAAAATGATTGACAAATGGTAATCTGTTAATAATTAAACCCAACTGTTCATGAAAGTGAATTATGTGTATATATGCTTAGTTTATGTTTTAAAATATAAAGCGATTGGTGTTTAATTTTCAGTCACTGCAAATGGTGTCTAGGATGTGAAATGTTAAAGCAGGTCGTTTTACAATGTTAATCGTGTTGTAAATACTAAACATATTTTATTGACATCTGTGTTTGAACATTTGAAACGTATGCTAACAGAATGTTATGTGTTACAAACGTCTTCGGTGACAACATCGTCGTAAATGCGTGGGTGACTGTTTCCATATACGTTTCAAATCTGTTCACATCTGGGTGGTATAAATGTGTATGTCATGTACTGTGTTGCTGGTCATCGTCATTGTGGACATCATTCATTATCCATTGAACATCTGTGCTGATCTGTTGCCTTGAGTTCTTTATGGCATGGTTGACTGATCTAAAGTCTAATTCGTGTAAATTCCATCAAAATTCGGCATTGTTAAATAAACGCAGTTCGAATTTCTGTTTGCGTTGGTGTGTGCGGAAGATTTGTAAATCGTTGAAAATAGTATAATTGTGCAATTCTAAATCAAATATGAATGTGTTCATGTAACTGAGGGTGTGGAAAGTGCTGAATGGTCGAACGTCATGGCAAACATGGCATGTCATTCACTAGTTGTTGAATACGTCTTTATAGAATGTGCTATGTCGACCTGGTCGTATGATTGCTCGGTTTAATCATTTGTGGATTCGCGATGTTTAACATTCTAATGATTTGAGTTTACTCTGTTATCGATAAATCTAAATAAAGTGTTTCTGATGTGTAATACATTTGTCTTGAACGTAATTAAGACGTGATTTCAATTCTGGAAAATCTGCTTTATGGTTAACCAGGTTTATCAAGAGGCGATTGAAATGTAATAGATTATGTGTTGCAGTATTCTATCGAGGTCATTCATACGTCGGTGAGAACAATGGTGGATCGTTACGATTTAAAATACTGCTAAAATTGTTTATAATTAAATGGCGTTGATGGTAAATACGCTGTCAAAATGATAGAATCGCTTCAGTTCAGGGTACTGCATGACTCAACTGAGGCTGCACGCTCGACCATCGGCATAGGCGGCATGTTCGGTCGTAATGTCGTCGGTTGATTAATAAAATTAAGATGGTGTTCTTGTCGTTACGTAACTGTGGTATCGACAACTAGTTGATGAAGTCGCTGGGTGGCGAATTTCCTGATATCACCGCCATATGAAGTTGGTTTGTTATGTGATGCTTCAACCTGCCATCGTTTGTATGTGCTGTGATACGATTCTGCTCGTTGAAGAATGTGCTTCAAGTGGCTGACCTCGTGACGTGCTGCTGCTGTTACGATGGTCTGACTACTGGATGTTGTTGGATCAGCTAGTGCGGCTGGCAGCATGTAAGTGGTGTTACAAATTGAAATTTATGGAGATTACGAGATGTGTGCTGCTGCTGCGTATCAGTGGTGCGGAGGTGATCATGTTAGAAATGTGGCTGATTAAAAGTGGACGGAGGGTTCAAGCGTTGAGGAGAAGGCGTGAGCTGTCTGATAATGGCGGCAATCGTCGACGTGTTGAACAAATGTTTCCCCATTCGCAAAGATGCTGGACTGCAATCGTTGCTGTTTGAAGACTTGGATATCTCGGTATCGGACTACTGTGTTAAACAGTTATAGTGTTTATGCATATGTGATGTCTTGAAATTTTTATTTTGTTTCGTTACTTTGGAAAGGTGGTTGGGGTGTTGTAGATACTGCAGTATGAAGTCCATAAAAGGTTTATTTTCGATATGGGATATTGATAAACTGCAGGTTTTGAAGAGTTTAAATTGGAATTTAATTAAGCTTGTGTATATCATAATGGGTGATTATTTGTAAAAGTTATCTATTAAATAAGAAGGTTGTTTAAGAGGATGTAATTAATTTAACAATTTTTGTCATATGAAATGTTGACTTGAAATTTGTTAATTTGTGTAACAATTGTGCTATGTTTTAATTTAATTATTTTAAATTTGTTTGTTGATTATGTAACTTAATGATAAATTTTGACTATTTGTATGTTTGGTAGAAATTAGTTGGAATTTAATGGTTAATGGTAATTGTAAATTGTGTGGTTTTCTGGGGAGATTTCTAGAATTAATTGGAAGGTTTGGGAATTTGGTTATTGCCAAGGGTTTTATAAATTGAACCCTTTTGGAGTAGGTGTGGGGAAATTTTAATTAATTCTTAAAAAGTTTAACTTTGCATTAAATTTTTGGAAATCAGTATACAATTTTGTTAATTTGTAGAAATTTAAAATTTATTTAAATTGTGTAATTTAAAATTGTTGGTTAATGTTGAAGTCTGTTGATTAAAAAAGGTTTAAAAAGAATTTGAGTATTAAGGAGGTACTGTGGGATATTGTTGAATTCGAAATTCTGGAATGTAAAAAAATTGGTTGGATGTTTTCGGAAACAATGTTTAAAAGCAGAAAGGGTCAAAAGTAAATTTGTGATTATGTAAGTGGTTAAGTAAAAATGTTTAAAGGGTTTGTTTGGGTTAAATGGTGATTTAATTTTAAAAAATTTATTCGTAATTAAATATTTTGGATGTCAAATGTGGTGTTTTTTGATTCACATTTAAAGTTGGTAAAATTTAATTTTTATTAAAGTTTTTTTAAAATATTCATTACAATTAAGTATAATTTTATTACACGGAATGATTATATAAAAATGAATGAATTATAATAATTATAATTAGTTTAGTGGAAAAATGTAACTAGGCGTACGCCTGTGTATTTCCAATAAATAAATAAATATATAAAGACCAAAACGATGTTAAATTCAAATTATCTTAATCAACATGCCAATATTCAACTAGAACATGGTATAAACTTGACAAAGAAACGGTTACTAAAACTGCAGGCTTGTAGAACTAGGTGATGTAGGAATCACGCTAATGAAAGGTTCTCTGATGTTGTTAGAACTTAAAACTACTAACATGCGAAGACGAGAATAAGCAGTAAAATAACAATGAACATCTCTTGTACTTTATATTTTTCCCAAAATTAAAAATTATTAGAAACTATATCAGGAACCGCACCCATATAAAGATTACATGTTTTATTCGGCTTGGCATCATATGCTGCCAAAAACATAAGTATTGATGCTGCAATAACTGAATTTGCAACAAAACATGCAAGAAAAGGGTATTTTCAAATCGGATTTTGACTACCAGCTATGAAGTAGGTTTGCTTTTGTTGTGTCAAATTTTGAGGTTTATATTATTTAGTGCGTGGTATGAGTCCAGTGTAGCTTTAATATCATTTAATTTATTTCAAAGAATGTAATTTGGTTGTATGGTAAATCACTTGCTTAATATAAAATGTATTTAATCGTATTCTATAGGTTCTATAATTTGAAAATACGGAAAACATGTCAACATTAAATCTTAAACGCAGAAGCTCAAAAATTGCACTTGCCCTACTGCTACCTTGTGAAATACTTTAAGAAAGCTTAATTTTATTAAGAAGGCAACGAACATTCGAAAAAGTTCAGCAAGCAACATTTAGAATATCTTTGCAGATAAATAAGTTTAGCCTGTGTTGCATTGACGTGATTGAGACTATACATAATGAATGATCGCCATTTCCGCATTTGCATAATTCACGACATTAGCAGAGATTTTGGAATAAGGATAGCAAAAATAAAATATATTCATTGAAGCACTAAAATTATTGAAATATTATTAGATGGCTTTGAACACCAACAACTCACTATACAAATATCATTTCGAAAACGATGTTTGTAAAAGGGTTATTTATTCTAGGATAACTACATATATTTGTTCCAAAATTATTCGTCAATACTGCTTATTGAAGCAACTTCAATTTGATGTTTTAATCATGGGGAAATGTTTCGATACCAGATTAATTCGTTATATGCCAGTGTTCTACTATTAGGACAGTTTGAAATAATGTTTTTCTTATTATTAAAACGTTGACTAAACTTAAATAACAATCTTAGTAGAAATGGCATACTTCAGTAAAAAGAGTTGTATTTTTTCAATTAGTTTCTGAAAAGTACGTGTAACAAAAAAATTATTCTACTCGCATTATTTTTACTGGTCTTTTCTCACAAAAAACATCTAATTGTAGTATTGATACTTGTAGACAATTTTAAACTTTTAATTCATCTTCACAATTGAAGAATGTTTGTTTAAACAGACGAACTGGTACCTATTCTTACTGCAAACTTTTTGAGTCCGTGTTATAGATAGTATAAGGGCTGTCCTATAAATAGGGCGCTTGTGCTTATTGTTAGTTTTTAAAGTGCCGACTATTTTCTTAGAACTTATTTTATTCAGTTTCAGTTCATAGATTTATCAAATTTTACGTACATAGAGTGTTTTGTACAATAAAATTTGTATTCTTATATATTTGTGGAAATATAACATATTTTTACGGTAAGTAATTAATTTTACATTTTTTTTAATTGTATTTCTAAATGTTTACGTATGTATAAAAAGATGTTTTCTTGAATGACTTAGGAGATATTATAAATGATCCTAAATTTATGGAAGCCAATAAGCTAGATAATATAATTGTTACATCTGATCCTGATTCACTAACAGATGAAAATAAAGCAGATATAATCTAAAATTCTATTTACGTCATAAGTGTGATTAAACATAAATCGATATTTTTGTCCTTTTCTATCTTCAACAAATTTCCCGCGATAAGTTGGTCAAAAATTCAACGTTGCCGACTACTCTACAAATTAGTGTTCAATTAAAATAGGGATATTCAAATCGATGTTTTATTTTTTATGTACAGTAATTGAACAATACACTAAAATATGTACATATTATTACCGATCTTAAATCAACTAATTATATGCCTGTAACTTTGTTCAAAAAAGCGTCACTATTAATTAAAATCCATAAAAGAAAACTGGGAAAACATGAAACATCGAAAATGATTGATCGATGTATATGTGCTTACCTCAGCCCTAATAAAAATACATTATGTTGTTTTGCTTTGTCTGGTGCAGTTCTCGTTAGTTTTGGCTATATTTCCTTACTACGTTTTATTTGAATTACAAATAGTTCTTTCCAGGACTAATATTAGTGTTATTATTGTTTGTTATAATGTTGGGTCCTCATTTGGGTTCTACAGGAAAGCAACTTGTTGCCAACCTAATTAAGTTCTTTGAACAAGAACCTGAAAAAGGTGAACCGTTTATAGGGGTGGCTGCAGTACAAGAGGTGATTATTCACTTCACAACTGAATTCCTAATTATATTGTCTTTTTTGTAGCGGGTGGCAGTTGCGTTAAAAATTAATGTTTCGGTAGTTAGTTCAGTGTAGCAAGCAATGAAAACGAATAAACCATTTATGCCTGATAAGAAAAAAGTTCGCACAAAACGTGTCACTGAAGTGAATAATTTTACAGCATCTGCAGTTCAAAATGTAATTTACAGAATGCACGAAAATCGTAAGTGAATATTGTATTATAAAAATTATTAGGTTAGATATCAAAGTACTTGATTTCAGATGAAGCTATTTCAGTTTCTACTCTGTGGCGTAAGTTGAAGGATGTTAATCTCTTTAATGTTGGTGAAAGCTCTGTAAGTACACTTTTACACAACATCCGATTCACGTGAAAGAAAGATATTCCACAGAGAGGTCTCGTGGAGATGCCCAATGTTGTTCTTAAAAGAGTGCAATTCCTAAAATCATATATGCAAAGGAAATATGGTTGTTTCAAAAGGGTACTGTATGTCGTTCGTGCGGCAAGATGACAATTTGAAAACCGCAAAAAACACTAAAGTTGATGGAAAAAGGTTTATTGCTTATACTTTGTTAAAGGTAAAAACTAATTTTATTTTGTGGATATATAGTGTTGAATGCAGGTAACAAAAATGGGTTCATTAACGAATGTGAGTTGGTGTTTTCATCATCTACAAAAGTTAGTGACTATCACAGGGAAATGAGTGAAACAAATTTTCTCCGCTTGTTCGAAAACCAATTGTTAAAGAAGTTAGAAGAAACGTCCGTAATTATGTTAGATAACGCTTCCTACCACAGTACAACCGTACATAAGATTCCAAATAGCAGCTGGAAAGAGAAGAACATTGAGGACTGGCTTCAGGAACGTAGATTTCCATATGATGGCAATTCATTCAGGGTTAAACTACTTAAAATAGTTAAATCGTAAGTAAGAAACAGCATAACGTAGCAAAGTAATGTGTGTTAATTTTCAGAAATAAGTCACAAAAAGTGTATAAGGTGAATCAATTGGCAGAACGCTATGTACATAAAGTATTAAGATTGCATCCTTACAACTGTCATTTTAAGCTATAGAAAATATTAGGGTATTGCTAAAAACTATTGTAGTCGCCACATTGGCAGGGACAACAAGTCGACAAAAATTGTTTGTCTATGTGGTACGAAGCGTTATCGATGAAAACACCACAAATTTAGAATAATGCAGTACTCCATTGTCACAAATTAGTTACTGAATGTTGGGGGTAAAGAAGTAAAATATGATACTAAAGACGTTGCACCTCTCCTTATTAACGTTGATGATGTTGACAGTGGAGACCAAAACAACGGTTGGGACTCTGAAGATATTGCTTCAATGTTTTATGTATTTCATATTGTGTTACATGTCCTTTACTGTTAATGTCTGGCTAATAAAATATACACATTGTTTTGACAAGTGCATTTCTAATAATGTATATATTTGATTATGTAATTGAATGTAATTGAAAGCCACCGTAATAGGCAGAGAAAAGTTAGTCTAAAATCAGGAATATCAAATTCTTGATTTAAGAACATTTAAATTCAAGTTTATCGTCCTTATTGCTAAATCGGTAACATTTGCGTGGGGTTTTGTATGTAAAAAAATTTTAACATTTAGTTTAAGTAATCTTAAACATTTTGTTTTAAATTTTGCTCCGTGTAAGTTCTTAGAATAGTTTTGACAATTTCCACACATACATATTTTAAATGTAATGAACTTATCCGACTCAAACCTAAAATAATAAAATACTTATCCATTGTTTATAAATATTAAGACTTGAAATATTATAATGAAACATTTATTGATTGTATACGAAGTTGATGCATTGTTAACAAATAATGTGAACGAAAATACTTGTGATGAGCAACAACTTGTGATATTTTAAGACAATAAACAACATATCGAGTTTATATTTTGAAATAAAGCAATTCATTGTAGTCGATAAATACACAAATTGAAATAGTTATTTCCATTCCAGTAATTTTCATTTCCTACAAAAGTATTCTTCTAACATTATCCAAGTCGATATTTTCACAAAATTCTACATATTGTCTCCATATATTGATACTATTATATTTGTTCTAGACTTTGGAGTATCTTTTTCATATTTTTCATATTTCATTTCTTATTTTTTTGCATAATTTTAATACGTAGGAGTTTGTTTATCTTTATAAACAACCACTTTGTGTAATTTAATTTATTGTAAGCAACTTTTCTGGCTTTACTGTCCCTAACACTCCGCCCGATCCCGATGTGGCCATTCTACAATCGCACCGTTAAAAATTAAACGTTTTCGTTTTTAAATGCAAGTGGCAATGATAATATTACTTCTTTAATAAATAACTTGTAATTTCTACTTTCTTGTGATATAATAACACAGTTTCAAACACGAGAACTAATTATTAACCAATCATACCACTCTGAATAATTCCAATAAAAATCGGTAATATTATGTAACTGCTAATCGTGCTTGTAGTCACAACATTTTAATATTTTCATAGCGGCAACGGTGCTTCTGCATGACATCATAAATATTGATGACGCACATTGGATTTTAAATTGCTTGAACTATAATAATGTATTTGAAATAGTATAGTCCTTGTAATTTAAGTTCCGATATACGTCATTAATAATGTTCGCATGCATACCAACATAGTATAGAGCATATTTCCTTTCTTATCTTAAACACTCAGATCTTATTAATGTTGGCGAAAATTGCAACGATGCCGGCGTTTCTCTACAAAAATTTAACATTTAAAACTATCAAAAATAGCAGTACATAACCTAATCTCATGTTCTAGAGTTTATGGGAATGTATTTCTGTCAAACTTTTTGCTTCTCAAGTCCAATCATGCAATCTGCTGATCTAATTCTTGGAGAAAATTATTCACTAGAATTCTGAATATGACCGTGGTAAATGCATGACTTGTTTACAAACATATTAGCAGTTCCATTATTGCTTTACTACATTCTCACCGATCAATTACGGTTCCCTATTCGACAACAAAGGTCATTTTATCCAGAAACGTGATTACAAAAAATGTCAAGATGTTAACCTCCAAGCCAACAACTAACTGTATAAAATTTATTGTATCCTTATGGTCATGTGTTTTGTATTGTATCATACAAAGTAAATGTAACCTTTGGGTTGAATTTATACTTGAGCTTGCTTTATTTGCTTTCAATGCTAAAATGTATTAGAATAATTTCGTTATCACTAAGTACCAACCAGCATCCTATTTGTAAAACATGTCGAAACTCAGAAAGAAAAAACTAAAAATAGTTTTTTGTTTAGATAAACTTTTTTGAACTATATATTTTAATAAAATTCAAAAATTTGGTGTATTCATAAGTTGACCATTAATGGGTTACTCAGAAAAATCTACATGGAAAAATGTTAGTGATGCACCATTTTTTTTTTTAAAATACCTGAAGACAGGTTTGTAGCAGCACCATTGATGGAACGATAGAATAATTTTCTACTAAAATATGTGGTTTTACATCCTATAAAATACAAACCTAACTGGAAATAATATCTACACTACTTTTTGAGGTATTAGAAAATGAGAACTTTAAAAGTAAACTACAACAATATGTAGTATGAATTTTTAGCCCTTGCAAACATATCTCCATTAAATTTTCTTTATTAAATAATCCGAGAAGATACACCTTAAGACATTAGCACATCATTAAGAAATACAACGTATAAGTAAATTAATTATTTTAAAATTGCCAAACAGCGTCACATAGTTATTGATACAAAAGGCAATGGTGCGATATTCCTATAGAATTTGAGATGTTTGTCTCAGAACACACAAATCTCGGTCATATCCATTTGTTACTGTGGTTGTTGTAGATTGTTCATTAGTTTGTTAGCGTCATGTTGTCCGGATGAGCATATTTCATTGAAGTTCCCGTTGAGAACAGTAGTTATTTTACACGGATTTTTAAGGTAGTAGTTTGATGCATATAAAGCATACTAGAGCATTCTCTTAGCATATAAATGGCTTCGTGTAGTGCAGTAACCACAAATAGTACACGAAAAGTTAAAGCAGCCAACTTTTAAGCGGATAGCTTCAAATTGCATGTGCAGGGCGTCACAAGGAAAGTTCTATCGCAAAGCTGTATACTATAGGTAGTACGAGATATAGAGTTTCCTACGGATGCGTTTCAGGTACTAAAATATTTGCATACTATTACTGTCGGTTCACAAAGAATGCACGAGAATTATAATTTTGTGTTTTCTTGTGTAACACTTCTTTGGTGAGTCACTCATTTTTGTGGTTCTTTAGTCGAATTTTAATGATAAATGTAAATAATTTTATTTGTATTCGCAAGGAAATACAGATAATGTATAGATACCATCGTGATTGCTATTACACAAGTAAATTAAAAGGTAACTTGAAATAACAGCTGTTGGCGAATGAAACCTTCCACTAACCCCGTTTATATCTACCGAATTCAGCTAACGCTTATAAGTTGAGCTAATAAAATCGCGTAAAGTTACCAACTCTCCATAATTTTGCAACGCTTGATTGATTCTAGTACAACTATTGTTACGTTCTACACAACACTAAACGTGCTCCAAACTTATACTTTTATATTGGATTCACTACCAGTTTAATTATTCACCAATACTGTGACGCCACTTTAAAATGGTTATAATTATATTTCATTTTGATAGCATATGTATTAGTTAATGTCACGACTAGGGTTAGGTTATTTCCTTTAAGAAATAAAATTTTTAGGTTACTATAATTTTGATCTTTGATAATGTTATCGAACAAGACTGTAAGTAGTCTAATCATGTTCGCATAGTATCCTACATAGTGGGGTATTTCCAATTTTAGTGGCACATTGGTTACCCGATCAACAACTTTGTGCTGCGGATAAACATGTTGCGGATACCGAAGTCACCTTAGACATCTTATGGTGTCCACCTTAACAATAGTCAGTCACTTATGAGGTAATAATAAACCTATATGAAACTCAAGCAGGGAGAAAGAATGGGGGAGGGGAGGATGTTTATACAAAATGAACATTTAAAATTTATTGCATAAACCGTTAAAACGTACCTGCAGTAGGCCTATGTGTTTAGGTTTTGGTTCTAGTTAAGTAAATTTGCGATATATTTGATTTTTAATACTTGCTTAAGACTGCATTATGTATTTATAATGAAAACGTAAGCGTGCTATATGGCTAGTAACAAGTCTAATATAATAGTGTAAAAACATGTTTATATTTGGTTTTTTCCATTAAAGCAACCGTATAGTTACAGTTTTGTTGTAATAAATTAATTTGTTATTGTCTAAAGGCGTAATTGAATATTCCGATCAGTTAGTATTTGCTTTTAGAAACCTTTTTTACAACTAGCAGTTTTTAATAGGTCTATGTGTTTAGGGTTCATGTTTGCTTTACGTTTAAGCAATAGTGTCCTTAATGATTTTTATGTACAATTCTAAACACGAATAGCTCTCATGATTTTAGGTTTTGACATCTGCTTGTTATTTTTTTAGGGTTTTTCCATAGAAATCCTTCGAAATTGGTGGCGTCCAACGTACTCCCCGATAACGACATACTTCACCCCCGATATCATTCTAGAACCCACTTCAAACACTTACGCCGCGCGTCCTGCTGAGTTAGTCGGCCACCACTTTTGTTAGTTCAGTCAAGGTTTTTGATTATCAACACGGGATCTTTAGCGGAGTACTTCATTAATTAATCTTGGATCACGGGCTAGACTTTCTAGGGCCAAAGCTGTACGTAACAATATTTACAGAAAATCCTTACTTTACTGAAATGCCGCTACAGCATCACTGATATTACTTGTTGATTAACACCCAGACTAAAGTAGCTAGCTGCGGTTGAACGGTTTATAAATCAAAATATATATCTTTTATACTATTCTAGACCATCGTACTATCTTTCTGCTGCATTCAAGTCATGTGGGTGTGAATTATAGAATTGTTAGTTTAATGCGTTTTATCACTTGGGCAACAATACAGATATTTTCTTTGGTGTCATACGATATCCTCTTCAGAGAATACCATCTTAATTTATTTATCAAATTATTTTCTGTGGTACTTGCTTGGAAATACAAAAAAATGGAAGTAAGTTTAAGTTTTTTAAATTATAATTTTTGGCTATGGAAAAAACAGTTGAACCGGATCTCCTCTGTGAAGATTGTAGCAAAAATCTGTGATGTTAAGTGAAACAACACGAAAAAACAAATCATGAGCTAGGTGATGCTGTATTTTCCATAATGTGTCTGTATTAAATGTTACAACTTTCCTACTCCTTTCCTGATGAGCACTAATTAGGGCGAAACGCGTCGAAAGGATGCCGTCCTGGCTGAATTTGAATCACTTGCCATTAATTCTTTTTTACTTTGCATTAATTTAACTCTTGAACTTACTTCTCTTTTAAATTATAACCTTTGGCTATGATAAAATGCAGTTGAGCCGGATCTCCTGCGTGCTGACTGTTGCTAAAACTTGCGATGTCAGGTGAAACAACACGAAGACACAAATTGTGAGCTACGTGATGCTATACTTCCCATAATTTGTTTGTATTAAATAATACACGTTTGCTACTCCTATCCTGCTTAGCCCCAATTAGGGCGAAACGCGTCGACAGGATGCCCTCCTGGATGAATATTAGTCACTTGATATTAATTCATTTTAAATTGTATTAATTTAATACTCATTAAACTTACTTCGTTTTTACTCTATAACCTTTAACTATGGAAAAAGGAGTTGAGGCGTATCACCCCCGTGCCGACTGTTGCTAAAATCTGCGATGTCAAGTGAAACGACACGAAGACACAAATTATGAGCTATTAAATATTACAACTTTGCTACTCCTGTCCTGATGTGCATCCCATTTAAAACGTTGATTAAGAGTATGAAGATGCTCATGATTCCAACGTGACCAGAAGGCAAAATACCAAAGTTAATGTTGCAACGAAATAATCATTTCAAGGAGTAGTACTAAAGACTAACTTGCGTAAATTATACTATGTGAGTGCGGCGAATCAAAAAATAAACCTAGCAAACCGCAGTGTGGATTAATTGATATGAATAAAATTCATACACTTACCAAGAATAAACCTAGTAAGTGCTATCGCTATGTTTATCTGGAGCATACTGTTCAACATATAAAAAAAGAAACCTAGTAAATTAGATTACTATTTTTTTACATAATAAAAGTTGAAATATTATTTTAAAATTGTACTTTTATTTTTAACTTGCTAGTTTTTTCCGTTATATTCTATGTTTTTCCTTTGGAACAGTTACAAAAATGTACTTACTAGGAAATTCCGTTAGCCCTACTGTGTTTATTTAGTGAGATATCAATACGAAACGAATACCAGTAGAATGGAAAAACCTAGCAGATTCCAAATGTGCAAATATCACATTTTTTAAAAAAATGCAAATTACTAGGTTTTGCCATTTTGCGGGAGATATGTTATAGATTAATGAAAAGAGGCGTTTCTATAACGAGCCACTAATGTCTTTAAAATCCGTCTAAACGCAGCGTTTAGAAACGTTTGGAGTTTAAATGGAATTACTTGAGTATTATAGTTATTGCAACACGCGTCGACTTAGAAATTGTGTATTTTCCTTTTTAGCATATCTTGCATCATAAGTATTTCTTGTTTGGTTTAGCTAGTAACTGTAGTTACTTATATAAGTTCTCGTAGCTTTTCGATGTCAGTTTTGCAAATTGAAAAAGGAAACGACAGATTTAATGTGGAACGCTACAGGAAACCTTATTGGAAAATGCGTTTCTTATTCAAATCCCTCGCGCAGAAAGGTTTTGATATTGCTTACCTCGTCAAACCCTTTGTTTTCATATCCTTTCGTTTCTATAATATAAATATAAGCACAGGCCTTTGAATAGCTAGATGTTTATTCTGTCGATCTCATACCCTTTCCTAGATATTATACTACAAATGCTTTTCAAGTCCCGTTCATTGAATTAAGTTCTTTTGATAACAATGATGTAACAGTTTAATGTTACCATGAAAATGTTTACCAAAATATCTCGTTACGATCACACAAAACTGGGGAACATAAAAACATTGTATTGTGTCACGTTTACATGCGTGTAAAATATTTTGTTAGGATAATTCTGTAGCAAACTTAGCAGCGAGAAGTTCACCAATGTATTGTTGTCAATAAACATAATTCAGTTGTTCAATGCGAGTAGCGAATAATTTCTTATCCTTCTATTGACACAATATTTGGTCTAACTTTGAACCAGATAAAATTCACCACACATTAATCAGCTTTCCTATGAAACATCCTTCGAGAAATCAATATTTAACCAGAAAAGTTAAGGCATTAGCAAGTAAGATAAAATTTCAGTACAAATGTATTACCTTCAATCCAACTCATTGTTTGGGTACCTACGTATATGTTTAATTTGATATGAGTATTGTTTTATTTTTGTAACCTCTACTTAATAATGGCTGAATTAGCCCATACAATTGCAAAGCCTGGTCAAATATAAGCTAAATTAACTGCGACCTACGTAAATAATTTTATAATGAGGCGCGATGTAGAATAACTAAAAGCGCGGGAAAATAGTGTAGCCCGATTGTTCAAAGAATTTGAGAAATTGCGATATCATATATAACAAATCGCTCCTAAAAGTTCCACAATTTCTGACGAGTCAGTTGGACGAATTGCAGTATTTGACCTTTTTTTAAATTCATAGTATTATTAAAACCGGTCAAATTCAAGTTACATTCAAAATTCAACTTTCAAGATACGCAGCGAAACACAACCTTAACATTTTCAGCTTAACTGTTTGACCTTACCGAACATGAAATTACCAATTTACAGTGGTACATTTTCAGAATATACGACATTTTATAACAGTTTTAGTCATTTGATAAATCTTGACAGCCGTTTAAATTAGTGTCGGCGCTTTTTTTATTTAAAATCTTGTTGTATAAGACGATGAATATCGCGTAGTCGAAGTTTTACCGGTAAACAGTGAAAAATATTAGGCTGTTCTACATATTCTAGAAAGACATTTTAAAAATTAACGTTTAATTGTACAAGAGCACGTTCGCCCAATATTAAATTATTACCCTGCTATTACAAAAAATCTAACACAAAATTAATGCGAGGATTGTTAGATAGCTCAACAGTTAATTCACCGGCTTTATGGAGTTTAGAAGTGCAAGGAGAAGGTTGGAATGTAACATTAATTCCGATAAATTCAATCTAAAGTTGAGCATCCTTGAGCTCCTAGTTACTACAACCACAAGATTTAAGGAACTTTTTAGAAAAAGAGTTCCACGATAAAAGAAGGTTAAGGAAACTTCAAAAAACAAATAATAAAGTACGAACTGCTGCCTACGTGGTTTCAACGATAAACAAAGTAAATTGCTGTTGTAACGGTACATGCAGCATTCATCATTGTTCCTAGTTAAAATTAATGTCCGTGCAATAACAAAAGATCAAGTTAATAAACTAAGTCTTTGCCGTAACTGCCTAAAAGTCAATCGTACAGAGTCAGAAGATAAATCCACAACTGCATGTCAAGTATGCAACAAAAAACATTACACGCTATTACACATATCAGGGGTAGCTGCTTCTAATGAAGTTGTCAATTCTTATCATTGTGCTGCTTCTAATAAAACGCTCGCGTTGGTAACCGCTATTGTCCTAGTAAAAGACGCCTCGCATTTTTTTAAACAATGTCGTGTATAACTTGACGTAGAGTCACAGTCCAATTTTATTTCCATGGCAGCTTATTTCAGATTAGGCTTAAAACTTAACCAAACTGATTTTACGACCTGCGGAGTAAGCTGAAAATATACTGTTGTATAGCAAGAGGCGGACATAACAATAGTATCATGTTACAAACCTTTTACAGCTCGCATTATTTGCTTAGTGATACCATCTATAACGGGAAGTG
This sequence comes from Platerodrilus igneus, assembly GCA_036346225.1. Lineage (NCBI taxonomy): Eukaryota > Metazoa > Arthropoda > Insecta > Coleoptera > Lycidae > Platerodrilus > Platerodrilus igneus. The sequence goes on from JARFIW010000943.1 coordinate 1,987,301, forward strand.
TACCCCACAATACAATAGATAGATCAACTTTGTAGATACCTGGAAATTTACATTTAACAGACCCGAGTTTCCACAATTTGTTACCTGTAGATTTGTTGTTAGGAGCTGAAATATTTTGACAACTATTGTTTCCCGTGACACAAAGTAAGTTACAAGTGCCTGAACCCTACTTTCGCGAAACTAAATAAGAGTGGGTGATAGGTGGTCCCATTGAAGTAGCTGCTAGCGGTGGTTTAAAATTATGTAATTTATTTACGAAGAATTCTAGAACCATTGAATACCAATTATTACCTGAATTTAGGGATCTTCAGGATTGAACAATTTCAACATACTATTGACCGCTGAGGAAAACAACGTGAAGCGCATTTTCATAAAACTTTCAAGCGCGGTACCTCCGGCAAATTTATAGTTGAACTGCATGTTAAAAATAATACAGTTCAATTAGGGTTATCTAACAAGATTGCACTTTGAAAATTTTATAACCTGGAGTGTAAATCCATAAACAACAAAATTTTAAGGACGACCTCTCGACCCTTATAAATGAATATATTTTATTAGGGCACATCATCATCATTTCATTTTCGACCTTATTTATATGGTTTTCGATCTTACTTAAGGTCGGTTTGACGCAACTCTAAATCCTTTTCTATTCTGAGCTTGTCTAAAAAGGTCTACATATCCTTCACAATGTAAATCTCTAATAATTTGACTAATATAGCAACGTCTAGGTCTAGATCTTGGTAGTCTATAATCTAAAACCTTACTAAATAGTCCCTCATGTCTTAACTGGTGCCCTATCATTCTATCTCTCCTGACCTTCAATTGTTTCCACATACAGGGATCCTCACCTATCCTTCTATAAACTTCCTCGTTTGTTACTCTATCTGTCCAACTAATCTTTAACATTCTCCTATAACACCAAGTTTCAAAAGTGTATCTTTTTCTTATCTACATCTTTAATTGTCCTAGTCTCACTACCGTATGACTTTAAAGAAACGTACGACTTTAAAGGAACTTTTTCTATTATCTAATCTAATACTATTAACTATTAGTAAGTCTTTCTTTTTTAAAAACATTTTTTGGAAAAAAGGGTTTTTAAAGAATTAATAACACGATTGAATCATATTTAACAGATCAGCAATTAACGGATTAAATCTAAACGATGATGGGTTAGTAGGCCTTCCCTACGACGTGAACTATTTTCAATTTTGACGTGCTTCAGAACTTATCATTTTGTTTTTAATGCTGATACTAACACAATGTATAAACAGATTAAGTTCGAGCAGAAAGATGCTGTTATTAGAAAATATTCTAGCGAAAATGTAGTGATCAATCGATCCAAATTTTCAATATCTTCAATATTATTGAAATGTGGGTTTAAACTTAGAAAACGGGTTTTTAGCAGGTTTTTATAAGGATTTTGTTACCTAAAAGTGACTTTATACCATGGAATTTTAATGCAATGCAATACAAATGCAACATACAGCGCATGCCTTCGAACAAGTTTTCGGTCAGCTGTTGCAATTTAAAATGAATAGAACATGTTCTATTTTTTGGCAGTTACTATGCAATTCTGGTAATTTCCTTTAGTGATAAGTAAGACACCAAATTAGAAATAAAATTGTAATAAGTATAACATGACCTATATTTTTAATAACTGATTGTTGAACACATAAATAACCAAAATGAATATTAAATAATTATTATATAAATAGTTGATGATGTTAATAAAAGCTATAGGTATAGTTTGGATAAAATGTTATTTTTATTTGTTGCTAACACTTCCCATCAAATTAAAATTGCATACAAATCACACAAGTGTATAAAAGGAACTGACATGCAAATGACATACAATGCAATATCTTGCATAGCATCAAAATTGCATAATGTAAAATCTATAGATATTGTAATAGCTAATTTTAATAAGAAAAACTGACAAAATTCTGATGTTGTATTTGACATTGCAAGGACGACTTACTAAAATACGAAAGTATAAGGAGCGATGTATCATAAAAGTTAATTAAACGAATAATTTTATCTATGATAGGTCAAATTTTGGAACCTTTTAAATTAATTGCTCCTGTCATAATAAAGGCAAAATTAACCCTCAGAAAAATTTGGAAATTGAAATAGGCTGAGACGAATGCATTCCTCAAAATATATTTCTATTATAAAAATAGTTTATAATTAAACATTCAAATACAAAATTAATTACTATTTCCAGAAAGGTTATTTCGGACTTTCTAGCAAAATAAATTGAATTAAATCGTTTTTCAGATACTCTCACGCAAGAGTATGAGGCTACTGTATATTTAAGAGTTAAGAACAATAATGATAAATATTTGACACAAATTCGATGTGCCAAGAGGTCGAGTGGCTTCGTTAAAAGCAAATAATACCTTAGTTAGACTTATGCAAAACGATACTCTTAGCCTGTTTGGTAAAAAAATATATCACGAACATATTTTTGGATTGGTTCTAACATTGTGCTTGCTTGGCTAACTGCAGAATCAGATATATGTCAAATTTTTGTTGCAAATCGTGTTGCCGAAGTTCAATGATTTACATGTCTTGATCAATGGCATCATATTGCATGTATTGACTTTCCTGCTGATATAATAACCTGTGGTGCTTTAGTAAAACAATTAGCTGAGTCAAATTTGTGACGGAACGGACCACAGAGGTTGATATTAGAAAATTATTATTGGGATAAGTCTAGTTTATACTTAACTCAAACATACGTACCGGAATAACGTAAAATTCCACTACTCGCTCACCTACTAGTGTTACCTCGGGTCGGTTGCTGTTACGCCCCAGTAACGTTACAGTCACTCCCTGTAACGCATAAAATTAAATAACAGATACAAAAAACAATTTATTGCCCGTTAATACAGATTGCAGAAATAATAATTTTGTAATGTTCATTGTGATGTAACCCACATGGCACAAGGCAAACAACATACACACACGCGCGCGCTCGCGCACACACACACGCACACACACACACTTAATTACAGGTAAGTATTTACAAGTACAATATTTAGATAGCAGTTTAGATGGGGCTTTTATTAACTGCTAAAGAACAACAAAAATCATACAAACACAAACAACATAAACCTAACAAATGTACTATCCACTATAACTTATAATACACTATTATTCAACTTAAACTAACTGAAACACTCGCGGACGTGACGGCGTTGTTCTCCGTCCCTGAAGTCGAAGGAAAGACGCCTTTTCAGCGGCGGTCTTGGAATTCGTGAACTAAGGCTTCGTACAGCTCTTCAAATTCTCGATTACAGCCCTTGTAGACGGAGGGGGGCGACGATCGGTTAGCAGGACATTATCGAGCCGGGTGTTGTCGTAGGGGATGCCCTCGGAGAGGTCAATGGTTCTCAGCCACCAGCTGGTGATGTCGACTGATAATGGTGGTACTGGTGCAGCAGGCGGCGGCAGCAGAGGTAGTATCTTCTTTTGAAAACGTCGTTCGTTACGGCGGTGCTTCCTAAGAGCAGCAGCAGAGGATTTTCCCATGGACGATACTGGTCCAATACTTTAAACTGTAAATGAGAATTAGTGTCCCCGGGATATATGATCATCGAAGGATGTAGCTGCTGGGATCGCTATCCACCAGCAGGCTGAAATGTTGGGATGAATATCGACCAATCGTGTGGTGTTGAAGTGTGTCCCTCGGATGAGGATCGACGAGTACCACGATGGTTGAATTTGCGCTTCTTTTACTTTTGTGGCTGGAAAGCGCGGCTCGCTATTGGTAGCGTTGTCATTGGTTGCAGATTTATGTAAATAGATTTTTCGTGAGCGTTGCCGGTCAGAACGCCGTTGGCTTTTAGGAGGTGCTAATTGCTAACACTAGCATTGAAGAATTGTTGGTTTTATTCGATTTTCGTCTTTCACTAAACTTCAGAGTTAATTGCGTACTGTTTAAGATTTATTTATAATTGTGAATATAATTTCAAATTACCAGCAGTCCCTTTGACTTGCTTAGCGTAACATAAAGCTCAGAATATAATCATAAAAACCATTCAAGCACAGGAATTTAAAACTGGTAACTGGTAACAAATTTGTCAACAGTAAAACTAATTTCAAAAGATCACAAATTATTGACGCTATATCCGTTTTTAGATTAAAACAGTATATTGCGCGTAGGTGGTCACTTGTAAAAATTAGAATTCGCATCATCATCATCATTGGGTCTTTAGTCCTGAAACTGGCTAGACGCGTACCATCATTGTTTCCTATTCTGAACTAACCTACACATTTCCCCCAAATTTGCACAGTCTGCATCTATCACTATCTGATCTACGTCTACATCCGCTTCTTTTTTCCTATTTCTGCTTGTCATATATCACATACTAGTCCCCAAAAATGCCTTAGAACGTATTATGCCCTTCTACTTCTCATATTTTTTCCCAAAGATATCATTGTTCCCTTACTGTTTCTATAACCTATTTGTTATTAACTTTGTCTGTCCATCGTCGAACATCTGAAGCACGGCATTTTAAAGGCCGCTACTGTTCTTCTGTCTGCTTTTCAGACTGCTCGTATTTCGTAGGCATATTGTCTGTGCTGTGCTCCACACATACGCTTTCAACAACTTTTTGTTCTATGTTTGTTGTCTTTCATCATAGGTGCCGTTCTTTCTTGTTACATGCAGTTCGGTCACCTTCTATTGTTTTACAATTATATACCCTATTTCTCCGACATTCAGTGGTTGCGAAGGGGGGTAAGCAGCCTGTGGCTGCCAAGTTCCCCCAGCACTTGAACATTTACTGATTTAATATTTTTTCCAATATGTCTTTTCGCACAGTCAACATTAGTTGCAGATATTTCACAACAAACAGCTAGTTGTTTATAATAATCATCAGATTTGTCTGCGCTTATTTTTTCGTCATTGGGTTTCCCGTCTCAAAACTGGTTGGACATGTACTTGCACTTATTTCTTTTCTAAACTACCCTACATGGTTCCCTGAAATTCTCACACAGTAATACAGCTCGGTTACCCTTATATTGTTTTTTAATATTATGCCCTATTTCACAGAGATTTATTGAAGGGGGTTAAGCAACATGTGGCTGCCAAGATCCCCCAACACTTAGACATTTGCCGAAATAATAGTTTTCCAGTAAATGCTTTCACGCAATTACCATTATTCGAGAATATTGCCCCTCCAATGCTTGTAGTTGCTTATAATAAATATCATGTTTAAGTGCAGCTACTTTCTTCGTCATTAATCTATCCATCTCGGGACTGGTTGGATGCGTACCTCCATTGATTTCTCTTCTGAGCTAGCCTACACATTTCCCCGAAACTCCTACAGCCTACATCTTTCACTATCTGTGTGCAGTAGTCTAACCTAGGTCTACCTCTTCTTCTCTTTTTTCCTATCTCTGCTTCTAGTATATTCCGCACTATTCCTTCATGCCGTAGTATGTGGCCTATCATTCTATCTCTCCTATTTTTTTACCGTTTTCCACATATTTCTTTCTTCCCCTACAATTTTTAGTACCTCTTCGTTCTTAACTTTGTCTGTCCATGATATCTTCATCATACGTCTGTAGCACCACATTTAAAAGGCTTCTACCTTCTTCTTGTCCGCTTCTCCCACTGTCCAGGCTTCACAGCCATACAGTGCTGTGCTCCACACATATGTTTTGAGCAATCTTTTCCTTGTTTCTATGTTTGTGGTCTTTGAGCACAGTAGTTGCTTTTTCTTGTTAAATGTAGCACGACCTTGTGCTATTCTTTGTTTTATATCTTTTGTGCTTTTCCCATCTTGCGTTATTTGGCTTCCTAGGTAGCAGAAATCCTTAACCTCTTGTAAGTTCGTGTTACATATTTGTATTCTTGTTTTGATTTATTTTTCCCTCCTTTGCATATTAGTACTTTAGTTTTACTTTTGTTAATTTTCATACCGTATCTCTCTGTTAGAACCGTTTCCATTTCATTGAGAGCAGCTTCTAACTCTTCCTTGCCAGATGCTAATACCGCTATATCATCTGCAAATCTAAGCATATCTACTTTTTGTCCCTGCATAGTAATTCCAAATGTCTTCCTGCATTTGACAGTATTCATTGCCTCCTCAATGTACAAGTTAAAAATTAGTGGGGATAGGGAACATCCCTGTCTTACCCCTTTCCTGATGTTTACTTCTCTACGTTCCTGCTCTAATTGTATTACTCCCGTTTGCTCTTTGTATAAGCTATGTACTATTCGTCTATCCCTATAACTCATTCCAATCTTTTTGAGTAATTCGAACATTTTTTTCCATTTTACATTGTCAAATGCTTTTTCCAGATCTACAAACCCTATATACCCCCTTTCCCCCTCTCCCTATTGTTTTCACCATTATCACTCTCAGAGTTAAAATAGCCTCCGTGTTCCCCTGTTTCGCCTAAACCCAAATTGGTCTTCTTTTAGTATTTCTTCAACTCGCTTTTCCATTCGTCTTTGTACAATTCTAGTTAATATTATATGTTTCAAAAATTAGCTGGTGATCTAACTTCAGAACGCTTTGTAAATGCTTTAAAACGTTTTATTGCACGACGTGGTCATGTCACAGGACTGTTATCACATAATGCCACCGGTTTTGTTGGTGCTTATCTAAAGTTGGACGATTTATCGAGTTTGTTACAACCAAAAACCTTTAAAATGGAGGTATCAGATTTTATTATTTCAGAAAATATAACTTGCAATTTTATCCCTATAGGAGTCCGCATATGGACGGTTTATGCAAAGCAGAGATAAAATAGGTTAAAAATCATTTTAAAAAAATCGTAGGTGATGCATGAGCCAATACGAAGAATTGTGATTTTCCTTAATTACAATTACAATAAATATACACAACTTAAATAGTATTACGTGTGACCATTTTTTGATTTGTGAACCATTATCCGCTCCATTACAAGCAGATATCGCTGGTATCTTGATTAATCGCCTAACTCACTGGCAAGGAATCGAGCAACTTCATCCATGGAGTACCTACATATCCCAAGGTCGCGGTTAGTGGCAACAGCCTAGCAACAATATAATCAAGAAAGTGCAAATGGTTTTGCTTATTGAAGACAATTTACAATGTCCTTGTTAAAAGTTGGACCAATCTGTAAACTTATTTCTTGAAAATCACTGAATAATTCGAGCGATGACTATAATATATCCACGGGCGGGACAAGACGCGCAGGCAGTTAACAAGGTGCGTGTGTGTGTTTGTGCGCGCGCGTGTGTGTTGCCTATTAAGCAATATAGCGCGGGATGCATGTATTGTATAGATCGCTCTATCATGGACTTCCGTCCCGTTAACCTGCGTGTAATCTGATTTGTAGGGTAATTCTTCATCAACCTTATCAGCGATAGGTTCACCAATGTACAGTATGAATAAATACAATATAGTTGTTCAATGCGAGCAGCAAATAATTTCTTATCCCTTTAGTGACGCAAAAAACATGCAGACCTAGAAGTTTGTAAACGATAGAACTATTTAGCTAAAAATTAATTTATTTAATAAGTGTAAGGAATGAAACAATTTCTTGCATTGTAGACGCCAATCGATACCTCATATATTACATCACCCAGACCGATGAACCTTCTGAGAAGCGACTTGCTTAAATAAAATAAAATTGGGAACGCATGTATGATTAGGATCGTTAAAAGGCAGGTTAGTTTCCTTGAGAGTAATTAAAGGAGGATAATTTAATCGTAATGTTAAACAAAATCGATCCAGAGCTTCAGTATGTAACAAACTCTAGTAGTCAAGAAGCGTGCTCGACACTACCCACACTTAATAAAGATCTTTAGCTTAGAAAATAAAATTTATTTTCTAAAAGTATGTTTCTCACGCTTTAAAAAAAAATGCCGAAATTCTATAATCTACAATGGATTTGATTACAGCGCCTGTGTTACTTGTAGTAACTACAGTTAGCAGTAGAAGTGCTAAGAGTTCCTGCTAGAGACAGACACTAGTGCGTGTTCCAAGCCGAGGGATCGATAAGGAATATTTCTTAGTAGGGAGCTATGGCCACAGTGAACGCTGTAACTTTCAGAGGCATCTACACAAAAACGTTCAAACTAATATCTAATGGCTATATGAGTGGTGTTCTATAACTTGCAACTTTCGTCGACATACAGGAAAGTGGTAGGTAAATTCTGCTTTGTCTACCCGATTGCAGTTGGGAATACGGTTGGAGCGATGGAATGTAATTTGAATTATAATTAATCGGTGCAGCGCAGGTTTTACGCTTTTAAATTAAGCACTACTTTAATAAATAACGTTAATGTTTTTGCTTTTTTATAGAAACTCCTAAAAGCTAAACACTGAAAAGTTCTAGATATAACTAACGTAGTAGCAAAGCGGAATGTAAAATACGAGAAATATTTGTCAGTTATTGGTTCCTATCTAGCGATTAAGCATATATGTGATGACGACTGCTTAATTGTAACTTGCTATAATCTGAAACGAAATGACAGACCCCAATCTATATGTACAACTTAGATTACTGAAACAACTGTCCATTGATGTAGATGTTCTCCTGCTTTTATTCTACATGGTAATTACTCAAGAATAACAATGTTATAATTCAAATATACTAAGCAATTGATTATTCATACGTTTTTAAGCGTACGTTTGTAATAACAAACAATGTATAGATCCTTACAGTTTTTGTAGATTCCGTATACGTTTGAAAAATAATACGTACTATTTTAAGATATAAGAACTTAAATTAAACTTTGCAGAGGGAGCTCAATAAGGAAAAAATCAATAAACGCCTTCTAGCAGAAAGCTATTCAGAAAATACGGTGACATCTACAGGAAAATATGCGAATTAAGGAACTATTGGAGTACATATTATTGATCCTTTGGAATCGTTAGCAGCCGTCTTACAACTGCATACTAGATGGCGCTAGCATTATACATGTTAGTGGATGTATAGTTACTAAGACTTAGGTCGTTATAAACCTGCACGATTGTATTTCCGCACCGAGAAGAAAATCGCTATTTACATAGTGGAAGTAATTAAAGAACTTTAACTACTTTATTTAGATTTAATTAATTAATTTGCGAATCTTTTAGTTGATGCGGTAACCTGAGTTATCAGCTAATGGACACCTAACAGCGCTAAAAACGTATTAATGTGCAACTTAGAGTGCTGTTCTCATATTTTATTTATCTTTCTAGTAGGTACACGTTATGCATTTGTGGTTTACCGCTCTATATAGCGTAGCACGGTATCTATAAGCAATACAAAGATTTCGTACTAAATATTTGATATATAAGCATAACGACAATTGTATTTTGTACCTTTAGGTAATAAAAGGATAAATTGTCGTATAGGTATTTGCAAAAGCCGATGCCTTTTCCATAACTTGATACTTGCTAAATTGACGCCAGTTACCTGGTTTAATTTTACTCTACAAAAGAGACGTATTGGTAAATAATGCACCAGCTAGCTTTCAGTAGCGAGTAATGGAATCTATAATATCAAATGCAAATCCTTTTAGGAGTATGCAAATTTTAACACTTCTCTATACACCCACCTGGAAATATCTTTGAACTTTTAAGTCTAATAAAAAGCTGATGAGTGTCAATCCAACTGATTTTAACTGCGCTAGAAGATAGGTGCCTAAGAGATAGATGATTTGAATGACTATTTTTGGAATGCAGGTTAATGAAGCTTTGAGTACACTTTTTTCCCACCTGGTAATTTAAAATAAACGCAAATATTAAGAAAACTTCAAATCGTTCAACTAGCCTATATTATCCAAACATGAGTATTACGGTATTTAACAAACAGAACACAACAAATAAACTAAGGTTTATTCCTAAAAAACCAAATATGTGCGCATCCAAAAGAAAGGAACATTCCATTTATGAGATATATGTATCCAACCAAATTAACCGGTGCACATAAGTTTATGCAAGTGCAATTGTGTGAATTTTCTGTTTACAAGGCGCTCTTAACTAAGCGTGTACCAACGTAAAACTCATCTTAATAAAAATAAGTTTTCTACAACCAATTATGAAATATACATCAGCATTATACATGTAGCAGATGGAAAACAAACATACAACGGCTTTGTCGTGCAGGACAAAAATGATGTTGTAAGTAATTCACTAATCCAACTTTGTTTTGAAGGAAAGTAGCTACCACAGGAACAACTTTCACCTGTAACGGCAATTTTTTTAAGTCAACGCTTACGTTTGCGTTTGGAATCTTGCTTTGCTAACAATTTCGAGTTTAATACCACCGCCACTTAAATTACTCAATATTTTGCTCGGTCTGCCTCGGTTACTTGTCACTCAAATAATTGAAGGTAAAAACCTTGAATCTGTCGTTATCTATATGTTATAATATTCCAGGAAATTAGGAAAGTTTTCTCATTCATACGGATAGTGGGTCTAAAGTTGTCCTTGTTTGAGTTCAGTGTCTTTGTATTTAGACCCACGGTCATATAACTCGCATACTTTTGAAAGCGGCGTGGTTGCTTATATTCGCAGAAGTTTTATGACTGTCAATTTACGAACTTATTTTCTATTGGGGTAATTTACTCTGGATCGGTTTCTTTAACTCGTGTATGTTTACGAATTTTCCTGGGCTGGTAATTTAATGGAAATCTGTTTGCATCTTTCTAGTTTAATATGTGGAGTGTGAAGCCTGGTCTCAATTGCTGGTTGTAATAGAATGAACAAGGTGCTTTTCTATTTATGTATTATTTGGTATTATAATGAAGTTATCACGTTATTAAATATAAACTACCTAACCTTCCATAAAATATTTTAAATATTTTCACCCTAAAGTTCACTTTGCTACCTTAAATTAATAAATGCTTTTCTCGAACCTAATATTTGCTCAAATAACGCACGATCGTTACAAACTTTTGGAAGCTCATTCTATGTCTGAGCAACTTATGAAAAACTGATATTGAATAAGTACAAATAGTTCAAAACTATGAACAGCATTGGTTGATCAATTGCTCGAAATGGTCTTCAAATTAGACTTTATCAGGCTTCATTAACATTGATGGTATAGTCTATAAGACCATTTTAGTAGACATGGTTCCAGATTGTTATTACCTAATGTTTTGTTGAACCAAAAAGATTTCATTGATCTATCAAAGTAAAATTTTCAAAGTTTTTAAAGTTTTTAAGTTTGGCCCTTACTCCCTCTGTCGAGTAACATGTTTGCAATAAATTTGTTTAGATTTGTAAGTTTGTTTTCAATTCCCTTCAGCAGCACACAAGCAGCTGATGCACTAAGTTTAGAAAGAGTATTATAATTGAGAAGTGTTGAACGACATGCTCTAATAAACAAACCTTTGATAGTTTGATAGAGCGTTGAACTAAACCTGTTGCTTTGAGTATTAATCGGAGAACCGTTATCTGACAATATTACGGCAGGAAGACCGCCCAATGTAAAAACACTTTTTAAGCTTGATATAACAAAGGAGGCCATGCTACTTGTGAGTTTATTGACCACAGCAAACTTACACAAGTAATCAACTACTATTAGAAAATTTTCGTTATTTACAAACATGAAACCAAGTGCGATTTTTTCCCAAAGTAAATTTTGGATATTATAAGGAATCGTTAAATTCCTTATATTACTTTTAAAACATGAGTGGCATATCTGAGACTGAAATATTAATCTTTCAATATCGGCCATTAGTCCAGAATGGAATATAGCTTCCTGTGCTTTATTCCTGCAAGAAACAATTCTTAGGCGACCTTTGTGTCGAATATTTAACAATCACAATTTTAAAGAATAAGGTATTAGTATGCGTTTTTTGAAAAAAAATACATAAATGTCATTTCTATATTGCCAATAAAACTTTCTCAAAATTAGGTACCTTTTTTCTTTTATTTTACCATTGCACCCGTGTCAATTTCTGTTCGTAGCTTTGGCTCGTTATCTCTACTGATAGTCATAACTGAAAAGGCTGAGGTTCTGTTCTAAAAATGAGTTTATTGTTTTACATAATGGGTCACAACTAGTAGTATTTAGCACCTTTTATTTTTTTTTTCAACTTATCAATACCAAATTAAAAACAAGATTTTAAAAGAGCTATTGCTAAACGCTGAAGACCTGGGGGCATTTAGTCTAAAGGTTTTTCAACAACTTTATTAATGGTATATCATCAGTTCAGCGGTAAAATCGGTACAATAAAGATAGTAAGAAAGCCTAGTTCACGAGGTGGTCAGGGCTCTTAGGAGGATCAATCGTAAGAAGGCACCGTGGCATGACGGAATCACTTCAGACTCAGCTCTGGAGGCGTGCCTGTTAGCTCCGTTTGTCTTTGCCGGGTTGTTTAATTTTTGTTTAGAAAGTGGCGTATTTCCCCGTTGCTGAAAATTCCAGAAATTAAAATTCATACCTAAACCTAAAAAAGCGGATGCGTCAGACCCGGGCAGCTATCGTCCAATTAACTTTCTACTGATAATGGGGACAGCATTAAATTGCGTTATGACTACGCGAGTTGAGCACTTAGTGCGAGACAGCGACGGTTTTAATAACAGACAGTTCGGTTTTATGGAGGGAAAGTCGACTATTAACGCATTGGAGTTCGTTGTCGGGGAAACTAGACAGGCGGGAGGTACTAAAGCGCACTGTACTGTTGTTGCTTTGGACATATCAGGAGCATTTGATGCTGCCTGGTGGTTATTGATTGTTTGCGAGTTAGATCGTAGGGGTTGTCCGCAAAACTTGATAACTTTGGTCCAGAGTTATTTCACAGGGCGATTGGCACAGGTTGAATTTCCGGGCGAAGTCCTGTCGCGCGAGGTAGAAAGAGGATGCCCGCAGGGGTCATGCTCTGGACCCACATTTTGGAAGTTGTTGTATGAGAGCATTTTTAGGGTCAAGTTGCCTACAGGATGCTCAATCGTTGGGTTTGCGGATGATACGCTTTTAATTGTCAGATTGCGATTGTTAATGGATATGCGCACAAAACCGAACCAGATGCTTAATAAATTGCATGAATGGTCGCGGGAAGTAAAATTGAAATTTAATACATCAAATCGGAGGTGCTTTGCTTTATATCGCGACGAAACTAAGTTAGAGATAGGATGGGAGAAAATCCCGTTCAAAGAGGCCTTCACGTACCTCGGTGTCAAATTAGACGATAATTTTAATTGGAAAGCGCACGTAAAAAGTAAGGGCAGCGAAATATCAAATAAAATGATGGCGGCGGCGAAAATAAACTGGGGTTTCAGGGGCGATTCAATGAGGACGGTCTATGCCGGAGCGATAGAGCCGGCAATGCTGTACGCAGCATCTGTATGAGCGAAAGGTTGTAAAGTCCTGGAGATGCGTCAATTGACGAACGTTTAACCCATAACCGCGATGAAGGCGGGGAGGGCGTACAGATCCACCTCCACGGAGGCGGTCCTGGTGATCAGTAGGATTCTCCCTATCTAATATGTCGTTAGGGAGATTAGAGATAGAAGATTAGTAGATACAGGAAAAGGGGGCGATATTATCGAAGTTACTAATCTTAGCAACAGGGAATTTGAGAGGAAAATCGTCGTGTTGGAGTTATGGCAACCGGTTGATTGTTAGAGGAGTCGAGTTTGTCGAAAGTGATGGGGACGTAAGAGGTACTAGAATTTACACGAACGGTTCACGTATGGACGATGGGCAAGCGGGCGCGGTGTTTATCGTGTATTGGCAACAAAGGGAAGTATGCCAGTTTCAAACTAAACTCGCGAACTGGAGTACTATCATTCAGTGCGAATTGGTAGCCATACGAGAAGCTATCGATTATGTAATAAATCACAGGGGGCAGAGACGGGTATTACATAATCAGCGACAGCAAATCGACATTAACAGCCCTACACATTTTGAAAATAGACCGTTTTATTTTTATCTGGTAAAATTCCTTCATCAGTAATCTGAGCAAGAACTTAACTTTGTTAACATAAAATTCAGATATCTTCAAATTAGACTTTTACCTACTATATTGAAATTTGTCTAAAGCGAGTTCAAGATTTTTGTTATTCTTTAACAGTAGAACCATAAACTAAAACTTAATCGAAATTTTAAATAGAACCAAGTACGCTTTCTAGTAGTTCAAAAATGAGCCTTTGGATTATCACTGGTGCACAAGATAATCCATAGAAGCTGAGTTATCTCTGTAGCTAAAAAAACTCATAGTGATTGTACAATACAGTAAACTATCATGTGTTAGCGAAAGTTGCAGAAAAGCATATGACACACCTAATTTGAAAAAAATTCTTGATCTTGCAAGTTCTGAAAAAGGTGTTTCTTAAGTTGGAATATTAAAATATTCTCGTATTATAAACTTATTTAGATTGCCTGGGTTAATAGAAATACTAATATCAGTGACTGCATCCTTTAGTACCACTGGTATTTCATTAACTTCGTCAGTAGATTCTGCTACAGAAACAATAATTTCCTTCCCTGCTATTTTAACAAGTTTCGTTACAACGTTATCTCTAAATGCAACAAAAACTTTTCGAGTTTCGCGTAAACAAGGTTCGCATTTTGGAGAAAAGCAATTTTGCAATATTGAATTCTTTCGCGGATTCTTAAAGAAACCTGTTTGCACCAACAAAAAATTTGCAACAACTTTTCACATTTTTCACTAATATTGTCCACTGATAAATATTTAGGAATTAAATAAAAATATGTATATGCAGTAAGCCCTAATATTGATTTATATTGATCAGATTCAAGCAAAAAGGAACAAAAGTTTTGTTGATATTTCGAAACTGAAAACCTAGAAACATTTCGCTCTTTATAGGTATTTCGTAGGTATTATTGAGAAAGCCTGGCGCCTCATTTACTTCTACTGCTCTACCACCTACCACGCCTCACCTTGAACCTCTTACACCTTGAACCCCTACCACCACCACCCACTTTTCATCTCCAATCTCAACCACTTCCCATCTCCTCCACCGCCACCTGATCCTTCTCTTGCTTTCCCCATTTCCACCTGTTCCACTTCCCATATCCTCCGTCTCGCAATCCCCCATTTTCCACTTTCCAGTTTCTTCACCTTTCACCTCATTCCCTTCACACCTTCCGCCTTACACCTCCCACCGTCTACCTCCAACAACGCACTTCCTCTGCCACCCACACCTCCTCCACCTTTAATCTCCACCACATTCCACCTCATCCACCACTTACCTCCCGTTTTCTCCACCTATCAACTCCTTCAACTCCCACCTTTTCTACTTTCTACCGGCCACAATATACGTCGCACAATCTTTCTAATCCAACTGTGATTTTTTTCATGCCGTGTTGGTACAATTTGTAGATTTACCCTTCAATTTTTTATCAACGAGCACTTAGTTCATATATATATATATATATATATATATATATATATATATATATAGATCGAATGGGGGAGAGACGAAAGAGATAGACACATTCAGCATGTAAACGCATGCATAATAAAATTACGTATTTAATATTCTCTATACGAGCTTCCTATATTCGAACTGGTAAATTTTCGTAGTTCCTCTAACAAGTTCTCTAATTGACGTCTATTAGTTATGCCCTAAATGAAACATATAGGAAATATATATACCTCTGTTTAATATTCTTAATCGTATTGTCAAATAACCTGTTTATACCCACATGTGTGAGCTTCTACACCATATGTAGTAGGCATAAAGTTTCGAGAATTTACCATACAGACTACTATTAAAGATCCTACAGGTATCTGTATCTTAACAGAAAGTTTTTCATAAATCATATTTTATAATTTAGAGATACAATTTCTTCTTAGCGTTCTTTACGTTGTAACGTTTTAAATTTCCTTACGTATAAAATCGTATACAGATTTGGTTTCAAGTCATTTTAGACACTACATGCCCTGTATTATATTTTTTTGCTTTCTACAAAGTCGAAGCTATTGCATATTGCAATACAAATGTTTTGTTTTTGTAGTTAAATTTGTTAAAACAAAGTACACAAACTTTTTACCTTGAAACGAAACGAGTATTATCAGCTATATTTAGCCGTTTGCGTTCCATTATCACGTGATAAAACTTGATAAATAACATCTGGCGCATGTTTGTTCTGTCTCAAGTTTACGTTTCTTGGATTGTGATTACAATCCAACAGTTGCTCGTTATCCTTAATATAGACAATATGGCAATGAAGTTGGCTACGGACAACTGGAGGATCGTTCTAAATGTATTTAGTGTAGGTGTCTGAATGAACAAGCATGACGTGTTTGGAGCTGTCAAATCAACCTTTTGATAACTATATTTAAATAATTACGCTTAATTACTACGCATCAGTTTTCAACTAGCTATGGTTTTTTTATTCTATAATCTGCTGGTACAATATAAGAAACAGTATACAGACAGTTCCATCTATGTTCGAGATATGGTGGTTTAATTTATGACAAATCGCTGTTCGTTTGATGTAGCTCGAAAAAATTCCATTACGAAATTAGTTATCAAAATCTAATGCAATTTTCCTGTCGAGATTTACAGAGGCGAGGCCGACTCAAAGAGAATGGTGTTCATTTAAGTTTGTATTACCCTCAAATTGCACTACACAAACATTCCGGCGGATGTTGTTCTATAGATTAAGAATTTTTTTCTATTTTTGCTCTTCCATGAACCTAAGGTTATAAATATTAGTTTAAATCAAATTAAATAACTTCGCGTCCTCAAACCATAAAAAATTTAGATTATGCTACAATAAAAAGATGTAGCTTTGTTTGATGTTATGCTGAAGTGTGGTTAATGTATACATTCTAAGGATTTTACACTATCCTTATTGAAACCCTTTTTAATTAATAAATACAGTTAACGCAACTTGTAATGTTTATAGTTCAGTTCTAAGAGTTATGCAAATTTTCGCCAACTATGGCTGTAAGAATTTTAACCATTCAGTCGTTTTAAGTCGTCAACAACTGCATAACTTATTTTCATTCTAGTAAATATACTTGATATTTTGGTGTAGATATTCTAAAGGAATGTAGTTTTCGTTATTTAACATTAGAACCGCTGAAAATTTATGCTACCTAGAACCGTGAGGACCGGTCAAAATGACCGATAATAAGTACATGCTGTCTTTTAGCATACTTATTGATGTTATTACACTATTAATTAATGTGAGTGATAAGAACAATCAAATCGTGTTAGGCAAGACAAAAAATAGCAGTTTTTAAACATTAAAAATAATAATAACTATATACTAACTTACAAATATAAACGTTATTATCAACTATACACAGGTCAAACAGCGAAATACTTTATTACTACACTTTTCACATATGTACATTTTACATTGCTCACAAGCGCTATTGGTTTTGTTTTCACAATTTCTTCTTTGACATGTACGCCTTTTATTTGATTTCAGTTCTATGTTTGGCATTTGTGTCTTTTTTTAGTCTGTTGTTCTTGTAAATTGTGTTTTTGGCTCTTATAGTCAGCCACCAATTCTTCGGTTAATTCCAATATAAAAACCCTTCTTTTAATTTTTTGTCCAGTCATTTCCTTATATACGGCTAGATCCAGTATATTAAAAAAAACACGAACTCGCCATCTTCTTGATCCAGACTTGCCAGAATATTGCGGAGCCATTTGATCAACATCGACGACTCCATATTTTGTGTTATTATAAAACAGTACCGTGTGTGGCTATTTCTTTCCATGTTCCTCAGTAAAAACCGACATGTGTAGACTGCTAAGAATAAAAACACCTTTATGCTTTGTTCCGTGATACACCGTTAGTGTAGAACTATTACCTGTGGATTTTAGAACGGTGGTTTCAAACAAACTTCCCCTGTTATCTTTCACAAGGTTTGATATTTCTTTCCTTGCTTTATTTGTGGTCCTGACAATTGTAGTATTAGTTTAGCTAATGTTTGAGCCAACTTCAAGCTTGTAAAAAAATTATCTGTAGTAGCATTTCTTCCTTTTTTGACATGACGATTTATAAGTTTCAACACAACATGTTCAGAAAGTTGTTGATTATCAGGTTTTGCATCATCCTTTCCTAAATGCGGAAACCGTTCAAAACATATATTGCTTTAGTGTCCACCGCGAACCAAAATTTAATCCCAAAGTTGTCTGGCTTATTAGTCATATACTTAGCAAATGTTACTCATGGGCTAAGCGTGATAACCACCCATCCCAGCTGCCTGAGACAACGCGTGCTTAAAGAAATATATTGGAAAACTACGGGTTTTCGACCTCAGTTCGCATGAACCCAAAAACCACAAACTTTAGACGTAACAACTTAATTAATTAATGTTGGGAGGAAAACTTTCCCTTTTTAGATTTAAAGAAATTTCCTATTCTTGATATTAAAACGAAAACTTCGTACAGTGAAAAGACGTAACAAACGTTAACATTAAACCTTTAATTTTCAAACTTTATATGTGCTTTTGGAGTCTAACTTTACTAGCATTTATGATTAACCTAAAATTCAGGCTAGTTCAATGATCTAATTTCATATGCTTAAACTCAACCCTACTGATCTACCTACCGTTCTTACTTACGTAGTGCTTTATAAATATTTATTTATCTAACTCGTTATCAAGATACATATTCTATTTGACAAATGTTATATTTGACAGTACGACCGAGTGGAGCGAGCTAATTTTGCAAATTTCAAGAATCAAATTAAGTGTTTTTTCATAACGTGTTAGGTACAAAGTTCTATCTAACTCCGGTTTAAAAGAAATCGAAATTTTTTGAATGGTATGAGAGCGTTTCAAGACATGCATCGGTAGCGCAAACCGCCATACGAATAAGAACATAACTTATGACACTTAACGTGAATGTTACTACGCAGTTCGTATAAACAAACACAACAAGTTGGTTGAAGTTCAATACTGGAAGTTTCAGATACGGATAGTTCTTCAGCTATAGAAGAAACGTAAACACAATGGACAAAAGCTTTTGCGAACAAGAGTGTTGTGAAATGATGAAAGGTTATAAGATATTTACTACATGTCCTACCTACTCGACCTGAAAGGCAGAATTAAATGTCAAAATGCAGTTAGCCTTTTGTTAGTTTTAGTAGTGTTTTGTTTCTTAGTCGTAAAGCGAAATACCTAATGAACTATTAAAACGCAAAATTCTGTTTAATATTTAACTTAGTAACTATAGAAACGAAAACGGTAGCTAAAGGTGATTGCATGAATAAGAGATTTCAACTGATTACAGATAATACAAGTAAAATCCTTAATGTTGTGTTATTCTAGAAGGTATTCTAAATTATATATCTTGATCAGAAAGTTCAGCAGCGAATATGTTGCTTTATACATAGAGGGTACAATTTATACTGTCTTCTATGTTAAACCGCCAACTTGTAGACAACTGTTACGTACAGCTGAAATTCATTGAGCTTGGTAGAGGGACGACCCGCAGTGCTGAAGACAGGGATGTTAGTTGAATAATTAATTGTAAACAACTTAACTGCCTTGAGTGCTTTATGTAACTAATTAATTAGTTATATTATACCTAGTGGCACTTAATTTCTATTTTATCAAAGGATCTTTGTTACAGTGAGGCACACATGGATATAAATTCGGTATTACAAACTCATTGTTCTAATAATTCATATTCTTTCCTGACATCACAACATAGTTTTACTAGCACAACAACAAGACTACAAAAGTATATTTCTTTGTACCAGACGAGTCATAAATTTACTCGATGAAAAATTTTCATGAAGCAAGTTTGAGAGGTATAATACAATTCTTAGCCTCAGACGTAAGTTGAATTAACCTTATGTGAAGTTTGCTACCCGAAACCTAAAATTTCTAATATAATTTGAACAAGATTAGAACAGTTAAAACAAGAAATACTATCTGCTTTACCGATTGGATTTTGAATCTTTAAGATAAGTGTCAACGCGTTATGAATCATCTTGGACTTTGCGTAAAAAAATATATATTCCAATGATAAACTATTGTCATCATCATTAGGTCATCAGTTCAGGAACTGGTTGGAAGCGTACTCTTATTGTCTCCTATTCTGAGCTAACCTACACATTTCCCTGAAATTTACACAGTCTGCATCTTTCATTATCTGCGTGCAATAGGCTGATACGGGTCAACCTCTATCGCTTTTTTTCCTATCTCTGCTTGTAATATATCCCGCACTATACTTCAAACATGCCTTAAAACGTATCCTGTTCTATTTCTCCTATTTTTTCCACAGATACTTCTATTCCTCTATTATTTCTATAATCTCTTTGTTATTAACTTTGTTTGTCCATGCTATCATCATCATACATTTGAAGTACAATATTCCGAAGACTTCCACCGTTTTCTATATGCTTTTCCTACTGTCTCAATTTTATAGACGTACTGATCTGTGCTTCACACATAAGCTTTTAACAATTTTCTCCTTGTCTCTATGTTTGCTGTCTTCGAACATAGTCGCTGCTCTTTCTTGTTAGATGCAACTCGGTTTTCCTTTTATTGTTTTACAAATATATACCATATTTCCCCATTTTCAGTGGTGCGTGAAGGAGTTAAGCAGCCTGCGGCTAGAAACCCCAACAATTGAACATTTGCCGAATTAATAGTTTTCCAACATATTCTTCCGCACAATCAACATAACTTGAAAGTATAACAAAACCAACACTTATATTTGTTCATAGTAATCATCAAATTTAATTGCTGTTATTTTTTTCGTCATTAGGTTTTCGATGTTCAAACTGCTTGGACGCGCACTTCCATTTATTTCTATTCTTAGCTAGCC
The DNA here is from genome assembly GCA_036346225.1 of Platerodrilus igneus. Lineage (NCBI taxonomy): Eukaryota > Metazoa > Arthropoda > Insecta > Coleoptera > Lycidae > Platerodrilus > Platerodrilus igneus. The sequence continues at coordinate 2,008,012 of JARFIW010000943.1, forward strand.
TACGCAGTTTCCAGAAATTTCCACAGCCTAGATACATCTCGGTCATCTTTCTATTGTTTTCTAATTGTATACCCTATTTCAGCAAGATTCGGTGATATGTGAAAGGGGTTAAGCAACCTGTGGCTAGAAAGATCTCCCAACACTTAGACACTGTCAAATTAATTGTTTTCCAGTAAATCCTTCCGTACAATTAACATTAGTTAAGAATTTGCAAAACCAATACCTGTGGTTGCTTATAATAATCATCAGGTTCAAGTACAGTTATTTTTTTCGTCATAAGGTTTTCCATCGTAGAACCGGTTGGAGACGTACCTCCATTGATTTCTATTCTGACCTAGCTTACACATTTCCCTGAAATTCCCGCAGCTTACATTTTCACTATCTATGTGCAAAAGTCTAAACTAGGTCTACCTCTACCCCACCTTTTGCTATCTCTGCTCCTAATATATTCCGCACTATTCCATCATGCCTCAGTGTGTGATCCTACTTCTCCTATTTTTTACTGTTTTCTACATATTTCTTCCTTCCCCTTCCATTTCTAGCACCTCTTTGTTCTAAACTTTGTCTGTCTATGATATCTTCATCACACGTCTGTAGCACTACATTTTAAAGGCTTCTATCTTTTTCCTGTTCGCTTCTCCTAATGTCCAAGTTTAACAGTCGTACAGTGCTGTGCTGCACACATATGTTTTAAGCTGTCTTTTTCTTGTTTCTATGTTTGTCGCTTTTGAACAGAGTTGTTGCTTTTTCTTGTTAAATGTAGCACGAGCTTGTGCTAATCTTTGTTTTATATCATTTGCGCACTTTCCATCTTCCGTTATTTGGTTTCCTAAACAGCAGAAATCCTTGACCTCTCTGTTTTTCTGTTTCGCTTGATTTATTTTTGTATTTTAGTCTTTCTTCTATTACATCCAGGATATCATCTATTATTCACGGTGCCTTACTGTTTTTTTGTGTACACCCCAGAATATTTCTGTCTGACTTGGATTTAATGTTATTCCATTCTGTTTATACTTCCTTAGTATAAGAAATTTTCCAGATATCTTTCAGCAATTCATTTTACTTTATTACAAATCTTTCGTGGATATCTTCATCTTTAGTTTCTCAAAGTCAAAGTGCCTTTTTGGTTCCCTTTTTTTCCAAATTTTTAATATAAGGGTAGCCTTCATTATTACAATGTTGTGGCAATGTCTATATCTGCTTCTGGGTAGCTTCCACAGTCTTATACTTGATTCCTAAACTGTTGTCTAACAAGAATGTAACATATTGATATCTTTCTATATCTTCTGGGATCCTGCACGTGTATCGTATTAGTATTATGTTGAAATAATGTGTTTGTAATAGTTAAATTGTTTTTGTCGCAAAATTCTACGAGCCTATCATCCCTGTCGTTTCTCGTGCCTAAACCAAATAAACCGCCTACCGTCCTTCGCTACCCTCACCAACCACTACATTAAAATCCTCCGTAGTTATTTAATTTTCATGTCCATTTACGTATCTTAATATGTTTTCGATATCTTTGTAGATCGCTTTTATCTCGTCCTCACTGCAGATAGAGGTGTGTTAGTATTGTATTTACCGATTTAAACTTTAATCTAACAATGAGTGCTCTTTCGTTCTTTTGCAAGTAGTTTTCTACACAATGTCCTATGTTTTTTCACAGAACTATCCCCACATCCGAATTTCCTTGCTCTGAGCCTGTATGAATTACCCAAAAGTCTCCGCTACAAAAATCTCCCGCTTCTGGCGACAGAATTTTGCCAATCCCTACTATGTCTAATGCTAACCTATCCATTTGAATTTTTAAGTCCTCTAGCTTACCTACTTGCTCCATACTTCTGACATTCCATGCTCCGATTCGCAAAATGTTCCAAACTCTTTTTCTAAACTTTCTGATCACATCCTCCAAAGCAGTTTCCTTCCGGAGATCCGCATGGAGAAATATTTTAACTCCGGAATCTTTTACCCCAGAGGATGCCATCATCTTAAATAAAATTTAAGTATACTGTGTGTACTCGGGAGGCAATGAGGTGGTTTTGCGTTGTCATCCACATCGCAGTAGTGTGTCTTAGAATACTATACCAACCCCCATAGTCTCTGCCAATCTAAGTACTGAAAGATCTGCTGCCATCTTTCGGATACCAGTCTCAGTCTGGTTCCCTACTAAAGACCCTACTAATTTGATTGAACCTGTAGTTTAACTCTTTAAATCACTAGAACGTGCTAGCCATTCCATCCGTTTTAGTAATCTAGAACTTCTTTAGGGTGCAGGTCCATTCGTAACGGAAACTATTGTAAAAGCAATAAATAGTAAAATACAATTTATTTCCTATTGGTTTTCATTCTGCTCGCTGGATTACCTAATAACTGCAAAAAGTATAGCGACGAATATTAAAGCATTTGCATTCCCTTTAAATCAATTATGTTGTTGTTTAACTTTTTTAAAAATTCATCTCGACTTCGTTCACCTGCAGACTTTTAACCCACTAAATAACTTTTACTATCTACAAAATTATAAGGCAAAAAATTACAACAGACTTTATTAGCAATATCAGCTTTAACTGTACTAAGAATTGTATCAATGAGTTTTGTACATTCTTTTGGCAAGATATTGTCCGTATTCTCTGCCAGGTAGTTTTTAAACCGGGTACTTCAGGAGTTGGGTACTTACGAACCTATTCTTCACTTTGTGATAAAAGATCTCTTTGAGGGACAAACCTGAATTAGAGGATGTCGCACTTTAAAACTAATGTTTCACGTTCTTGAAACAATATTTTAATATTTTTTGCCGTATGTTAAGAGGTATCATCTTACTGTTTTCACCTACGATGCCTTACGTTTATCAATCAAGGCTAACAAATTTCTTCCAATAATATTACTCTATCTCTATGGGTTGATAATGTTAATCATAAAATGTAATTTATCCACACTTCTTGAGAACACACTAACTGTAGTTTCTTTACTAGGCGGTCATTAAAAGCCTTGTAAAGTGTCATCTAAGTAGACATCAAATTCAAGATCATGACTTTGTGCCGTGTTATTTCCGCTAAATCTACTTTTGTTATTCCCAAGCCCGTTTCAATTAATCTACCTTATTAACTTTACCAACAGGGGTTTATTTTGCCTGTTGAAAAAGTAAAACCTTCAACTAAAAAAACAGATACATTTTCTTATTAAACTTGTATCCTATTTTTCGATTATTTCTTTTTGCTTTAGCCATTGAAACTACTTCCACTAATCTTTCCACCAAGTACTGTTATTTCTTTAGTAGTCGACCGTAGATTTGATTTTACAATTCGGCATAGAGCCTTTTTATTTGCTTCGTTGATCTGGATAATAGGCCGGTTGTCGTCTTTTGATTAATTCTATGAGTTTTCTTTTTATAAATTAACGATATCCTGCACTGTAAGGCCTGCAACGCAATGCGAAACAGATATTCGACGTGCATGAAGATCTTTCCAATGAGCTAGACGTAAAGATCTCCAACGGAAGTATTCTGCTTTCAAACTTCAGCAAGAACCACTTTAAAAAATATTTTATTAATATATAATGGCTTTTGTTTTTATGGCTCCTAGGGTAAGAGGAATTTCTTATTTGTTGATAGTTATTACGCTTTTGAGTTTAATAATCGTCCATATGATATGTACTACAACTGAGAAATAAGAATCGAAAATTGCTTGTATAATAATACACTGCATAATAATAAGAGCTTGAAAATATTGTTGGATATACTGTCATGAGTTGCAAAGTACTTTACTAGCTGGTATATTAGTACATATTTTTCAGGATGTTCTGTTTTTATGCAATTTTGTGTTCCTAAATTTTTCATTCTCCTCTCTACGAAACTAGCTTTCAGCATTGACAAGGGAATTGGAAGCGAAAGTAAAGAATACTAGATAATCGGTTGCTAGGTGGTTGCTAGCTAGGAACCACTGTCGCATCTAGGACATAAAAGTAAAATTGACAACTAGATTAGTATCTATTTAGAGTGAAATTTAAATGTAAAATTACAATCGTTGTATATGCCATTTGTTCCACACCATTTAATGAAATTACTGTGTGCTTGGATGTACTGTACCATTCTTTGGATATCTCTGACAATAAAGTATAGTACGTAATGTTCCCAGCTTCTTTTATTAAATTCATTTTAAAATAAATTAAGAACGTGTTAAGCAAATGCCATATAATACAGTTCTTACATAGAACAGTATTGCTACCAAGGTAATGCTGACAGCAAGCCACCTTATAATAATTTAATAATTTTATTATAATCACTTATTCATTTTATTTCATTATAGTTTTTTCTTTATGGTAGTTAAATGTCGAGAGGAGGATGAAAAGTTTAATACATTACACTCTGCAAAAACCATTTTAAGTGTTCGGAGTTATAAAACTAGTCTCGGCTACGTTTACACTTCGCCTCGGCCACTTAAAGACACCTCGCCACTAAAAGTCTACTTTTGCAGCTTGTAATGTAAATAATTATTAAATAACCCTTACTTTTGTACTGTACTTCAGTTGCTGATACATATGTCTAATATTTCCATTTCGTTGAATCACTTTCTTTGATCAATTCAATGCAAATATTTTGCAGGTAAGCTTAGCATAGAGAGCGCTCCGTTTTTTGAGTTTGTATAAACTTCGGCTAGGTTAATTTCCAAAAGGCTGTTTAATTAGGTTATATTATGTTCATCAGCAAAAAGCGAGAATAACTACCATGTCCTTTAGAAATTGCCTTTAAGCGTAGTTAATGAGAGTTCGTTCGTCCCTCTAAAATTAGGCAAAAAACAAATATTAAATTTATAACTAGATTAAACCAAAATATAAAAATAAGTAGTTTATTATAAATTAGGTATAAAATCTATTCGATAATTTTCCTTTATAACAAATATGACAATGATTCTATCAGTAGAATTGATTAACAGTTTCTCACACGATAACACCGCTAACGCACATAGTTTTTCTTTTAAAACTGAATTTTTTAAAAATGTTTGTATATTGTTAATCGTTTCTTCTTTATCAAGTCCGAAATTTGCTAATCTGTAAGCATTATACTTAATTTTTTGATAAAACAGAAAAATTGATATATAAAATACAACACCAAAACAGTTACAAATACAAAAGTAGTTTTTACAATGTGCTTTACCCAAGTTATAGTTGATAATAGCTTATAAAACTATAACAAACGCGAGCAAAAAAAGCTTTTACAACTAGTAAGTAACAACTCTCCGTTACATTGTTAGATATCCATACTAAAATTGAAATGTTGACACATGTGAGGTAAGCATGTACAATACTCTCATATGTAGCACGATTGGAATATTCTTTTAATTGCTCCCAGGGATAGTTAGAAACATGGGCAGCGATAATTCCCATATTCCGTTGCACAAAAATGTAGCAGTAGGCAACAGGGAAAACGATATTACCTATACTACTTCTGGTTAATGATGTACATACATGAATCTGAAGTAGAATTTGGTACATTTTTCGGTGGTGTGTTGCAAGGTACTTTGATAGCAAAAAGATTATCTACTTTAACTTAGATTTTGCAATTAATTCATTTCTCCATATCAGAAACTGCCACTGGACGTATTGTAAGTGTCACATGGGGTTCAACTGTTCTTAGGTAGTGGTTAGTAACAATTCTCAATCGATCTCAAAATCTTTATTCAAAAGTACTTCTAAAATTTCATGCAATCTCTAGTGTTTTTTTTTCATGAAGCAAGATTTCAGGAACGGTTTGATCCAATAGATGGCGCACTTTCAATTTGTGATATTGATGCAATGCAAAAAACTTCAGTATTCCAAAACTCGCCATAGAAGTCTTATTAATTAACGAGAAGTGAGTTCTCGCTTATCGTTTACATAATATATCTATACATATTGCTTTATATTTAATTTATTTGTTATGATAAAAAGAAAATATTTCATGTCTGTCCATAAACACATGGTCGTCTTTCTGTTCGGGATTTTATATTTTCGAACTCTCGATTACTAGCTCCATTTGTAATGATCACTTAGACTTTGCTTAAAAGTTTAAATTATTATTACTAATTCAACATTGTAAATCAGTTTGCCCTTGTGCAATTACTAATATTTTTTATATATATATATATATATATATATATATATATATATATATATATTGCTGTGAATCTTCTCATATCTGCAGGTACTGGCCCTTTCAAAAAAAAAACATTCGAGCCCCACAGTTTGGGCGTCAAGAATGCTGTGAAACCTTTTAAATCACCTGGTCCGTTGATTCCTTCTGTTAATCGCCTCGGCTGCTCTTCTAGATAACTTCCATTCTCAATCATAAAAATTAAACAACACATTCCTACCACAAACATCAACGTTAACTCTATTTACATCAATATTCAGAATACATTAAATTTTCAAATTAAATTTGAACATAAAATTCAGTTTTAAAAAGAATTTCCGGATTAATTTTATTATCATTTTACTGTGCATCCAAAATTAAAGTCCTTGTTGGATGCCTACTAATTAATATAACAATATAAGCAGACCGGAGTCTGAGTATAAAGGGAGCATCTACCACCCCTTTACGTTAATTAACCAGGTTTGTCTAATTGAGCTCAAAGACCTACCCAAAGTTTCATCCTATTCCCGAACATCAAAACAAAATACCCTTTTACTTAAACAAGCAAATTTCATCTTAAAATTAAATTTTTATGGTTAGAAAAATTCCACTAATGTCCATTTAAAGTAAATCAATTATAAAGTCATTCAATACACACAAAAATGTCAAACAAAATAGTACAATTTACCTGAAGGTTATTGTCCTCGTAGCTTCAGTGTAATCGTCCCTTTTGTAAATCACACCATTCCAACCGGATTCTATTTACAGCTTCAAGTTGTCAACGCTTTAAAATGTTCTCCATCACCATTAATTTAAAGTTGTTTCTAGGCTTTTCCGGAACTCATCTGTGTATATCTGCCTCTGGTTCAGTGGATGCAGACACATTTACGAACCATTTAGTCATTAACACCCCCGCAAAATAGCAAAGAAATTCATACTTCCTTTTACCAATATTACCAATATACGCCAAAACTGCCTACTTTTGGGTATACATTTGTCGTTGTAAATTTTACTAATTGGTACCGTGATAATAAACTTTTATTACCTTGTGTCTAAGTGCACTGAAGTACATTCATGTTAGCACGTAAAATAACCAACTATTTTGAGTCACTAAAATATACTAGCACACTTTAAATTATTTAATCAAACTAAAATGCACTGTTTAATATCAAGTCGCGGATGCACGAGCTTTTAACGCATCGAATCGTCGAAAGTCTAAGAGTCTAAGAGAGAGAAACACATATTCCCGCCTGTATATATAGCGAATAGCCGACACGTCGCTTTGTTCCCTAAAACGGGTAATTCCAACGAATTCCTCATTCTACGTTCCCAGTCTGTAGCCTGCACGTCGATTTTTATGAATTTAGTACTCACCCCATTGAGATCTCAGAAAATTTCAACACGGCCCGCAAAGTTGTCCGAGAAAAACTAATTACTTTTATACAGAAATTGTTGTTCTACCTCTGATATATGCATCCTATTTTAACCAATCGCAACCCCTTGACGTTGCTTAAATCCCGCCCTTTACAATATGTGTCTTTGCTTGACGCATTTTCTCTTTCCTTCTCTAACCTGTTCGTATTGGTGCAACTTGACACTCTTCATTATCGATTATATTTTAGTCCACGCGGACTGTTATCTTGGTTTAATAACCCCGCATCGCACATTCTCGTGAATATTAAGCCCCGGTTTCTCCAAGATTCTTTGAAACATTAATTATTTGCCAAATTTACGCAGAATGAGCTTTTTAAAAATACGCAGGTGTTCTGTATTTCCTGCTAAAGCATCTGATCGTTTCCAATATCCTTAGAATCAACATGTTTATCCAAACAAATTAACTTGAAATTGCCTTTAAAACACGCAGGGTGTTCAAACGTAACATTTTAAATAACCTTCCTACGATTTGACTATTATTGGGTTTTCACAAGCTTCTATAGGTATTATGTTATTAACGGTTTAATTAACTCCAATTAAATTGATTTCTATCCTTTCATTTTTAGCGAATACACCTTAAATATTAATTATTATATGTACACTTTGTTTTACTACCGGTTACTTAAAATAGGGTTAATTAATATAAACTTTGCACGTAATTTCCATTTGTTTAGGAATAATTAAATTATCCACTGCGCTTTTCAATACTGCTTCTTTTGATGTAAAGCGTCTTATAGATAATTTAAATTTCTTATTTTTACTGAAACGACCGAGTTTATTTATGCTTCTAGGTTTTAATAAAGCGTATTATTTAATGAAATTTTATACACGGTAATTAAAATTATTTGATTTGATTATTTAATTTTCTACCCTGGTCTAAATATGAGTAATATATATAAAACACTCAAATTTAGACCAGGGTAGAAAATTAACTAATTTTATCAAATAATTTTAATCACCGTGTATAAGGAAGCTTTGGGAAAAAGTACGCGTAATTAAATGCCTAGTGTAAAGATTTAAATCATTCAATTAGAATGTAGGGTTTGTATAGAAGTTTATTAGATAATACGCGTTATTAGAACCGTGGAGCATAAAAATTTATTCGTTTCATTAAAAATAAGGGGTTTTAAATTACGCACTAGACACTTTCTATAAAAAGAAGCAGAATTAAAATGCTCCACTTGTATGTAATTTAATTGTTCCAAGTATAAAGAAACAAATAGAAATTACGTGCGAAAGTTATATTAATTAATTCAAATTTTAAATAACGGGTATTAAACAAAGTGTACAAATAATAATTAATATTTAATTTGTATTCACTAAAAATTAAAGGGTAGAAGTCAATGCCATTCATCATTATTTTAATTGGAGTTAATTGAACGATTATTAAGGTATTGTATGCATAAAAGCTTTTAAAAACCCAATAATACCAAATATGAGACGCGTTGCTAGCATACAAATATATCTAGAAGGTTAAAATGTTACGATTGAACACCTGCGTATTTTTAAAGCTCACGTTCTGTTTAAATGGTTTGGATAAACATGAAAATTCTGCGTATATTGCAAACGGTCGGATAAACCGTAGCTTATATTAACATAGGAATCCACGTAAACTGAAATAACCGATAGTAAAGAATATCGATTTGCACCACTAAAGCCAGGTTAGAAAAAGACGGATAAAATGCGCAAGGCAGAAACACAGGTAATAAAAGGTCGGATTTGATAAGCGTCACTAGCTTTACGATTGGTTGTAATAAGATGCAGATATGAGAGGTGGGAACAACAACTTCTATACAAAATTAATTAGTTGTTCTCGGACGTGTTTGCGAGCCGTGTGAACATTCTTAGATTTTCAACTTGGACGTGTGCAAATTTTGTAGAACCGCGTGCCGAGCTGTCGAAAGGGGGAACAGAGAATGCGAAATTCTGGAAATTGTCCGTTGAGGGACAAAACCGACGTGCAGGCAAGCTATTATATAAACCCGTGATTATAGGTGTTACGCGCTCTTATATTTTTTGATTATGGAATACTTTAAAACAGTTTGCTCTTTAATTTTTTTGATGTGGTACCATACTTCAAGCAGAATACGTGCTACGATACAAGTTATTATGCATTAGTGCACTTAGAAAAGAAGATACAATGTAATAAAGTTTAGTTATATTTGCGAGCATTACTGTACCAATTATCCAAATTTGTAACGATAAATGAATAAACAAAAGTAGGCAGTTTTGGGTATAGCGGGAAAGAAGTATGAATTTCAGTGCTATTTTTCGGTAGTGAGTAATCAAATGTTATTAGTAAACGTGATTGGATCTACAAACAAGATTTAGATATACATAGATGCGTTCCTGAGAAGCCCTGAAACATTTTAAACGAATGGTGTTGTAGATGAATTTTAAAAGGCGACCAAGAATCTGAGGACGTAAACATAACCCAGTTGGAATGGTGAAATTAGCAAGGACGATGTACATTGAAGCCACGAGTGCAGTAACCTTCAGGTAAATTATACAATTTTGTTCGAACTTTGATGTTTTGGTGTGTGTTGGATATTTTTATAATTTGTTTGATAAAATAGACAGTAGTGAATTTGTATAAACAACAAATTTTTAATTTTAAGGTGAAATTTTCTTGTATAAGTAGAAAGGAGTATTTAGCAGTTTATGTTTTTGATTATGATGAAAATTTGGGTCTGTCTTTGAGCTCAATTAGACTAACCTGTTTAATTAACGTAAAGGGGTGGGAGATGCACCCTTTTATCCAGACTCAGGTCTGCAAATATTGTTTATTAATTAGTATGCATCCTACAAGGACTTTAATTCTGGATGCAAATTAAAATAATGACAAATTTAAACTTGAAATTTTATGATACTGAAATTTATGCTGAAATTTAATTTTGAAATTTTAATGTATTATGAATATTGATGTAAATAGAGTTAACGTTGATGTTTGTGGTAGGAATGTGTTTGGTTTTTTTTTATAAATGAGGATGAAAGTTTTAACTAGGTGAGCAGCCGAGGTGGAAAGAGTTTATAATTAAGGGCGATCCTACAAGCTTAAGATGCCATTCAATCAATGGACGTTTACTTGAATCACTTTTATGCTGAATTTATGCTGTTGCCAGTTTCGAGATCTTCTGAAATCTCAAACTCCCTAACTGCCACGATGCTGTAATGTAAAAGACAAATAGTTCCCTGCATTTATTCCTATTCAAAATAACGCAACTATCAAAATACATCATACTCTATTTACACAAAATAAAATTTACATCTTCCAAAACTCTTTTCATTACAACTGTTCATTTACATACAACAATATATCATTGGTTAGAAACAATTCATTTCTCAAAATGTATTTTGGATTAAATATTTTCATCAAACATATACCCTATTAAAGTAAGTGGGCTAACCTCATCCCTGACGTCAACCCTTGACTTAATATGAGCTCACAGTACAACTCTAAATTTGTGTGCAAAATTTAGTACTGCAATAATAAAATAATTACTACTCAGAATATTTTCAACTGGTTGTTTCTCTCAGATGCGATAACCGTTGCTTGTTTTCGTAAACCCTTAATATAAATGCTTTTAAAACGTTTACAAAAGTTAAAAATGAAAATATACATTAGAACAATTTTTGCACGCGCTAACTTGAGGTTATGATTATTAATATAACACTAAAGTAACATTGCAAAGAATTAATATTTATTAAATCCAGTCTAAATTACTCTATACGCTAAAATATTTACATTTAATGATCAGTAAGTAACATTACCTAATTCTGTTCGCTACTATAAACGCACACTGATAATTCCTTTGCGCATTTTTGCCAAGGTAAATATTGAAGCCAATTTGATTATGAAGCTCAACTCTAAATTAAATAATCCTTAATATAGAGCTGTGAAAAACGTCTTAAGTTACTAATGTGTTGTATATACATACGGGAGCTTGCACTAATTTCTTAACTACTTAATCTAATAAATTTTAACCCACAAACTACATAGTATAATCCCCCTATTGGAATGGAAATAACAACTTAAATTTTCCAGTTTTGTTTTCATTTAAATATCCCTAAATCTATTACTAACTTGTATGTATACTTATTCCCTATTCTTATATCTACCTATCACTAATATGTAGATCTACAGCACTGTGCTTTATTTCTAACAACTATATTTCATTTACACCGATTCATTACTTGAACCTAACCCTCTTTTTAATTATGATTATTATCCTCTTACCATACTTTGCCCTCTTGATCCTGATCTTTTCTCCTATCACTATCACAATATACGTAATCATTTCCTGATATACTAAATTCCCCTTGCCTTGCTTCACATTTACTTCAGACAAACCATACGGTACCACTTCCGAATTCTCAAATTTTCCACCTACATATATCCCTGTGTGCCTCCTAGAACTTGCATATACTTGATTTAACCACAATGGGTTCTTCAAATTTAATTTATCCCAAGCTAACTAATCACTTTACTTTTTCCAAAACATGCCATCACTAACATTTGTACGACTTCCTGTTGTACTTGATCTCTGTGTGCTGCGGATGTCAAACAAATCTTTGTACTAACTTGTTCCAAATTATTTAATTCCTCCACATGTACGTAACCTAATGCTGTGCTCTCCTGTACTCTTACCAGCTTTAAATGTTTTTTTAATAACGCTTGAACCTCTTCAACTTTCCCTTCTGGACATTTAAAAGCATTCAACCTACTAATCTCTTCTTCATCTACCGTCATAACATTTACGTCTAACCCAGTGTCATCCTCAGTGACATTATAACTTCCCTTTCAGGGCAATATTACGTCCCTAACCTTCACTAATTTTCTATCAAAATTAATCACTATTCCTATCTTCATCATGCAATCAACCCCTAAAATACTTTTAAATTTAAGTTCAGGAACGATAATGAAATCCTGCTCACAGCTTACCAATCTAATTTCTACCCTCAATATTACTACACTATTTACTACAGCAAACCTTTTTTTTTTATTAGGAGCTATCAAATAACTCCTCTTTATTGGCATAATCCTATCATGAATTTCAGCTAGGATCTCTTTAACGAATTTCTTTGAAGTTTACCTTGGCTGCTCCGCTCAGTTTCTACAATTCTTATGAAACTAACGAAGGAGCTTACCTGGTCTCCTGAATCTCGAACTCCTCCTAACTGCCCCGATGCTGTAATTTAAAATACAAATACTTCCATACAATCCTATTCAAAATAACGCAACTATCAAAATACATCACACTCTATTTACACGAAATACAATTAAATCTTCTAAAACTTTTTTCATTACAACTGTACACTTATATACAATAATATGTCATTGGTTAGAAACAATTTATTTTAGATTAAATATTTTCATCAGACACATACCCTATTAAATTAAGTGGACTAACCTCAGACCTGACTTTAGCCTTTGACTTAATATGAGCTCACAGTAAAACCCTCTAAATTTGTGTGCACAATATAGCACTGCTATAATAAAATAATTACTACTCAGAATGTTTCCAACTGGTTGTTTCTCACAGAAGCGATAACCGTTGCTTGTTTTAGTAAACCTTTAATATAAATGCTTTTAAAACGTTTACCAAGGTTACAAATGAAAATAAACATTAGAATAATTTTTACAGGTGCTAATTTGAGTTTATGATTATTAATATAAGACTACACTAACATTGAAAAGCTAATTTTAATTAATATTTATTAAGTCTAGTCTAAATTACCCTATACGCTAAAATATTTACATTTAATGATGAGTAGGTAACATTACCTAATTCTGTTCCCCCCATAAAAGCATACTGATAATTATTTTGCGCATTTTTGCCAAGGTGAATATTGAAGCCAATTTGATTATGAAGCTCAACTCTAAACTAAATAATCACCTAATCTAATAAATTCTAACATACAAATTACATAGTAATATATATATATATATATATATATATATTGCAGTGTCCTTTGGGATTACATTAGAGTCCTACCGTTGGGAGCCATAAAAATTGCTGTGGAGTTCTGTTTAAATAATAAAGTTAACACCTATAAAATTTTATTTAAAAAAAAATTTTAATTCCAAAATCACTTGAAAAGCTCCCCCAAATCAGCATACCACTGCTAACTCTGCTTCCAGCTTCTAAAAAAAACTTACCCATTCAATACATACCCTCTATCACTTAAACTACTAATAAAAAAAATTACCAACTAAATAATTCAACCAAACATACAACCTTTTTATTTATACAAGTCAAAAATTACGTCACACCAGCTCAATACTTATAAAATGGATATAAAACATCTCCATAAATTTTCACAATATCAACAATTAAATCCTTCTAAATTTCCTAAATTTAATTTATTTCAACACTTGTTTATATTCAGTTCAAGTAGATGAGCCTATCTTGAAACCCTAAATTGAAATTTACCCTGGTCTATGGTGAGCTCAGTATAAACCTTCTTACTCTGAATGCATAAAAAATTGCATTTTTTTTAAATCTACTCTAAAGACCCGTGTACTCTTCACATCAAAATTATGCGTCATGTATTTGTAACTTCAAATAATAAAATCAAATTGTCTTTTTCATATAACCCTCAAAATAAATTTTATGTTCATAAAATTTTCACCAAATACGTCAAATCACTCTAACACACAATACCAGCACAAATGTTCAAACAATAACAAAAAAGAAACAAATTTCTTTACCTGGTGTATGCTCTTGAACCATCCCCTTTGTAGACGTCGTGCACCAAATTCTCGTCGTTGAACTACATCAAACTTCCCTCTGCTACATGGACAGAAAACTCAGTTCCACTCGTTCGTCAATTCTAAGTAGACGCCTTCAGTATAGCTACCCATATAATCGTCCACATATGTTTGTCTGCTTCTGGATATACCATACAACCAGCACCCTCGTTCCGAAAAATAACTTGGCTCGCTTACCTTTGTAACATCTCTTGTTCTTTATTAGTATTTAAACTTACAGCCCCGTTCATGAAATAGCACCAACTCGTGGTTTTATACACTTGTAAATTAAATAACGGATTGCACTATCACCCGATCTACAAATTTTCAGCAATTTGATGTTTTACACCATGTAGAAGTTTCATGAAGCGCAACAGTGAAAAAGATCCAGCCTTACTAGCTCCTAGAAATGTATTATAAGACGCTAGCCTAAACCGTCCGTCACACTCTTTATCACGAAACACTCCACCATTAACCGATTCCGAAAGCCTCGCTCAAACACCACGATCTTCGAACTAAATTACCTTCTTATCCATCTACATTATATGAAATACGCATTTGAGATGCTAATGACGATGGTTTGAATTTCCTTCATGCAAACGAATTTCTCAGCCCAATCACATTCAACCAATCAAAACACATGCTCTTTCAGATCTAAATATCAAATTCATTATTAGCGTTCATTACCTTCGATTTGAAATCGTTAGCATTCAATTTTACAAGATTATGTTTCTTATATCTTACATTATGATTATTTAAATAATGATATATTGTATATAGACCTTTTATGATTTATTGCCAGTTTGATTAACAGTCTACTGAAGAGTATCTATAAAATTTTCGTTTTCATCCTTTTCAAAGTCTACAATAAGAATATACGCTTTACAATATTAATAACTGTACACTACAAAGTTACTACCTATTATTTAAAATATGCTACAAATTTACAAACTAAAACATAACAAAGTAAACTTCAATTGTCCTGTATACAGACAATTGAAATTTGATTTTTATACAAATGTTTTCTATATGTCATTTAGAATTAGACTTGTTGATCATTTTACAAGAAAATAATCGATTTGGAAGAATGAATGTTAATATATTTAATAGTTATTTAATTTTTAAATCAAGACGAATTAAAATGTTAACAAAAAGCTTCAGTAGTATTAAGTATAACATCATCTAAACAATTAGGCTAGATAGCTCAATTGATTAGAGCGCTGATCCGGAAAATCAGATGTTGCAGGTTCAAGTCCTGCTGTAGCCGTTCTTTTAGTGGTTTTCAATTACTAGTTCGATTTGAAATCGTAATTCAACTTTAAATACAAAGTTGGGTTTTCCTTTTATCTTAAACTAATATATATATATATATATATATATATATATATATATATTTTGTAAGTTAATGACCTTGCTGTAGATTTATTTATTAGGAGTTGTGGGTTTCAGGTCTGCTGGATTAAAGTACTCTTTATCACCTAAATTTTCGGATATATTTCTATCCTTTTCAAAGGTGCTACAATAAGAAAACGTATTACAATATTAATAACTAAAGTACCTACTAAATTGAGGTTACTAATAAATTGGCGTTGTATAAATATAAAGGCAAACACAATTCT
This sequence comes from Platerodrilus igneus, assembly GCA_036346225.1. Taxonomy (NCBI): domain Eukaryota; kingdom Metazoa; phylum Arthropoda; class Insecta; order Coleoptera; family Lycidae; genus Platerodrilus; species Platerodrilus igneus. Next base: position 2,023,916 of record JARFIW010000943.1, read on the forward strand.
ACAAACTAAAACATAAAAAACATAAGTATAACATAAAAATTTCATATTTCTGTATACAGTGACAATTTTTGAAAGTTTGATTTTGTATACAAAACTTTGTTTTCTAATTATGTGCAAAGGTGTTGCTAGATTTTAAGTAATAAGTATGTACGTGTATGTGAGTGTAACAATGTCGATTACATAATTTGGTTGGGTAAGATGTAATAAATATATTTATCTTGGTGTTGTATTTGTATTTGAATTATTATCAGACTGAAAATGTAATAAATTGTATATAGTACTCAAATTATTTATATCTTTTCATGTGTTAGGATATAAATAATTTGGTCTATATACATATTATTATTTTCGAAAATTATAACAACAACACCAAGATAAATATTTATTACATCTCCAACCAATATGTAAAATCTACACTATACGTTTTATCATAATCAGCTTTGAAATGTAATTTTTTTTTAATAATTGCCTGACTGTAATTATTTGTATTATACTGTTTTTGATTTTAGTTGTGAATTTTCGTTAATTTTCGCAATGATAACCTAATTAATTTTAGTTTAATATGTAATGTTTTGTAGATAAAGGAAAATATTGGTTAATTAAAGATGACTTAACCAATGAACTAAATAATCAAGCTAATATTCATATTATAATATTAATTTTTATTAAATTATTTAAAAGGAAAACCCAACTTTGTATTTAAAGTTGAATTACGATTTCAAATCGAACTAGTAATTGAAAACCACTAAAAGAACGGCTACAGCAGGACTTGAACCTGCAACATCTGATTTTCCGGATCAGCGCTCTAATCAATTGAGCTATCTAGCCTAATTGTTATAGATGATGTTATATTTTAATACTACTGAAGCTTTCTTGTTAACATTTTTCATTAGATTTGGCATTGTAAGGAAATTAATAACTATTAATATATATTAAGCATTCATTTGCATTCCAAATGCGGATTATTCTTCTGTGAAAATGGATCAACAAGTCGTAATTTTAAAGTTGCATAGTGTGGAAGCTTTGCAGTGCATAAAAACTCGAGAATAATGCGAGGACAAGTAGCTTTGGTATTTTAAGGTTGTAAATCGAGCACATTAAATAATAGGGGGGAAGCTTTTGTTTGCAGTATATAAAATCCATAACGTAAACGCGTATATTCATTTAACTAACAAAGCGTCCGTTAAAAACAAATTTCTAAGAAGTCTTCAGGCTAAAGAACTTGGGAAAATACAATTTCAAACTGGCAAACAATTCATAGAAAGGACTTTCAGATAAATAAACAATTTGAAAAATCATAATGTACGTTGAAACATAATCTTAAAATTTAAACACCGAAGCGAAGGTAATTGAACGAGGATAATAGAATTTGAAGTTAGATCTGAAAGGGAGAAATGTGTTTTGATTGGTTGAAAGTGATGGGCTGAGAAACTTTTCTGAAAAAATTGCAACCGTTGAGCACTCTAATCAGTATTTCGGACTAAAGCTACGATGGGGTAAGAAAATTCTTAGTTTAGAGAGATCGTTGTGTTTTGAAGCGAGGCAATTTCAAGAATCGGTTAAGGTGGAGGTGAATTTCTGTGAAAAGAGGTGACAGGAGGTAGGCTTGGAGGCTTATAAATACACTAGGAGACGTAGTGAGGCTGGCTCTCTTTTTTCTTCTGTTCGCTTCAGACCTGGTGCAAATTGATATTCTTTATTATCGATTATATTTTAGTCCATGTGGACTATCTGGGTTAAATAACCCCGTATCGCACATTCTCGTGAATATTAAGCCCCGGTTTCTCCAAGATTCTTTGAAACCATTTGTTATCTACACAATTTTCGCCGTACGTGATATTTAAACTACGCAGGTGTTCAAAATAATATTAATTCTCATAGCTTTTTAAATAAACCCTGTTTTGTATTTCGTGCTAAAGCATCTGACCGTTTCCAATATCCTTAGAATCGACATGTTTATCTAAACAAATTAAACTGAAATTGCCTTTTAAAATACGCAGGTGTGTTCAAACATCCTACTTCTAACTAACACTTCTAGGATTTGCATTTTATTGGGTTTTTACAAGTTTCTATAGATATTATCTGTTACTAACGATTCAATTAACTTCAATTAAAAATAATAGCCTTTAATTTTTAGTGAATCCTAACTAAATATTAATTATTATCTGTACGCTTTGTCTACTACTTGTTACTTAAAATAGGGTTAATTAATATAAATTTTGCACGTAATTTCCATTTGTTTAGGAATAATTACATTACACGCAGAGCTTTTTAATATTGTTTCTTTTGATATAAAGCGTCTTGTACATGATTTTAAATCTCTTATTTTTACTGAAACGACCGAATTTATTTATGCTTCATGGTTTTAATAAAGCGTATTATTTAATAAAATTCCTTTGTCAAGAATAAAAGTTACAATTTGACATAATAGTTTTTACTTTACGAACGAATGCATCCCAAGAAACCAACAGATCTATAAATATTATTACCGTTCGATTACCTATATTACTACCTATATATATATATATATATATATATATATATATATATATATATAAATATTAAAACAACAACAAATATTTACAAAAGCTAACTATGTGTAAATTACTAATTTTAGCAAAATAAGAAATTACAGAAGAAAAATGTAGAAAGAACTTAAATTAACTAATATGAGGATGTCAATTTTATTAAATTATTAGTTAGTGATAAGTATAGTGATTGGAAAGTGACTTAAAAATAGAAAGAAAATTTTATGATGAATCCTGAGGGAAAGGTATACAAAATGTTTTCCATCGATAGCTCTGTATACATTAGTTGTTGTTAGCACAAAAAACACATTTTTCTTGTAAATATATAATTAACTTGACATTACATTATTTGACATAACAATAGAACTTGTACATAAAAAACCCGTAACCATAACAACTATTAGTGTAAGCATCTTGATCAAATACATTTTATAATTATCAAAGAACAGTAAACCAAAACCAACTAGACACTAATAGAACATTAATTCTCAACAGTAAATATACAGAGAGCGTTTATTGTTGTTTTAATATTTGTCAAGTCCTAACTGTAATTTTTGTATTAGTTTTTATATGTAAAAGTTCTGTATGTCATAGTAATTATGTAAGTAGATTAGCTAAACTGTTTTTAAACCTTATAACACTAAATTCATTAAATTTTAGTCTATGATTAAGGCATAAATATTAATGTCGAAACGTCAGAATAAAAGTTACAATTTGACATGATAGTTTTTACTTTACGAACGAATGCATCCCAAGAAACCAACAGATCTATATATATATATATATATATATATATATATATATATATATATATATATTATATACTCATATTTAGACCAGGGTAGAAAATCAAATAATCACATCAAATAATTTTAATCACCGTGTATAAGGAATTTTATTAAATAATACGCTTTATTAAAACCATGAAGCATAAATAAATTCGGTCGTTTCAGTAAAATAAGAAATTTAAAATCATGTACAAGACGCTTTATATCAAAAGAAACAGTATTAACAAGCTCTACGGGTAATGTAATTATTCCTAAACAAATGGAAATTACGTGCAAAATTTATATTAATTAACCCTATTTTAAGTAACCGGTAGTAAAACAAAGTGTACACATAATAATTAATATTTAACTTGTATTCGCTAAAATGAAAGGATAGAAGTCAATTTTAATTGGAGTTAATTAAACCATTATTAATAATAAGCATAAAAGTGTGAAAATCCAAGATTATAATACCAGAAAATAAAGCTCTGAGAATTAATATTATTTTGAACACCTGCGTAGTTTAAATATCACGTACGGCAAAATTGGGTAGATAACAAATGGTTTCAAAGAATCTTGAAGAAACCGTGGCTTAATATTCACGAGAAGGTGCGATACGGGGTTATTAAACCCAGATAGTCCACATGGACTAAAATATAATCGATAATAAAGAATATCAATTTGCACCAATACGAACAGGTTAGAAAAGGAAAGAAAATGCGTCAAGCAAAGACACATATAGTAAAAGGCGTGATTTAAGCAACGTCACGAGGGTCACAATTGGTTGAAAATAGGATGCAAATATCAGAGGTAGAAACAACGATTTCTGTACAAAATTAATTAGTTTTTCTCGGACATGTTTGCGTGCCGTGTGAGAATTTCTGAGTTTTAAATGGGGCGAGTGAAAAATTCGTAAAAACCGACGCGCGAGCGACGGACTGGGAACATGGCATGAGAAATTCTTTAGAATTACCCGTTTTGGGGAACAGACCGACAGACAGGCTTTTGCTATATATACCGAGGTGAATATAAACAAGCTCTCTTAGACTTTTGACTATTCGATGCGTTAAAAGCTCTTACATCCGCGACTTGATTCAAGATGTTAAACAGTGCATTTTAGTTTGATAAAATAATTTAAAATTTTGCTCGTATATTTTAGTGATTCAAAATAGTTTGTTATTTACGTGCTAACATGAATGTACTTCAGTGCACTTAGATACAAGGTAATAAAATTTAGTATCACTGTACCAATTAGCAAAATTTACAACGACAAATGTATACACAAAAGTAGGCAGTTTTGGCGTATATTGGTGAAAGACGCATGAATTTCTTTGCTATTTTTCGGGGTGTTAATAATTAAATGGTTCAAATACGTGTCTGGATCCACGAAACAAGGGTCAGATATACACAGATGAGTTCCGGAAAAGCCCAGAAACAACTTTAAATAAATGGTGATGGAGAAAATTTTAAAAGCGTTGAGAATTAGAAGCCGTAAATATAATCCTGTTGGAATGGTGTGATTAACTAAAGGGACGATGTACATTGAAGCTACGAGGACAGTAACCTTCAGGTAAATTATACTATTTTGTTTGACATTTTGGTGTGTGTTGAATAACTTTATAATTGATTTACTTTAAATGGACATTAGTGAAATTGTACTAACAATAAAATTTTAATTTTAAGGTGAAATTTGCTTGTTTAAGTAGAAAGGGTATTTAGTATTGATGTTCCGAATTATGATGAAACTTTGGGTATGTCTTTGAGCTCAATTAGACGAACCTGGTTAATTAACGTAAAGGGGTGGTAGATGCTCCTTTATACTCAGACTCCGGTCTGCTTATATTGTTATATTAATTAGTAGGCATCCAACAAGGACTTTAATTCTGGATGCACGTTAAAGTGATAATAAAATTAATCTTGAAATTCTTTTTAAAACTGAATTTTATGCTGAAATTTAATTTGAAAATTTAATGTATTCTGAATATTGATGTAAATAGAGTTAACGTTGATGTTTGTGGTAGGAATGTGTTGTTTAATTTTATGAATGAGGAGGTTTATAAAATTAGGTGAGCAGCTGAAGCGAAACCAGGATCACAGCAGTTTATGACGCCCAATCGGTGGGACTAGAATTTTTGTTGAAAGGACCCAGTTCCGCATTCAAAGGAGTATATCACAGCAATATATATATATATATATATATATATATATATAGTGAATAAGATGAAATAATAACTTAGACCTTTATGCAAAGCCAAAATGATCATTTCAAATCGAGCTAGTAATTGAAAGATGGAAAATATAAGGTCTTGGACAGTACTTGAACCTGTATCCTGGTTTTGTCGAAACCATGCGTTTACCAATTACGTCACCGAGACCTATGACACAATTGGTAGTGTACTAGTGTACTGGTGGTACACACTATTGGACTAGTTGGTTGGTGGGTTGCGATGCTTGGATAAGCAACAAACTTCGGTTGAGTTAAGTAGAAACTATAGAGTAACCTTCAGAGAGTCAACTTAATGCTAATTTTTTGTCCGCTGCAAGGGAGACAACGATATCGATTTTTAAATACCTTCATCTTTCTTACATCGTTTCAAAGTGTACTGAGGGGGCGCCACAAATGTCGGTGGGCAGAAATGGTGGGAAACACTTTAATTCAAATTATTAGGCGCGGAATTTGGTGAGAATTTTAAATAACCTGTAGGAAAAAAATTGTTTGAAACTTCAAATACCACTCAAGATCAAATTACCATGCAATGTAAAATTTTAATTTCCCCTTTATATTGATTATTAAAATTTTACATATGGTGATTTTGTCTCGTAACGTTTCAACAATTTGTTGTTTTCAACTTTACTCAGTCAATTTTAACACTACAAATGGTAAGCTCTAGCGTTGAATAAACTTAATGAAAAATAATTCTACGTGATATTCATTATATATTTTAATGCAAAACCATTTTTTAAAAGACACAATTTGCAAAACATATAGCGAATGATATAATATAATTCTACATTTTATAATATAGATTACATGCTTAGAAGCAGTTGGTCACTCCCATACGTTTCATAATGTATTTTAGCTTTAGCGTCACAGATAACTAATAAAAGAGCACAGTTTCTACACAGAAATGAAATCAATATTTAAATCACAAATACATAAACAAAACAATAACATAAATATAAACGAAAAAATTAACATAAACATTAAATATAATCACAAAAACGTAATAAACAGCAGGAATAACTTTGTTTATAAGCTGGTTTAACTTTCCAACCCCCAATATCTGTCAACCTGACAATTGCGCGCCGGATATCATCTTGAAATCTTTCAAATTTATGATTGCGTTTTGCGCCCTCTCAGTACACTTTACATATTGCTGGATAAAGATACTATCATCCTTCAATCTATATAATGAAATGAGATAGATTTTTATAGCGTCCGGACAAATTTTCTTATTAAGATATCACTCTGAAGGTTACTCTATGGTAGTAACAGTATTATTGTAGACTACGGTGCGAGTGTCGCACGATATTTGCCTCGGTGCTCAAACATTATAATGCTCCCAAGAGCATTGCTATATTCTATAAGTGTAACTGTAAAAAATTTTGCGCCGCAAGTACGGCTCACAACCAAACTTACGAATATTCTATTATTAAATATAGTTTGCATTTACAATAAAAATTGAATTTAAGTTTTAATAATTTTTATTAACAAAAACTTTCGTTGGTTGTATAATTTCGATTTAAGTCGAATAATTCGACAAGTAAACGAGATATTGAATAGTGTATAGCACGCGTAGTCAACGTAAAAAACTAAATAAGATTCATATATTATAGATATCAGAAAATCACGGGAACCCTGCGACGGACGACGGCTGCGACGAAGGCGATAACGGCGGCGGAAGACATCGAGATCCCATTAACCAAACTAAATTTGGTTGGTTGATAATGTAATTAACTAGGTATTTTAACTGACTAATAAAGATATGTGCATATGTGAATGAAGACGCGCGTTTGTTATTTTATTTTACATATCCAGTCGAAGATAAAGAACGCTTATCTAGAAATAGGTTTTTAACAAGTTAATTACGCTATAAACTAATTCTAATACTATACAGAAAAGGTAAATAAACCCTTTTGTACAGTATCCTTTGATAACTAAAAATTGTTCATATACATTTCATTATAGTAACAATTATTCAATGAATGCATGAAATTGATGAAATTCTAACAGAACTTAATAAATTAGCATTATTTTGATCTAGTATGGAAAAAAAAGTTTTAGTTAAAAGTTCTTTGAATAACTTTAGAGACAAATTGCTAAAGGCATAGATCAAACAGCAATTAAAATAAAAGACTTTAGAAAATGTCAGTCGGTGCATAGATTCGCTCCCAACTATGATAGTAATCGGGTTATGATAGAAGATCTTATTGCAGCGTAGGATACGCTTCTAAGAACTTTATATAAACTGAAAGAAATGGGACATTCTTGCTTATGTCACCGTCATATGAAATAATCAGCAAGTTGCATTCATTCTAGATTACAAATTCCTGCTCTACAATTATGTTGAACCTTCTTCACATTCATTTATGAAAACAGTAAATGATAGTACATAATGTATGCAAATAAATATCAAATGCATGATCTAGTAATTTGTGCGTGCATTCTGTACTAAAGAATTGTTGCAAACACAAATATAAGTAGCATTCTTGATATAAATGTTGTTTATGAAATAGTAGTTACAAGAATTGTTTTGCATTTGATTTTATTAAAAATCTTATGCTATAAGGAGTCTACTTAGAATTATTTAGTGTTGTCATGTGGTAAAACAAGCTGCACACAATAGCAAAATCGAGAAACAATATTTTATAACCATCTTTCAAAGATTGTTTGTGTGTAGTCTAGCTAAAAAAACAATTCTACGGCGAACAATCAAGAGAATTACTAAAATATATTTCCCGTGGTGCGCTAAGCAGTATTCTGTGGGTTCTGCAAAACACGGGCTCAGACCTCAACGGGGCTCGGTGACGCATATAAAATCAATGAAAGGATATCAACACTATCAAGCTGTCATCTTTTACAAATTATTTCCTATGAAAAGTAAAACTACTTAGCAGTGGCGGTTCGTGGTGATTTTATTTGAGGGGTTCTAACTGCTTATGGCATGAATATAATACAAGATAACATAAGCAACACTAACCTTCAGTGTTTTTGGTGTATTCAGCCTAGTCACTCACACAGACCCATTAATTTTTGAGTAAGTATCAAAATTAGTTACGTCTACTAAAAATGCGGCTTGTAAATGAGTTCGGTATGAGAGCCCGTCCTTCATCTGAACAACTATTGTATCGCACACTTCTTTAGCAATCACATTCCGATTTTCCACGTTACGAATTTTTCTTCGTTTAGTATCATTACAGATTGTATTTTTTCTATCTCATCAGTTGAATTTCTAGCAGATGCTATTATCCTAAGTCTTCCATTTTTCTTTTCAGTGCAACACTGTCTGTACCCCTAGCTTGAAACTGATTAAATAATATGTCAACATGTGGAAAAATTTTACGAAATAAATTGAGAAAAAACACAAAATCAGGATCTTCCAGAATTCTACGCAAACCATATGCTTCCCTGCAGGTAATAGTTTTATTGCATTTTTCTTCTAATTCCTCAAAACATTCGATTAGCTTTCTCTATTCTCATATACGACGTTCACAATACGAATGTTATAATTCCAACGTGTGGCAGCAACAGTGGGCAATTTTCGCTTCACTATTTCTTTTAGCACATCACACCTGTGAGTAGAATGAGAAAAAAAAGCAGGAATTGCGGATAAATTAGAAAAGAAATTTTAACTTTAGCATTTTGACTAGTTGCTTTCTGCATAATTAAATTTTATTGATGGGCAGTGAACAAAATAGGAATTTTTATATTTAAGTTTTATTTTTGATCGAACTCCACTAGCAGAACCACTCATAACACTTGTACCGTCATAAGTTTGAGCGATTAGTTTAGATGGCGAGTTTAATATTAATTTATTTAATTCTTGCTCAATACACTCCGTTAAACCGTTAGCTGTTTTATCTATTACTCGTAGAAATGTCCAAAATCTCTCATAAATATTTCCACTGTACAAATATCTAACTATAATTACCATTTGGCATTGATTTGAAATGTCAGTAGTCTCATCGCACTGAATTGCCAAAAATTCACTACTTTTAATTTGACCTTGAATTCCTTAACGACACACTGCAAGCATGCTTTCTAGAATCTCGTTTTGCATAGTTATAGATGTACCTTTAAATACACTCGCTTTGTGTAAATGTTCTTTTAAAATTACATCCAAGTCCGAAGTAAAATCAATTAACTCTAACAAAATATCACAGTTTTCGGAAACTTCTTTTTCATTGTGTCTTCTCAATGCCAATTCCAACTTTCCACAAAATTTAATACAATTGATAATTTTTTTTTTAAAATGTATCTATTTTTAGTTACCTGCTCATTATGCTTCCTAATGTTCTGCCTATATGCGGAATCTAACTGAACCGCAATGTTCACGGAACCTAGCATAGCCAAATCCGTGCAAGACCTTATATGGTACTTACGAATTTCATTCTCTTTTATTTTATGGTTTATATGCTTTAGATCTCTAAAGCCTTTTCCGACCATGTTTTGTCCATTTCGTCACAATAAAATAAATGGCAAGGAAAACAAAATAGAGCATTCGATTGAGAGCATCCCGAAATCCACTGACATTTTTATATATTTCTTTTGAAAAATGCCTTGTGAAACTACGATTTCCAACCTTATCTACCTGTTTCAGATTTAAATCCGGTGTCGGACGATCTAGGTTCTTAATTTTCACCTTTTCTGCTAATGGAAAAGTTTTAAATTTAATTTCGACTATATTACGAATATTATTTTCAGTCATCTTAAATAATTCAAAATAATAATCAAAATTATACACTACGACAACACTCGCAAAACAAGACACGGTCTTTACTTTCAACGAAAACAAATGAAATAATCTCTACGCTCACGCAAATTAATACCGGACAACAACAAACACGCCTTGAAATACCAACAGATACTGCGGCTAAGGGCTCTAATGATGAGAGCCCTGTTAAAGCTATCTGAAGCTGTTATTACTTGCGTTCGACAGGATTCGTCGTCGTTCGATTTCCTATAAGATTTATATTGAAACCGGGCTCAATATAATAGAGCCCTTCCTTACACCGATGTACTAAAGAGATTCAAGGAGTTCTGTTAAGGTGAAGAGAGCACTGTCAAAATGTCTAGGACAGGTATTTACTTATTATTGCTTAAATGTTGGAAGTAAAATGAATATAGTGAGAAACGTAATTGTTTTAAATAATTTTAAAATATTAATATCAGTGTTACATTTGATCATTTGAACCACAAATCATAAAAGAATTATATGCATTTTGGTGTTAATTTTCATTAAAACGGTTAGATGTGGTTGCTTACAAAAGGACGACGGCGGGATATGTTTACTATTTATATCTGTTCCCGGCATCATACATCATTGTAAATGTAGCATTTACAATTTATTTACTGAGACCACTTAAAAATGTCGGGCTGAAAGCATTTATGCACTTGATCTCTATTTTTGAGTAATTATTTAACGATGAATTAATTAATGCCGAAAAGTTTATTTATGGTACCTATTCCTTAAAATAACCTGGGAGGCTCTAGCCTTTGAGCCCCCTGGAGTAGCTGCGGCTACTACTTAGTATAAAATTCAATGTTTATGGCCTTTATACCAATGCCGCACAATGTTCGATTTGACAAATATAGCTGAACAAAAATCAAGAGGAACACTAACATCAACATTTCATACAACTTTATTAAAAATTTTGAAAATATGCTGGCTGACAATTAAAAGAAATAAACATTTATAAAGAAATATACTGAGTCATCAAATGAGAATTGGTTATGAATTATCCCGAAGGTAATTTTATTTTAAATTATTTAAATTTTTAAATATATGTCGTTTGATAGTATTGAATAAGGCAAAACAAATAAGAACTATAAAGTTTTCTATTTCATTTGCTTAAGAGATGGTAACCGCCAGGTAGCCTACTACTTAAACATGGTCACTAAAAGAAAATATGAGAATGATAGACGGACGACTACGGATGTAATACTTACTGCTATTGATTGAAACGTATTTTTTTTCTTCTTCTAAATTGTGCGCCAGTGTAACGAATTTTTTCTTATTCAGTGAAACAAAAAAAATTGTTTTATAAGGCTGGCCTCACGTTGTGAGCCAGTGAAACTTATTGTTCCAAAAATCTTCCGACACAACTAAGGGTCTATTCCTTGGGTAGAGCTATGAGAAATAGGGGGGTAAGTCGAAATCTGTTTGCAGATCAAACTAAATCTAAACCAAATAGGCGCCTCCAAGTCCTGATGTAATTATGATAATTGCATAGCATACTTCTAAGGGCGGACGTGGAGACCCAAAGAAAAAGGATCGCTTTCGCTGACAAAAACCTGTCTTAATAAAATAAGACGCAGCTCCTGAAAGAAATTGTAATAGTTAAATAAATAAAAAAGTGGAACACCATTTGTGTCCAGCAAAAATTTGAGTTTTCCAAATTTCATATACAAATTTTAATTTATATAAAGCTGATCACAAAAATAGACATGTTTACATATCTTGTACTAAAGCTGTTCAAAACATTTGCTTTTAAAAATAACATCTGTCAGCAGTACAAAGCAGAAAAATATATGACGTCAGTAACACCTGTTGACGTTACCGACGATTCATATTGAGCAACGCGTGTTGTTTTTAAAACATTAAATCAGTGAACTTTAGTTTTACTACTGGTAAATCCAGCTCAGCAATTAGTTGAAACTTTTATTACCTACTTGTATTACGCATCAAAGCAAGTTAACGTGTTCCTAGTTTTGAAACACATAAAAAGAACTTATAGCTATCTACGAACCAAAACTGCATTTGTCGCATTGTAGCAAAGAAAGACGGGATCCCCGTTATTTCAAGCAACGATAACAGCGTTTGTAATTTGAAACAAATTCATCCAAACCAACTTCTATAATGACTTCGTCCCACGTGTCGAATCAAATCCTGTTGCAATACATTCTGCAGCAGTTGTAATCTCAAAGTTGAATTACGCCGCCTTCCTAAGGTAGCATCTTACATGTGTATCTTTACTGTGTCCTTGTGTATCTTAAAAGTTGCATCCTACTTGTCGTCTTCTAAAGTTTGCATTCTAAGTGTCGCCTTCTAAATGTTGCGCGTTATTCGAAGATGTGTTCACTAATTGAAGTGGATTCGCAAATTGCCGGCCTGCAATCTAGGATACATGTTGATACTTCTACCACGTGTGGCCGACTATCTACAAACTAGCTCGGGCGGTCGAGCCGTCCGGAGGAGAATAATCAAACAGAGATGTGTTTGTAAATAGCTGTACACGACACAGATATTTAACTATAAGTAGATTTTTAAAGGACGATGCAGGCTTAACGTATTACTTTTGAAGTTGAATGCAAATTATTATTGTTATTAATAAAATTGTTATATTATTCTTAAAATTATATGGAGGGATTTATTATCGAAAATAAAATTGTTACATAATAATGTAATTCAAATTGTAACACCTTCTATACAAAACAACTCGAATATGAAGGTGGAGGCTGGTGGTGAAAGTTTTTGCATTCCAATTTATTTTATAATTTTCTTAGTTATTATTATGAAAAATAGCTTCTTAATTATTTGGTTATACCATTATTATCAAAAGGTGATCATACGTGTGCAAACATACGTAACCTAACTTATACACAACTACTAAAAAAAATGAAAATCTGTTAAACACCACCGAGTTATAATTGATAACTTTATCTTCACATACACTATTTCATGTTTGGTGTGTTTTATTACGTTTTATTACGTTCCTCCTTTCTAAATAAATTGTTTTACTTTTCTTGGAAAAGGGGTATTTGCAAAAATTACACTCGGGCAAATTCAGACGTTCAGTGCGTGGGAACCATTCATTTATTCTCATAAAAACCAAATGTTCATTTTTAATTAGCTTGCACTTAAAGTCAGAAGCTAAGTATTATCTCGCGTATTACTAAACGACAATAGATTATCTTGATATTAAATTAATCTTTTTATTCTGTGAAATGAGTCAGTGTTATTAACACAACTGCGAAAGTCCTAAACAGAAAACAAAACTAGAAGCTGCAGGCAAAAAGTGAAATTACCAAAGTTGGTCAGTTTTCAGTTACAAGCAAAAAGGGTTCAATATAAATTTAAATGAACCTTAAACTTTAGCCACTACAATACGCACTGTTACCGGTGAGTGGGTCTTATCTTTTACCTATTAAGTATACATACATCATTAAGAATTTACAAAACTAAACTATTTTATTGTAAATTTGCATGTTGGTTAAAGGTAAAATTTTGATTACTCATAATATTTATTAACACATATTGTCATTCTGAAACAATAACAATCGCTCATAGATCGGACGTAGAATTAGAATCAATACTATTATCACTTCGGCTTGAAACCTCAACTGTAACAAACCGCTAATACATAATATAAAATAAAAATGGCGAGGTGCAGTGGCTTTTTAATTTTATTGGCACTTAAAGAGTGCAATTAACCGTGGACATTTCCCCAAGAAATTAAGCTAAGATTAGCAACGATTTATAATTTTAAATGCTCTCTGTCAGCCTACTGGTCCATTTCCAAATGACAAAAACAATAGAAAACTTTTTTAATGTTTACTACAAAAAAGATTATAAAAGTTGTAAAACTGACAGAGTGTGGTTACGCTACTCTAATATACTAAACAAGTGCTATTGTCATCATTGTCAGTCTTTTTCAAAACATCAAAATTTTCTTAGTTTTACAATGACTGAATACATCTATATCTAACTATTATAGGCATAAACAAAACTCCGAGCATAACGAATGCTGCGCAATTTACCATAAATAGCGTTCAAATAAAATAATTTATTTTGAAAACGAATCTATAATACGCCAAATAACATGTTTTTGGTGCAAAATTTTTGAAAAAGTTATTAATGTTGTATTCGTACTTGAATCTATAAATATGCCATAAAGAGGACATAATGAAGATATCGATTAAAAGGTCTTGGAACATTTTTGGCGATTATCAAAATAACTTCCAAATACAATATAGAATTGAAACATTCACTGCAAAGTACAATTATGATATCCACAACTTGTCCAATGCCAAGAAACCAAAATGATATAAATAACATATTTGAAAAATCCATTTTAACTGAATTAGTGAGTAATTCAATGCATGTTGATTTTATTCAATAATTATTGTTCCTACACATCTCGGTTTAATATGTTAAAATAATTAAAATTGACGATAGCGTTTTAAACACTTTAACTAAGTAATCATTTTATTATTTATTTCTGTAGAAAATCAGACTGCAGATACTTTGTGTAATAAAATAATTACAGGAATAGCGAATTTAAATATATCCTTACATAGACTTCGTGGTAAAGAATATGATGGTGCAGCAAAAATGAGTGGTATTCACAACGAGGATCAAGTCAACATTTTTTAAAATTAATAATGTACTATACGTTTATTGCGCTGCTCATAATTTGAATTTAGTAATATATAAGTTTGCTAAAGAGTTTTACACAATAGCGATTTTTATATTTTTTCGAAAAAGTGGAATCTTACTGGGAAAATAGTATTTCAAAGTGGGCTTTAACGTTTTCTGTCAATAATAAATAAAAAAATAGCGGTTTTAAAGTTAAGAGACTGGTACCTAAAATATGGTGTTCAAGACATGATGTATTGTATACTATACGTTTCGATTATATACATATATATATATATATATATATATATATATATTATATGTTGTTAAAACTCTTACCAAAGAAATATGTATGTTAAAAATAAAGAATGAAATCGGCGAAACGAAATCACTAAAAAGAATTTGGAAAATTTTTTAATAGGTTTTTAATTGTATTACAAACAAAAGCTTTCTAGTCAATAAATGTTATTACAAAAGTGCTTGAAAGTAAGTCCCAAAATATAGACAATTTGCCCAATTAATTAAAAACATCATAACAGTTTGACGGACAAAAAAAAGTTCAAAGAAATTAAAGGCGAAGCAAGTAGATTAGCGCATAATTGGGGATTATCTACAAAATTTCCAAGATAGAAGACAACTTGGTTCAAAAATATCTTTTAGTGACACTACAAAAATCAATATCGCCGCCGCGAAAATCATTTCAAAATTAAGGTTTTCTTACAAATAATAGAATATCAATATTTTGCAATTTGACAAGAAGTGTACAAGTTTCTTCAATAAACGAAACACTCAAATTCTTATCTTCTGAAATACTATTGAATAGCTCAGATGACGAACTGCTTGATATAGGTCAAAACTTACATGAAATTTAAGAAAGTGTTATTTCTGAAAAGATTGCTCCACAAGTCTTCACGTTCACACAATGTTCTCGTGAGAAACTAGATCCAATTAAATCCGCTAATAAACTTCTTAAATCTATTCTTATGGATAATTTTTTTTTGGTAGCAGTTTTTCAGAAATTATAACAGATCGTACACTGTTTTAGACGGTGCCTACTACAGTAGGCACAGCGAAGAGATCATTCTCAAAATTAAAACTAAGAAAAAATTATTAGCTAATTAATCGATAATTTCTATTGAATACTAAACAGCTGTTAATTCAGATGTAGCCACTCTCATAACTTTCTTTCTTGCATTAAAGTTAAAAAAAATAGTAATTAATAATATGCTACGTACCTAGACGTAGCCGGAAGAAAAGTAAACACCAGGCTAACTATCAAATGCGGAGAGTGGGGGGATTCGCCTACATACCAAAAAGAAACAAAAAAAGAACACATCGCCCACGATTATTTATTAACACATAAATATAAATAAAGGATGCTTTACAAACAAGCAAAAAGGAAATAGATTAAGTGTTATTATTTCACAGCAAACAATTATATTGTATGGACAATTTAGGAATTTAGATACGAAGTGCGCATCTCGTATTTCACACAAAATAAAACTAATCAGTAGTAAATAAACCTGTGAGAGCTTTTGTCAAGCGTTTTTAAAATTTCACCTAATACTTTTTGTAATATAACTAATTAGTAGGAAAGAATTAACGTGTGAGAGCCTTTGTCGAACGCTTTTAAAATTTCACCTAATACTTTTTGTAAAATAAACTAGTCAGTAAAGCGAATAAACGTGTACGTTCTTTTGACAAGCATGTTTAAAAATAGTACATTGCACCTGTAGAACGATTATATCGAATCGCAGCAACAAACAATAGTTCTACAGTGTCATGTTTCTTTTCACGTAACTGCACCAAACGTTGATACGGAATATGTCATTGGCACACACGGAAGAAAACGAGTTGCATACTTGTAGGTGTCCGGATACTTAGCTCGCAAACCGTCGGGGGTGAGTCAGCACAGCAACGTCATGGTCGTCAGGATTTATTTACTCTGCTACCATAACTGCAGCTTTCGTCTACGGACAAAAGCAATTGGTATACAGACAAAAACAGTAGGTCTCCAGCTAAAAAAGCGAAAAAGAAAATCTGATTAGAATGGGTACGCGCAGGGAAACTCACCAATCCAAGCAAAACACCTCCTAGTTGTCGAACAGAAAAGAAACAAACGTGCATTGTTTTTGAAATACGGTGACGAATAATGTAGAAATCACTTCGATGCACAAGTTGTGGAATCAAATTCAACAATGCTTCAAATAAGACGAATTCGAACTGCTAATCCTCGCTTATCTAATCGGGATTGAAACTGGAAAACCCGAGTTTTACCGGGTAGTGCGCGACCTTATTTCAACAATTCTATACATTGGAACAATAGAGAAAACCATTATACGTGGTCTTGATGTATACAAGATGGTGGGTACGTAAAGCAGAACATAAACTATTTAATTGTAGCATAAACTTGTCGTTTTAAAGCAACTAGATTTAAGTTGAGGAATTTATTCAAGCAGGTGTTGAATTAACCCAGAAAATTTTAAAAACAAGATTGAAACGTAACAAATAGTTAATTTACTAGTACTATTACTATTTAATATGAATTAAAAACAAATGTATCAGTATACCGTGATAGTCATCATAGAATCCCAATGTGCATTACTCTCTCATCTATTTAGATAATTACATGATTGTATCTGTTTCAGTACCTATTTTACATTTATTTAGATATGATCGTCAGTGACAAATTTTGAAAAACATTACTTTAACTTATATTAAACGTCAGATGGTTTTTTAAATATAAATTAATACTGTAAAAAATCTCATTAATACATACGCTATCGATAATAAGTGTGCAATAGAAATGTGAAAGGAATAGTGTTTTTTAAGTTTTACGTACTTTACAATATTATTGCATACATATTGAAATACAATCTGGTAAACACGTACAATAGTTGGGGCCTGTTCTGAAAACATGAACACGGGCCCGTTAGTCTGTTGGTACGCAACTGTTTATCACATCACCGCTATGAGAATTATTATTAACGCCACTGTATTTTTAAAATAACAAAGAAATGAGGAAACCACTGAAGGAAGATACAGAAACTCTATGAAAAGGCGTTGTTACTAAATTTG
This sequence comes from Platerodrilus igneus, assembly GCA_036346225.1. NCBI lineage: Eukaryota > Metazoa > Arthropoda > Insecta > Coleoptera > Lycidae > Platerodrilus > Platerodrilus igneus. Next base: position 2,041,868 of record JARFIW010000943.1, read on the forward strand.
CAACATGCAGATTCCTCAAAAAGACAAAGAGTACCTAAAAGGCGAAAGCATAGTCAAATCAAAATTTTAGCTGCCGATTGACCAATGGACAATTTCACCTCGCAAATTTTGAAACACCGTAACACTATTTTAACATTATCTTAATTGTAATACTTTCGAATTAAATATCAATAACCTCGATTAATATCAGGATAGTGTTTGTAACCAAAAGCTTCGTCTTTGGTATACTTCAAATCAGAGTTTTGTCCCAACTGAATTTTTTTAGACCAAGCCCGTCCCACAAAAGTTTTCAGAATTTAGCTCACATAATATCCACTGTTTTTGAAAGCAAAAAAAAGTATCTTAACAGTTTTTTGAAATCGCCATAATTATAACCATAATCTCATCAAGCCTCTTCTTGATCAAATTCTACATATTTATAGATTTACAATAACACTGAAAAGATACGTTGTAACGTGCATTTTTGGTAATTTAACATTCTACATTTTACCAAATACGTAAAATACATCGTTTCTTTGGGATCGCTGTTTGTATCAAGTAAATACTTCAGAATAATTCAGAATTGTATGCCATTTAACTCGTGTGTATTAATTAAAGATAGATAAATTGAAGATTGATTCTCATTAATAAATAAATTCCAAGGAGTGAAGGTTAAACAGCTGGTAATTAATCATAGATTGCATCGTTCTTGTCTGGCCGTCGTATAAATTTAGTTCCTTATGTGAATACACAAGCCTAGATAAGAGGCGATAAGCGGTTGTAAGAGCGACGAGTTGATATAAACAGACGAGGAGTGGAGTTCTGTTCTGTGTTCCGATATATTAAGTACGTTGAAAATACTGCTTCTTTCTGCTTTGAGAATAGTGAGGATTACTGCGGTATCAATTCTCGTATGGTTCATGAACAGGCACGGCGTGTTTTTTTAGTTGATTTTCTGTTGAAAGTAAAAGTAGTAGAGCTTGTTAAACTCGAGGCACGTGTGCTTTACGGAACATTTGACGGACGGTTTTATTGCTTACGCGTGCATTACTAATTGTTTTTAGTTGTTTTTCTTGTGAGATAAATGCTTTAAGGAACATTTGACGGACTTGCTTTAGTGATACACGTGCTTTACCCGTTATGGTTCTTTTTAGTTGTTTTGTCTTTTGATATTTAAACTGTGTGTGCGATCTAGTCTAGTGGTCCTTTTCTTCTCGGAGTAGCGCATACTTTGGATTATTTAAATACAGTGATACTGTAGTTTCTTAATTTTCTAACAACAAAGAATCTAAAAGAGATCATTACTTGCGCAAATTTCGTTATTTGCGAAATATAACAGATTACCGGCTTACAAAGGTATTGGTTGAAGTTTCTCACTGCCTTTTGGGATGTTTATGAAAATAATATACATTGGGTCCCAGTTGAAATTAAACTAGTGCTACAGAATATTTCGAAATTATTGTCTTAGGAAATAGAATTACCAAGAAATTTATCAAGGCTACATAGTTCCGACGCGTGCTATTGTCTGCTGCTAACCCCAGTGAAATACGTAGGTGTGATTAGTGTAACGTGTGATAAGTTCCATTAACACCCTTCCAGTCAAGGGTGAAGTGCTTCGTTAGTGCAGGACATCGTTGAATCCCACACTTCAGTTGCAAGGAAGCGTTGCTGAAGGACTTCTGTAAGTTGAACTATTTCCTACTGGTTATTACTTTAAATATCTATCCGTTGCTTTACCATATCTTTGTCGTTCTAATACCTTTTACAATAGACTTGCATGCTATTTTAAAACATAGAGGAAAAAAAGAAAGAAAGAAAAATCAATACTACAGAATTACTCATACCAATTGTGTCTTATCTATTTATCTTTTGTCAACATTTTGTCTGATTTATGTTTAATTGGTGTGTGAGGAAACGTTTCTGCTACTCCCCAATATTACCTCACTTTGTACTAAACATTTTTCTGTATTGCTTTTGCCGTTGTTATATTATATAGATAATCCAAACAGTTTCTTTTTTTTACATTCTACAAAGTACTTTTCATTGCTGCTATGCTTATTCTTTTTTTTTTCAGGTTTGCTTAACTATTTTTCTTGCAGGTATTGTCACTATCTCCTTACCGCCGCATATCTTATCTGTCAGTCTGCTTTTTACGACCCCCTAATCTCCGATTGAGCCCGGTCATTCCGTGATATCTATGTGTTACGCACGGCTACGAGCTAACGTAGCAAAACTTTGGCGCCCGAACAGGGACTGCCACGAATTACGTAGCATAAATTTTTGGCGCCCAACGTGGGTCTCGATTTTTTTGATTGGCCTGATTTTTTTTGATTGGCTCGATTTTTTTTAAGGGGCCCGATTTTTTTTTTATTTGGGGGCTCGATTTTTTTTGATTTGCTCTCGATTTTTTTGATTTGCTCTTGACTTTTTTCTAAATTTTTTTTATGACCTTGATGTTTTTTGGCATTGATTTTTTTTGTTTTGGTGTATCGGCTCCTAATTATTTTTTTCCTTTTTCCTTCTCGTTTGAACTGGATTTTGTTTAGTATTTAGTTATTTCGTTAATTTAGTTTCTCTATCGAACAAGCCTAATAATTCGTTTTTGTGTCTTTAAATATTTGGGGGTTTGTTGATTCGGTAGAAATGGGTGACTATTGGAAATTAAAAGTGGATCGGTTACATGAAGCTGAACTCAAATATGAAGTCGGTTCTCGTGAGTTCGATGCAAAGGTACCTGTATCCGAACTTCGTAAATCCTTTAGGAATATTTTGAAAATGGAATCTTCTGAAACTCTAAGTCCACTTAAATCTGGTATCGATTTTCAGACGGATAATAAAGCCGTGACTGAAGGTTTAACTGAATTAACTACGAAGAGTAAACATTTTAATGGTGATATATCAACTGCCGACGGCAAACGTATTATTAGCCTTGCTATGCAGCTCAAAGGGAGAATCTAACGCATGAATGTTACTTCTGACGCTGAAACAGTAATACAGCGAAAGTTGTTGCTATGTGTTAGCAATTTACGCAGTGATTGCGATAGATTATACCGTCGCTTTAGACGTTCTTCCACTTCACCTAGGGTACCACTCGTTTCTACGGCTACTATTAATCCGACTACTACTGATACTGAGGATGATCTTACTTCTGCTGAATCTTCTGATGAATTACCTATACCTATATCTATTTCTAAATCAATTGCTACGTCTGGTTATGGACAGCTGGTGTCTAAATGGGACTTAAAATTTTCGGGTGATGACCGTATGTCTTTAAATGCATTTCTATTACGCGTGGACGAATTATGCTCGGCACGCAACGTTTCTGCTTCTCAACTATTTTCTTCGGCATCAGACTTACTTTCGGGAAAAGCTTTAATTTTATTCAGAGCGCATACAAGATCCCTGACTAATTGGCAGGATGTGATTCGACTATTAAGGGAAGAATTTCAACCCGTTAATTACAACGAAAAACTGTTAGAGGAAATAAAGCAACGTACTATGGGTCCCTCAGAGTCTATTGGGGTATATTTAGCTACGATGGAAAATTTATTTGCTCGTATAACAATCTCTCTCTCTGAACTACAGAAACTCGAAATTATTTTACTAAATCTTACCCCTTTCTACCAAACCAATTTAGCTTTGCTTGATCTGAATACTATTACGGAACTTTTGCGTGTGGGTCGCAGACTAGAACAGCGCAAAATACAAGCCGATAATTTCAAGTCTCCTCCTGCTCTGAACTTTTCTCAACTCCTAGAGCCTGACTTGGCTTATACCGGTCCTGTGGTCCGCAGCAAACTTACGTCTGCTTATGTCCCTCCCCGTTCTGGTGTTACTACTTCGAAAGCACTTACACCTGGTGCAAGTGATGCTCCGAAAAATATTTCTAATTCTTCCGTTACTTGTTGGAACTGTGGCCAACGAGGACACAAGTCTCCCTCCTGTACTAAACCTCAGATACTTCATTGCTATGGTTGTGGTAAACCTAATGTTACCCGTACCAATTGTACGAGTTGTAACAAGAATTTAAACTACCGATCGAGTCGCTAAGCCGAAAAACCTACCCGATTCCTTCTACACTTGTCTCGGTACCTATTATTTCCTCAGAAACTCCTTTCTCTGGTCTTGAAGACCGATCTAAATATATTCTGGATTTTATTTTAGCTAGTTCTCGTGAGGACGACAGACCTTATCTTACTGTTACTATTTTCGATATCGAATTTAAGGGTTTGCTTGATTCTGGCGCTTCTCGTACTATTATTGGTGGTTCTGGTTGGGATATTCTCTATTCTCTTTCTTTGCCTTTGTCCCAAACGGAGATCCACAGCTGTACGGTAGCCAATGGTCAAGCTTGTGACATTCTCGGGTCACTTACTTTACCCATGTCAATCGAAAATAAAACTATCCTTCTTGACGTCCTAGTTGTTCCTTCTATTTCTCAGTCTCTGATCTTGGCATTGACTTCTGGAAATCTATGGGTGTTGTCCCGGATTTTCGAACGGGTCAATGGACTTTCTGTTCTTCTTCTACGGTCTCGATCAGTCAGATCAATGCTCTTTCCGATCTATCGAACATACAACAATCCGAATTGTCTCGTATAGTCCAACAGATGTTTCCTAAAGATGATACTTTACCTTTGGGCTGTACTAATCTCATTGAACATCAGATCCGTACTACGTCTAGTCCTATCAAGCAAAGATATTATCCCATGTCCCTGAAATGTTAATAGTTTTTTTTTTTTCTAATTGGTTAGTCATAAGGTGTAAAGCCCTTCTTTACTATATTCGCGGTCTAGTCTGGGAATTACCCCATGGGTGAGCAATGAGTTTGGGCGTGGGTATATGGTGGGCTCGACTACAAACGGGAACAAAAAGGTAAATGGACGCCACTGCATCTATATAGACAACAAGTAAAACTAAAGTATCCTACAGGAAGACGCAGAAACCTATAGGATATAATGATTATCAAAAAAAATTACAAACCACAATAAACAATACCTCTGGAAACCTCTTGGATCTCTGCTCCAGCTAACGCGATGTCGGACCTGCAAGAAGATGTCACACAGAAAAATAAAATATAAGACACCGTTTGTGCCTTACAACAACAAAATATTTCGATCTTTATAGATCGATTGGCCTGAATTCAAAACCTTAATAACACCTTACCTATGAGAAAATACTCTACTGGAAATTACTTATTCCGTTTCTATTACCTGGTATTGTATCAACTTTTCCACATTCAAAATTTTGTTGATCTAATTTGAGCAATGTTAAGTTCAATAAGTGAAATAAAAGACAAAGGTATCAATTCAAAGTTTAATTGAAATATGATTCTCTATTGTTGCAAAATTACTTGTAAATAAAATTTATTAATCACTATATAATAAGCTTTAAAACTTTCTTAGAGTGTTCCTCTATAATCAAAATTATCAACATTAAGTAAGTTATAGAAGTTTCTGAATATGCTTCTCTACATAGAGAGGTATTAACATTTATAAGTTATTTAATACAGTTTAGGTAAAAATAAAATTAAATAAAAACCCTTAACCACAAAAAATATTTAAATTACTAGATACGTATTTCGACCACTATGTGGTAATCATCCGTAAAAAAAAAAAAAAAAAAAAATTAGCTGTATAATTTACTATATTGTTGCTTTAAACACTAGGTTCTTAAACATCCATAAAACAGATCTGTTCTGGCTTACAAGATTTTTATCTAAAGAACTTGTTACATAAACAGTTCATATGATCTAAGCATGAAATTAATAAAAGTCAGTTCAACATATGTTAAAAGCGGCTTAGGTATTCTACTAATCACAACAAATTGCTAGAAAACATCTTTCATCCAAAGGTGGACTTTATACATATTTTTATCACTTAACATGTGCATCATAAATGCACTTTGAATAACAACTTTTAAATCATCTAAAGGTTCAAAAATTTCTCTTATAAAACAATCTAGTTCCGAATGGAAAATATTTGACTTATTAAATTTTTAGGTTATACTTTCAAACTAAATTTTACGTGATATATGAGCATAAACACATTTTGCAAACAAACTTGAAATTTACGTTATTTAACGAAAGTTTCCCATGATTTAGTAGAGAGTAAATTAAAGCTTTAACCTTAATTAGCACACGAAATTGATTTTCAGTAAAAAGTTTATAAGTACCTGATAGATTATGTTTTAATTCTACAACGGCGATGTTGACGAACGTAATAGATGAACTAAGACGCATAGCATTCCATCTGCTTGATATTCCGAAAGATACAAAACATGCCTGCATTAACCATAATTCCTCGGACAGCTTTAAAACAACTAATTTCACAATACTCGACCAAAATCTAATTCCATTGTTTAGCGTGTTCCTCAAACCTGCTAAAGAGATTGAACCAGGTATTAGTTTTAAACACGGCTGATTAATTACACGGTGCTTACCACTAATGGATTTCCTCACCACGTGTTGTAGCTGTTGCCTTAAGTTGACTGGGCGGCTTACACGAGAGCTCTTCGTGAAGCCTCCGCGCGACAACCAAGAAGCCCTACCACTCTCTTAGAGCTATCCTTAGCTCCCACTTACAAGCGGAGTTCACCATCCTCAAAAGTGAAGTCTACGTACCCGTGGTTGCTTGCAAGATGGCCGTGTTCCTTCCTTGCCAACGCTCTTAGCCCTCGCGTCATTTTCGCGCAGGCGTTATGTTTAACAATTGCTCTAGCGGACGTCAAAACGCCTGTAGTTTATGTAACTCAAGTTACGTTCAAGGTATCCACGATATCGAAAGTATAGGAGTCCCTGTTAAATACTCCTTATAGGTAAAAATAATATAAACGGAAAGAGTTGTTCTTCTTTAGTACATTAAATTAATTAACGATTACACGCTAAATGACAGATTCGCAAAATAATAACAGTTAGAACTGTTTTTCCTTCAGAGATATGAAATGTAACAAAAATTTTGTTACACCCCTACGGTACTTCGACATGTCAATCAAGCTGTGGATGAGATGCTAGAAAGTGGTGTTGTAGAACCATCTAATAGCGCTTGGTCTAGCTCTATTGTTATGGTACCTAAGAAAGATGGCACATATCGTTTCTGCATCGATTTCAGAAAGGTTAATGATGTTACAGAAAAGGATGCCTATCCCCTTCCTTATATTTCTACGATTCTACCGTCTTAGAGACGCAAAATCCTTAACTAGTTTGGACATTCGCTCTGCTTATTGGCAAATACCTCTTTCTTCTAATTCTAAGGCGATTACTGCATTTACGGTGCCTGGTAGAGGTTTATACCAGTTTACTAAAATGCCATTTGGTCTTCATAATTCTCCAGCGACATTTCAGCGACTTATAGATCGTGTGCTTGTTGCTGATCTTGAACCTTTCTGTTTCGCATACTTAGATGATGTGATCATCGCTACCCCTACCTTCGAACAACATTTGGTGGTACTACTGAAAGTGCTTTTTTGTTTAAATTCTGCAGGTCTTACTCTTAGCAGAGATAAATGCATTATATGCCGACCGGAACTCCGTTATCTGGGATACGTAGTAAATCGTCATGGACTCCATGTCGACCCAGAAAAAGTTTCGGCCATTCTTAATCTTCCTCCTCCTACTACTGTAACTGAAGTACGACGCATAGTTGGTATGTGTTCGTGGTGTCGTCGCTTTATCCCAAATTTTTCTGCTCTTACTGCTCCAATTACTGCTTTGACTAAGAAAAATTCTAAATTTAATTGGTGTTCGGAATGTCAGCAGGCGTTTAAGCTGCTGAAAGAACACCTGGTAACGGCTCCAGTGATGAGTTGTCCTGATTTTTCTTTACCCTTTACTATACAGACTGATGCCTCTGATTTTGGTCTGGGTGCTGTGCTGTGCTGCCTCCGATCAAAAAAAGAAAAAAACTTTGAGGTTAACTATATCTTAATATATACATAACCGAGAAGATTTTTTTTTTATAGACGAAAACTATCGCCTTAACCAAAAGATAAATACAAAAAAGAAGCATCCTAACTAATTTAAGTAAGGGCAAAGTAAGTTTGCACTTTGACCTCTGAACCGAAAAAGAATTATGAGCGACCTCTTGAATTAAGAAGAGGAAAATGGGGTGCAACTAAATGAGTGTGTAGGTAACTCTGCGTACCACACATCCGTCAGGAGTCAGTATAGGTAAGTCGTAATCGGTAAAAAGTCATAATCGGTAAAAGTCAAAATATTGTAGTCTAACACTCGAGTTGCAACCAAACGGGCAACAAAAAAACTAACTTACTTTTCAAAATATAAACTGAAATTCAAACAAAAGCTTGACATGAACTATCGCAAAATAACAACAAAAGATTTACTTTCCTACTACTACCCTTGACACGATAACCTTACTAATATTAATAGTAAATCAAAACTCACATCTATATACATAAATATCAATAAAGTTCCAACAATGATTATGTATTTGCTGGTCTCAAAATTCCAGCTCAATACATTCAGCAAAATTTGATTATTGCCTCTACCAAAATAAACTGCTCATCAAGCCAACATTCCATACTCATTGTAGTCTACTAATGAATACTTGGCTTCTTCAGCTTATAGCTATTCATAGCCCAATCGCTACTCTTTTCTTTGGGACACTCCAGTCTCAAAAATCCTCAACTCTACTGTGGCCACACCAAACATCTCGAACCAAAGCTACTCAATACTACAATGGCCTCACCAACTAGCTTACTCCGACCTACAACAACAAACAGCACCTACCTTCCTCGCTTACTCTAGACATAACAACACATGACGCGATCAAAATTTGTCCACCAACATGAAGCAACAAATATTTGTTTCTCTCCACTACGGGCTATAGCAACAACACGGGCAAAACAACATTTTGTCTTTCTCGTCTACTACTACTAAATATTCCATTAGTGCACATTTAAAACAACACTAGTTGAGAAACTTTCAATCTCTACCAGCAACGATATACTGGCAAAAGCCTTCAATCTATCATCACCACTCTATCCCATAACCAAATTTATAATATGTCCTTTACGACACAAATACTAAAGACGACCAATCAGTCCTCTGGTACATATTCTGGATCTACGACAGAATAGGGTTTTAGATCCTTGACATGCCACCTACCTGCTTTTGATCCATCTAGATTAATTAGATCGTACACCACATTCGAGCACTTCTTTTTGACTACACTCAAAATAAATTTTGGAGCCAGTTTAGCAGTAAATTTATTAGCCGCGCTCGACAACACCTTATTGGACCTCCACACTTTACTGCCAACCTCAAAAGAAATGTTCCTCCTCCTTAGATTATATCGATTGCTTGACCTTCGATAAGCTACATGCAACTTGGCACGAACGTCTTCAAATACTTTAAATATACCTTGGTGGTCTGAAACATATAATGGGCGACTACCAGGAACGATTTCAACATCAGCTTCAGGAATAAATCCACTACCGTAAAATTTACCGGATATGGGGACGTGTCGGCCAAAACCAAAAATTCGGAGTATAACCCGTCGACTCATGCTTAGCAGAATTGATAGCAAATTGAATCTGCGCTAACTCAGTATCCCAGGTATCATGTTCTTCGAGATAGGATCGAATAGCTGTCCCTACCGTCCTATTAATCCTCTCAACAAAATTACATTGTGGCGCATAAACAGCATTATACCATATCTTTTGAATTTCAAACCTATTACATAATGACTTAAAAATTCGACCAGCTAAATTTGAACCATTATCGCAAATAATAAATTGGGGCACTCCAAACATTAAAAACACTTTCTGTTCTATAAACTGTTCAATTACATGTGACTTTGCACTGCGCAGAGGATGTAGAATTGTATATTTTGAGAACCAATCTCCTACTACCAACAACCATTTAAATCCTAATTTTGAGCGAGGAATGGACCCATAAGATCTAGCGCGATAATTTGAAATGGAAACTTGGCCTCTTTCTCCTTTCCCATTAAGCCTAAAGGACCTGCATTAGAAGGTTTTTGCGCACCACACACTAAACATGCACGACAAAATTTCAACACATCTAAACTCATCTTGGGCCAATAATAATGTTCTTGGACTCTAGCAATTGTCTTCGAGAACCCAAAATGTCCTGCAACTGAGGGGTCATGACACGATCTAATGACTTCTTCCCTTTGAACTTTCGGTACTAAATATTTCCACTCTACTTCATTTGACAACATAGGCAAATTTGATGGGATAAACTTAAAAACAAAATCGTTCTCAACTTTCCATTGAGGGTAATTTTCAGGCGACGCCAAAATTTTCTTACGTAACGACACATACCAATTTTCTAAATTATCAAGCTTGACCTCTATTAAATTTACAACATGTTCTTCTTCCGGAGTTGCACGACTTAGACAGTCAGGGACTACGTTAAACTTTCCTTTCCTGTGTACCAAATCAAACGAATGTTGTCTTAACCTTACAGCCCATCTAGCTAACTTTCCTGTAGGGTTCTGCAAATTACTCAACCAAAGCAACGAAAATGATCGGTTACGACCGTGAAACGAACTCCTTCAACCCATGGACGGAACTTTTCAATGGCAAAGATTACCGCAAGGCACTCCTTCTCCGTCGTTGAATAATTTCGTTCAGCTCGATTAAGGGTTTTGCTGGCATACGATATAACACGTTCTTCTCCACTGATATTCTGAATTAATACGGCACCTAGACCCGTATTACTTGCATCACACTCAATAATAAAGGAACAGAATAATCTGGCTGCGCCAGAAGTGGTGCAGACACTAAAGCCTCTTTAATCGACACAAAGGAAGCCTCTGCTTCTGAAGTCCACGTAACGACTTGACCTTTTTTCTTTTCTTGACTAGATCATTGATTGGTGAAACTAAAGATGAAAAGTCTTTAATGAAACGACGGTACCAGCTACACATACCAAGAAATCTCTTAACTTCAGTGGTGGTCTTTGGGCGTGGAAAATTGACCATAGCTGACACCTTATCTGGATCCGTCCTTAAAGAATTTGACCCTACTATATAACCGAGAAACTTGAGTGACTTCTTAAAAAACTCGCACTTTTCTAAATTCAACGTTAGGTTTGCCTCTCGAATGCGTTCCTTGACTTCGTACAATAACTTTAGGTGCTCTTCAAACGTCGATGAGCACAGAATTATATCATCCAAATAGCAGAAAACGTATGGTTCGAATTTCGGACCGAAAATTGCATCAACTAAACGCTGTTGAGTCTGTGCAGCATTTTTTAGACCGAACGGCATCGTCACAAATCTATACTGTCCCCGCGAAATAACGCTAAACGCTGTTTTATCCTTCGACGATTCACTAAGAGGGACCTGCCAAAATGACTTTCGCAAATCAAGACTAGAAATATAATTAGCATTACGTAACATCCCTAGGATTCTGTCTATATTAGGAAGAGGGTAACTGTCATGGACCGTAACATCGTTTAATGCTCTCCCGTCAAAGCAAAATCTATATTCTTTACTATCTTTTTTCTTGACTAATAACACGGGCGAATTCCATGGACTCTGACACGGTTCTACTACTTTTAATCGAATCATTTCATCTAACTCCTTATCCAACTCTTTACTAATATAGGGAGACATAACATAGGGTCTTTTCCTGAAGGGTTTTGCATCTCCTGTATCGATATCCATCTCAATCATATTAGTACGCCCTAATTTATCAGCACTAGAAATTTCTCGAAATGAATCTATGGCAGTTTGCGCCTGTGACCTCTGATTAATCGACAAATCATCCAAATTGAGTAAACAGTCACTATATTTTAGGGGAACTGATGATGGACCCACATACGGAACACTACTTTCCGCATCGCCTTGCACATGCCACGAATTATTTTTAAAATTTGCTATCAATCCAAATAGCTTAGCAAAGTCACTACCAAATATAAATGCGTGTGGTAAAGATGGCACTACGAGAGCATTAAGAACACGACATTGTTTTCCTACTGAAATGGGCAAATCTACGATTCCTTCGACTGGTTTCAAAGCTCCATCCGCTGTAAAAATACCTTGTTTCTGTGACCTGAAAATTTTAACTCTAACCTATTGATTAAAGGAATAGCAAGAGACCCAACTACCGATGTAGTACATCCTGAATCCAAAAGACCAGTGACATCTATATCAAATAATTTAATCATCACATATGGCCGATTATCACCAGATTTTTCAACAAATAACGAATCAGTTTTGGGCTGAGGGTTAGTACGACAAAAATTTTTACTACTTTTAACCATTCAGACCACTCTTTTCTACAAAATAATTCTTCTGTTCACAAACCATAACTGCCGCCTTTTGAGAAGGAATGGAATGCCGGCCGCGCAACATCCATCTCTTCACTCGTTTTTTGAACATGCTGGACACTTATCACGTGTAACTCCTTTATGACCGCAACCGTAGCAAAAAATTCTCTTTGGGAATCTACAATACCGAAATGAATGACCATGTCGCGAACAATTCCAACACCCTGAAATAATTTTTGTTGGACCTGAAGAACTAGCATGGGTAGGTACTGGAAAAGTTTTATTATTACTTATAGTCTGAACTTGTGGAGCACACGTTTTTTGATTATCAACACGAGCTTCTGATGTAGGAGAATCTTTCAAATAAATAGGGTATTTACTCTTTACTGACGAATTAGCACTATTATGAAATTTAGCTGAGCTAGTCGACTGACTGAAAACTGATTTTGTTTCAACGTCATGGCCTCTTCCAATTTTTGCATAATTTTATTAACGTAGCTGTATCCTCAATATCTGAAAGAGCAAGTTGCGATATGAATTCTGGTAATAAATTTTCCTGAGTATCCTCACTTTTGTAATCTCTGCTGGGGTATGGGGTAGTCTACTAAATAAACTTTCTACATGAGCAACGAATAGAACAATTGGTTCATCCTCTTTTGACGACGATTTTTATTGTCTCCCAGATCTCTTCCTCTGAATGAGCGGGTAAAAATCTTCTTTCAACCTACTCTCAAGGGCTTCCCAATCTTTTACGGAATCTCTAATACTCCTAAACCACACTAAAGCATTTCCGACGAACAATTCGACAGACGACTCAAACAAGTCTTTATATGATACTTTACGTGAATGTGCCAACTCCTTTATCCTATCCAAAAAGGAATACAGCTGCTTGGGGTCTCCTGAAAATTTAACTGACCAAGAGCCAACAGGGATCGGTGGTGTAAAATATGGGAACGTATACATAGGTGCAGCTACTGCTAACGAAGTTGTGTGACTTGCATCACTTGCGCTGCTTGACCCTGGGCTCGGCTTCACCTTCTCGTACAATTCAGCTTCGACAGTAAGGATGGTTGCTAACAATTCCTTTTTAGATAGTTCAGCTTCTTTCAGTTTGTCAGACGGGAGTCTCATACGTTTAATTCGACACGATACATGGACAAGCCTAGAAAGTACTCTTTTAAAGATAGAATCTCCCGAATCACCTTCAAATTCTAACACCAAATGTTTTATTGAATCGATGGTAGCATTTATCTCTCTACATTCATCCTCAAATTCTACCCTGTATACTGACAGATCTACTAAACAATCAGGTTTCCTACTTCTTTCGCCAACAATCTACCTAGAATTTTCTCTTTTCCATAACCGGCCTGGCACTTTCTATTCCACGGATTTTAATTCATATTCCAGCTCTTCTTTGAGTAAATGAACAATTTGAAATGTTTCAGCCATTTTTTAAAAATTTATTATGACAACCTAAAGTTATTTTATTTCTTGACCAACTCAATATGACAAAAAAATTTCTTTAATGCGAATCAAACCTGTTGTGACATTCAAATAACTAATGCATAAAAGACTTGAGGTTCCAGACACGATATAAATCCTATGAAAATTTATAACCAAATTAATTTTGAGTTTACCAACTAAACCAACACATTAAGGGATATTGAAATAACTAATTTTTATAAATCAAACATCAACGAAATCGAGCCTCACACGTTGTGCGCCAGTGAAATGTTAATAGTTTTTTTTTCTAATTGGTTAGTCATAAGGTGTAAAGCCCTTCTTTACTATATTCGCGGTCTAGTCTGGGAATTACCCCATGGGTGAGCAATGAGTTTGGGCGTGGGTATATGGTGGGCTCGACTACAAACGGGAACAAAAAGGTAAATGGACGCCACTGCATCTATATAGACAACAAGCAAAACTAAAGTATCCTACAGGAAGACGCAGAAACCTATAGGATATAATGATTATCAAAAAAACTTACAAACCACAATAAACAATACCTCTGGAAACCTCTTGGACCTCTGCTCCAGCTAACGCGATGTCGGACCTGCAAGAAGATGTCACACAGAAAAATAAAATATAAGACACCGTTTGTGCCTTACAACAACAAAATATTTCGATCTTTATAGATCGATTGGCCTGAATTCAAAACCTTAATAACACCTTACCTATGAGAAAATACTCTACTGGAAATTACTTATTCCGTTTCTATTACCTGGTATTGTATCAACTTTTTCCACATTCAAAATTTTGTTGATCTAATTTGAGCAATGTTAAGTTCAATAAGTGAAATAAAAAGACAAAGGTATCAATTCAAAGTTTAATTGAAATATGATTCTCTATTGTTGCAAAAATTACTTGTAAATAAAATTTATTAATCACTATATAATAAGCTTTAAAACTTTCTTAGAGTGTTCCTCTATAATCAAAATTATCAACATTAAGTAAGTTATAGAAGTTTCTGAATATGCTTCTCTACATAGAGAGGTATTAACATTTATAAGTTATTTAATACAGTTTAGGTAAAAATAAAATTAAATAAAAACCCTTAACCACAAAAAATATTTAAATTACTAGATACGTATTTCGACCACTATGTGGTAATCATCCGTAAAAAAAAAAAAAAAAAAAATATTAGCTGTATAATTTACTATATTGTTGCTTTAAACACTAGGTTCTTAAACATCCATAAAACAGATCTGTTCTGGCTTACAAGATTTTTATCTAAAGAACTTGTTACATAAACAGTTCATATGATCTAAGCATGAAATTAATAAAAGTCAGTTCAACATATGTTAAAAGCGGCTTAGGTATTCTACTAATCACAACAAATTGCTAGAAAACATCTTTCATCCAAAGGTGGACTTTATACATATTTTATCACTTAACATGTGCATCATAAATGCACTTTGAATAACAACTTTTAAATCATCTAAAGGTTCAAAAATTTCTCTTATAAAACAATCTAGTTCCGAATGGAAAATATTTGACTTATTAAATTTTAGGTTATACTTTCAAACTAAATTTTACGTGATATATGAGCATAAACACATTTTGCAAACAAACTTGAAATTTACGTTATTTAACGAAAGTTTCCATGATTTAGTAGAGAGTAAATTAAAGCTTTAACCTTAATTAGCACACGAAATTGATTTTCAGTAAAAGTTTATAAGTACCTGATAGATTATGTTTTAATTCTACAACGGCGATGTTGACGAACGTAATAGATGAACTAAGACGCATAGCATTCCATCTGCTTGATATTCCGAAAGATACAAAACATGCCTGCATTAACCATAATTCCTCGGACAGCTTTAAAACAACTAATTTCACAATACTCGACCAAAATCTAATTCCATTGTTTAGCGTGTTCCTCAAACCTGCTAAAGAGATTGAACCAAGTATTAGTTTTAAACACGGCTGATTAATTACACGGTGCTTACCACTAATGGATTTCCTCACCACGTGTTGTAGCTGTTGCCTTAAGTTGACTGGGCGGCTTACACGAGAGCTCTTCGTGAAGCCTCCGCGCGACAACCAAGAAGCCCTACCACTTTCTTAGAGCTATCCTTAGCTCCCACTTACAAGCGGAGTTCACCATCCTCAAAAGTGAAGTCTACGTACCCGTGGTTGCTTGCAAGATGGCCGTGTTCCTTCCTTGCCAACGCTCTTAGCCCTCGCGTCATTTTCGCGCAGGCGTTATGTTTAACAATTGCTCTAGCGGACGTCAAAACGCCTGTAGTTTATGTAACTCAAGTTACGTTCAAGGTATCCACGATATCGAAAGTATAGGAGTCCCTGTTAAATACTCCTTATAGGTAAAAATAATATAAACGGAAAGAGTTGTTCTTCTTTAGTACATTAAATTAATTAACGATTACACGCTAAATGACAGATTCGCAAAATAATAACAGTTAGAACTGTTTTTCCTTCAGAGATATGAAATGTAACAAAAATTTTGTTACACCCCTACGGTACTTCGACATGTCAATCAAGCTCTGGATGAGATGCTAGAAAGTGGTGTTGTAGAACCATCTAATAGCGCTTGGTCTAGCCCTATTGTTATGGTACCTAAGAAAGATGGCACATATCGTTTCTGCATCGATTTCAGAAAGGTCAATGATGTTACAGAAAAGGATGCCTATCCCCTTCCTTATATTTCTACGATTCTAGACCGTCTTAGAGACGCAAAATCCTTAACTAGTTTGGACATTCGCTCTGCTTATTGGCAAATACCTCTTTTTTCTAATTCTAAGGCGATTACTGCATTTACGGTGCCTGGTAGAGGTTTATACCAGTTTACTAAAATGCCATTTGGTCTTCATAATTCTCCAGCGACATTTCAGCGACTTATAGATCGTGTGCTTGTTGCTGATCTTGAACCTTTCTGTTTCGCATACTTAGATGATGTGATCATCGCTACCCCTACCTTCGAACAACATTTGGTGGTACTACTGAAAGTGCTTTTTTGTTTAAATTCTGCAGGTCTTACTCTTAGCAGAGATAAATGCATTATATGCCGACCGGAACTCCGTTATCTGGGATACGTAGTAAATCGTCATGGACTCCATGTCGACCCAGAAAAAGTTTCGGCCATTCTTAATCTTCCTCCTCCTACTACTGTAACTGAAGTACGACGCATAGTTGGTATGTGTTCGTGGTGTCGTCGCTTTATCCCAAATTTTTCTGCTCTTACTGCTCCAATTACTGCTTTGACTAAGAAAAATTCTAAATTTAATTGGTGTTCGGAATGTCAGCAGGCGTTTAAGCTGCTGAAAGAACACCTGGTAACGGCTCCAGTGATGAGTTGTCCTGATTTTTCTTTACCCTTTACTATACAGACTGATGCCTCTGATTTTGGTCTGGGTGCTGTGCTGACTCAACAACAGGGTGATGACGAAAAAGTCATTAGCTACATTAGCTGTTCTCTTAAAAAGGCGGAACGCAACTATAGCGCCACCGAAAAAGAATGTCTTGGTGTTATCTGGGCAATTGAGAAATTTCGTCCCTATATCGAGGGTCTCACTTTACTGTGATCACCGATCACCACTCGCTTATCTGGCTGAATAATCTACAAAGCCCCAACGGTCGTTTAGCTCGTTGGTCTGTACGACTTCAACAATATAACTTCACCATCGTACATCGTAAAGGTAAAGAAAACATCGTTTCCGATGCCTTATCTCGCTCAGTACCTAAAATTGACTTAATTGATGACTTTCCTAAATCTTCTATTACTCTGCCAATTTTGGATCCTTGGTATCTTAAGCTACGGACTCGTGTTAATTCCAATCCTAAACTATACAGTAACTGGCATGTGGAAAACGAATTACTATATAAACATGTAAAATCTAAACAGTCTTTGCTCCAACCTCCGCAAGACGATTGGAAATTAGTAGTTCCCAGCGAACAACGGAATAGGGTTCTACACGAAAATCGTGATCTACCTACTTCAGGTCACCCTGGTGTCCACAAAACGGTCTCTAAAATTTCCATGCGTTACTATTGGCCTAAACTTAGAGCCGCTGTTGCTCGATACGTCCGTCGTTGTAAAATTTGCTCGGCACACAAAGTCGAACAAAAGAAACCTCCTGGCTTTATGTCTCCCCGTGCTACTGCCACTCGTCCTTGGCAAGTCCTATGTACTGATATTGTTGGACCTCTTCCTATATCCTCTAAAGGTAATTCTTCATTTTAGTTGTTGCCGATTGTTTTACAAAATATGCTTGTTTCTTTCCTCTACGTGCGTCTACGGCCGCTGCTGTTGCTCGAACCCTTGAGGAGAATATTTTCCTGGTGTATGGTACTCCTCAGTATCTAATTGCGGACAATGGTGTACAATTTCGTAGTAATATTTTCACTAAACTCTGTGATTCTTATCGAACAAAAATTCTGTTTAATGCTCGCTATCATCCTCAGGCGAATCCGGGCGAACGTATTAATAGAGTCATGCAAACTATGATTTCTTCTTACGTTTCTGATAATCAACGTCGGTGGGACGTTAATTTAGTAAAAATTGGTTGTGCTATTCGATCGCTTAAACATGAGGTTATTGGTTACTCCCGTATTTTGCTCTATATGGTCGTGAACATGTTCTCTACGGCGATCATTTTGGAAAACCTCTTGATCCTACTGACTTAGTCAAATTTAAGTCACTTCGTGAAGAAATTTCGAAACGCCTTTCCTTAGCATACAAGAAAAATGCTAAACACCACGATCTTCGTCGCCGTCCCTTAACTTTATCTCCTGGCGATCGCGTTTGGAAACGCAATTATGTTCTTTCTAAACTTGCTCCCAAATATGTGGGTCCCTTTACTATTAGAACTAAACTTTCTCCTTGGACCTATATCTTAGTGGATGATTCTGGTAACGATCTGGGTACTTGGCATATTAAGGACCTCAAACCCGATAAAACTTTAGACCCTCCAGACATTGATCCTGAACCTCCGGATCTTAATGGGCTCCCAACGGCTGATTCTATTTTGACCCCGGCGTGTCGCTATCCCTAATGACTTGTAATTTTTTTTGGCTTATTGGTCTTGTGTTTTCTCTGATTAGCTTGTGCCCGAAAACACTGGCGCCCATTTCGTATTCCTATTTATATTTTGTAGCTAGCCCATCCCGTGACTTTTTCTTCTGGCTAGTGCTACCATTTGTTCACTATTGGACTATTATAGTCGCTTTCTACATCCATTTCTTGAGGTAGGCTTCAAATCTATTTTCTTTTCCTTTATGTATTTCGACTTGGTCGCTTCTGTAGGTCTGTTAGCCATACTCTGCTTGAGTAATCGTTTCATACGAATCTGTGTTACCTCAGTTGGAAGTATTTTAGGTTGTGTACTAGCTTGCCTTTGCTCTTTGCTGTGTCTTGGTTCTTTCTTTGTTGCACACTTGAGGTTGACAGTTTTGTCGTCTAGTTGGTTTGCTACGAGTTTTCTTCCTCGTTTTTTTTTTCCTCTTGGTTTCTCCGCGGGAAGCCAAAACTTTTCTTTGAGGTGGAGAACAGAAATGTCCCTTTTGGAGACATCCGTCTTTTGACGTTTTTGAAAGTAGCTAAGACCTTTAATCCTCATTGGGTGTTTACTTAATGCTTTCTTTACCTATTCTGTCGTTGTTGGTTACGATAGATAACTTTGTCTTCTTTTGAAAAAAAAAGTTCTTTTTATTATACTGGTGTTGGTCCTTCGAACCGGGTAGAAATAATTTTTTTTGTTTGGTTCCTTGTCTGTCGTTTTTTTTTCTCACCCCGACGTCTTTATTTTGCTAGGGGGGAATTTGTAACGTGCATTTTTGGTAATTTAACATTCTACATTTTACCAAATACGTAAAATACATCGTTTCTTTGGGATCGCTGTTTGTATCAAGTAAATACTTCAGAATAATTCAGAATTGTATGCAATTTAACTCGTGTGTATTAATTAAAGATAGATAAATTGAAAATTGATTCTCATTAATAAATAAATTCCAAGGAGTGAAGGTTAAACAGCTGGTAATTAATTATAGATTGCATCGTTCTTGTCTGGCCGTCGTATAAATTTAGTTCCTTATGTGAATATACAAGCCTAGATTAAGAGGCGATAAGCGGTTGTAAGAGCGACGAGTTGATATACACAGACGAGGAGTGGAGTTCTGTTCTGTGTTCCGATATATTAAGTATGTTGAAAATACTGCTTCTTTCTGCTTTGAGAATAGTGAGGATTACTGCGGTATCAATTCTCGTATGGTTCATGAACAGGCACGGCGTGTTTTTATAGTTGATTTTCTGTTGAAAGTAAAAGTAGTAGAGCTTGTTAAACTCGAGGCACGTGTGCTTTACGGAACATTTGACGGACGGTTTTATTGCTTACGCGTGCATTACTAATTGTTTTTAGTTGTTTTTCTTGTGAGATAAATGTTTTAAGGAACATTTGACGGACTTGCTTTAGTGATACACGTGCTTTACCCGTTATGGTTCTTTTTAGTTGTTTTGTCTTTTGATATTTAAACTGTGTGTGCGATCTAGTCTCGCGGTCCTTTTCTTCTCAGAGTAGCGCATACTTTGGATTATTTAAATACAGTGATACTGTAGTTTCTTAATTTTCTAACAACAAAGAATCTAAAATAGATCATTGCTTGCGCAAATTTCGTTATTTGCGAAATATAACCGATTACCGGTTTACAAAGGTATTGGTCGAAGTTTCTCACTGCTTTTTGGGATGTTTATGAAAATAATATACATTTGGTCCCAGTTGAAATTAAACTAGTGCTACAGAATATTTCAAAATTATTGTCTTAGGAAATAGAATTACCAAGAAATTTATCACGGCTACATAGTTCCGACGCGTGATATTGTCTGCTGCTAACCCCAGTGAAATACGTAGGTGTGATTAGTGTAACGTGTGATAAGTTCCATCAACACCCTCCCAGTCAAGGGTGAAGTGCTTCATTAGTGCAGGACATCGTCGAATCCCACACTTCAGTTGCAAGGAAGCGTTGCTGAAGGACTTTTGTAAGTTGAACTATTTCCTACTGGTTATTACTTTAAATATCTATCCGTTGCTTTACCATATCTTTGTCGTTGTAATACCTTTTACAATAGACTTGCATGCTATTTTAAAACATAGAGAAAAAAAAAGAAAGAAAGGAAAATCAATACTACTGAATTACTCATACCAATTGTGTCTTATCTATTTATCTTTTGTCAACATTTTGTCTGATTTATGTTTAATTGGTGTGTGAGGAAACGTTTCTGCTACTCCCCAATTTTACTTCACTTTGTACTAAACATTTTTCTGTATTGCTTTTACCGTTGTTATATTATATAGATTATCCAAACAGTTTCTTTTTTTTACATTCTACAAAGTACTGAATAAATTAGATTTTTCATTGCTGCTATGCTTATTCTTTTTTTTTCAGGTTTGCTTAACAATTTTTCTTGCAGGTATTGTCACTAACTCCTTACCGCCGCATACCTTATCTGTCAGTCTGCTTTCTACACCCCCCCCCCAATCTCCGATTGAGCCCGGTCATTCCGTGATATCTTTGTGTTACGCACGGCTACGAGCCAACGTAGCATAACTTTGGCGCCCGAACAGGGACTGCCACAAATTACGTAACAACATTCCTTATCGAGTATAAATAACTTAACTAAGTTTAATATCCTGAAATTTACGATAAAGCGTAGTTAAGTAACGCACTCTACTGTAATGCATGTAACAGAACACAGTCTGTTTTTTGACTTTAAAGATAAAAGTTTCAGTATTCAAAATGAGAATTCGAAATTGGTGTATTTAACGTATACGTCTTTAATTAGATTCCGCCAAGTCTCTGTAACCCATTATCCAAAACTACGGCAAGTGTGTTTATTTAACTATAATTAAGTATTCAACAAAAAATCCCAAATATCTCTTTGAATCACGTATTCTTATTGCTCGTGGATTTTGGTTTTCAAATATTATTAAACACTGCACAAACACAAAAGGTGATATACTCGTCTAGATTTAAGGGCTATTCCAAATTTTTTTGAAGTGAAATTTAACAAAACCATTTTATGGTATTTGCTTCG
The DNA here is from genome assembly GCA_036346225.1 of Platerodrilus igneus. Lineage (NCBI taxonomy): Eukaryota > Metazoa > Arthropoda > Insecta > Coleoptera > Lycidae > Platerodrilus > Platerodrilus igneus. The sequence continues at coordinate 2,063,652 of JARFIW010000943.1, forward strand.
AAACAAACAAATATTTGGTTACTCGTTCTCAAACCAACAATGGATACAAATCCACAAGCGACATTGCTAGAGAATGAAGATAATTTGCTTATTAACATTCGTTCAGTAAACTTAATATATATCCCTATTGTCACAAAAAAATGCTTTTGAATTAAAACTGTGAACACACTTCCACTTTTTCTAGCATAAGTTTTCTATACTGAACAATTTACCCTTTTCAGGTTAATGAATCATCAACACACTTCGATTCTAATTAAATTTCTAAATTTATATACCGTATTGTAATTTCCTAACTAAAACACCGTGTGTTTTCATAATTTTCTGTTTGCGTATTGACATAACTTGTAATGGAGCACTCCTAAGAACTTAATTAATTTTGCACACATAGTCCGAACTTTCCACGTTTCCAGGCAAATATTCAGGCTGCTAATGCAAATGTCTTCTATCGTGTAACCATCCTTATCTAATTTAAACTTGTCAGTCGCACAAGGAGCTCACAATCACACGAGCCAGCAGCGCAAACTTTCCTTTAATAGAACAGTAATAAAATTTATTCAAACAGAAACATTTCACAATAAACTATTGTATTCTGATAACGATCAAATTCTAAACGACGTTTTGGGCACAAAGAACTTTGAAGCTTTATTGGCATGACTTGTGAATGTATTCGCGAACATGGGCTTGGTATTCTTCAATCTTTTACATATATTGCACTGCCAGCAAGTCTTTATTTTAGAATAAGCTCAGACTATTTATATAATGACATTATTAACCATACAGGTGTTCGTATTAGATTACCTGTTTCAAACATGTTGGAGACGAATACTGTTAAGATTTTATACATAATGTAAATAGGCCAAAATAGAAGACTAACTCTAAAATCATAGTACGTAATATAAAAGATTAGAAACAAGGCAAGAATATTGATGAGACATATATATCCAACAGGAAAGCAATATAGCAATGTGTTGACTCCGTCACTCTTGAATAACAAAAAATTAATAAGACATAAGAAGATATCGCAACTGTAAAAACGACCAGGGCTCAATTTTCCTTTTTAAAAAATCTGGCATACTTAAAATTTTTGAAAATTTACAAACATTGCTCTGTTTAGTTCCCTTGTTGAAAAGTCGTCCAAGTAGTCCTTATTTAAAGCAACACACCGATACGATGAATTGTTTTCCAACTTCAACTGCAATCGAATGTTGTGTCTTATTAAAAAGACATTTTACTGAAATTCTAATAATGTTATTAAGAAATACATAGCCGTGCTTAAAAAATTTGTAATATAAAGCCATATGAGCAATAGGAAAAACCTAGTTTCAAAGCCATGCACACTACCAACAGCGAAACGGTTTTTGAAAAACAGTTATAGCTTGTAAATTCTCATTCTGCAAAATGAATTTACACTTTAAGGCGTGGGCAACCTAGAAAAGGCAATTATATTAATTTGTACTGCAATGAAAGTATGATGACTCACAAAACTGAAATATGTTTTGCTTTGAGAAAATGGATGTAGCTTTATATCTTGTCATGATTGGCATAAATTGATAGTTATCTAACCAACTTGGAAAAATGATACCGTACACAAGCAGTAGCTAACTGTTCCTACATTAAACACAAATTATACCTAAATTGTTTAATGGAATATTACAAGCGTGTGAAATTATAATAGTGTAGCAGATGAAGAAACCTTTAAACTATTAGTGCATCATGATTTATGTGTATAAAAATACCAAATAGGTCAACTAAATATGCCAAAGATTTTAAAGACACCTGTCAAATATATCAAAGTGACACTTACTTGAAGTTGATTTTTGAAGACTTCAACACTGGAAAATTTTCCCAAATCCTTTTATGAATGATATCAAACAACCAAACACTTGTCAAAGAGAATCAGAAGTAATGGCTTCCCAATATCGCATTGGTAATACAAACTAAAATATAATAAAGACGAGTAAACGAGTAAGATGGACTCGAGAACTAAACTGTAAGGTTTTAAAAACTTTTTATTATATTAACGAATGCAAGGATGAATCACTACCAGGATGGAGGAAACTACTATTTTCTGAGTTTAAAAAACGTCACCCAGAGCTAATGATTACCGAACAAAATATTTGTGACCGTAAACATGTAATAATACGAAAGGAATACGAATGCGATACAACATATAATCGATTTATATCAATTCTAGAATTTTACGGAAACATCAATCCATTCAAAAGAACAAGACTTCCTCGACTAATATCTCAAAAAAATCCGCAACAAACTATTCGAAATGTAGATGCTGTTATTGCCACATAAGTACAAAATAAGGACGATCTAAATAAAATTGCAAATGCTTTATTTGCTGGCGTAGTTATGGTGCTTGAACTTCATAATCAATATCCTTTTGAAATCTCTGATCAACGACAAATAAAAACCAGTAGGGAAGATCCCATTTGAAAAAAAAGATTGTTAAAAGAAATTGATAAACTAAGAGAAAAATTTGATCCAACTAGAGAATTTTTAAACAGCAATCCATCAGTAAAAATTAAAACCAAAATTAATACTATATTAGAGAAACTAAATTTGGAAAAAAAATTGCCTACTACCAATCACAAACTGCAAGAACTCTATGACGAATTACGCCAAAAAGCTAAAGCAAAGGGAGCTAGAATACGCCGATATAATAACATTTTTATAAGAAAAGTACAAAATACAAGTTTTGTAATGAACCAAAAGCAATTTTTAAATAATCTCTACAGAAATAATGACATAAGTTCAAGTTATAAAATTAATGAAGAAGTATTTACAAAATTTTGGGAAACAACTTGGTCAAGTGCTGTGATGGCTAATTTGAATGCCCCATGGTTGCATAAACTTAAAGCTTAAGTTGCTGAAATTAAAACCATAGCTGAACCAATATTTAGACATGAAAAAATCACAATTGCAATTTGAGTTAGCCATGGCAGATATATAAAAAGAGGTATAGGTTTAGAGACGCAGAGTAGAAAGCCGGGTACGAACATAAACGAACATAAACGAACATAAAAGCATTAAAAGAACCAAAAACATACTTCAGTATTTATCATTTGGTCAAACATACCTTATTCTGAAACAAGGAAACCCCATGGATCCTCAAAATTATAGACCAATTCGTGTTTGTCAGCGATCTACAAATTACTAACTAGTCTTATTAAAAATTTTATTCATAGACATTGCAACAAAAACAATATTATTACAACTGAACATAAAGGATGCGTTAGTGAATGTTTTGAAAAGAAAGGAACAGCTAATATACGACACAATAATTACGCAACTTACATTGCTGATACATAGATTTTAAGAAAGCATATGATTCTGTACCTCATAATTGGTTAATGTTGGTTCTCGACTAGTACAAGATTCACCCAGCTATTCAAAATTTGTTAAATCACGTAATGACAAATTGGAAAACTTTTCCTTGAGTCCACTCTGGTTTTGCTTAGCAATAAACCCACTTTCTCACTTATTAAAACAAACACGCTTAAGCTATAAACTGAATCATAACAGAACATTTAATCATCTATTACTTATTGACGATTTAATACTTTTTGCCAATTCAAGAAAACAACTAGAGTCATTAGTTCACAACACAAATATTTTCAGTAATGCTCTGCAAATGGAATTTTGGATAAACAAGTCGACTATTACCAAATTAATAAAAGGTAATATTAACTACGCTAATGATACTATAATTAATATTAAAGAACTACCATCCGAAGAAACGTATAAATACTTAGGGTTTCAACAACGCAGAGGATTTTATAATAAATCAGTGAAAAACAAATTGACAAAATTATACAACATGAGAGTAACTAAATTACTAAACAGAAAACTAAATTCAAAAAATTTAATAACAGCCATAAACTCATGTGCTGTAGCATCATTATTTTACTCCTTCGGTGTATAATAAAATGGACCGAAACAGATTTGGACGGTTTAGACAGATTAACTAGAAAACTTCTCACAAAATTCCGTTTGTTTGCATCCAAATTCCGATATTGATAGACTATATATTGCCAGAAAAAACAGTGGAAAGAAACTATTACCTATGTAATAGCCAAGTACTTAAAATGCGTGAATACTTTTTCAATAAAAAAAATCAAAATTGTTGAAGACATTTGTAAACAGGATAATCACTATACACCACTAAATCTAAAACAAACAACTTTTCAAGCGTCAATAAAAACAGAAAAACAACTGATATCATCTTAAAAAAAAATCCCTGCATGGTAGATATCCACTACAAATAGACTTTGATGAAGTCGACAAACACGTCAGTATTATTTATAAAAAAAAATTACCTGCACTTGGAAACAGAAGGATTCATCCTGGCCATCCAAAATAAAGTTATGAACACTCACAGTTATGCTAGACATATTATGAAACTAAATGCTATAGGCAGATGTAGGAAATGTAACCAACCAGGGGAATCCATAGAACACATATCCAGTTGTACTATTTTAGCAAACACCGCATACCTAGACCGACATAATGAAGTTGTTGGAATAATAAATCAACATTTGGCACTCAAATACAACCTACTACAACAATTTACCCCATACTATAAATACAAACCACTATCAATACTCGAAACTTCGACGTTTGTTCTATACTGGGACAGATCCATAATTACTGATAAAAGCATTCACCACAACCGTCCAGATATATTGCGATTAGATAAAGCAAAACATATCGGGTGCATAATTGATATCGCAGTTCATCACAGTAACAATGTATTAAAAACTGAAACAACAAAAAATAGATAAATATCAGGATTTAGCAGAAGAAATCAAACATATTTGGAATTTAACTTCTATAAAAATAATACCAATAGTTATATCTGTTGATGGAGTAGTAAGCAACAAATTTATAAATTACCTCAAAGCTTTGGATTTAACATGGGGACTTACAATACATCTACAAAAAAATGTTATTCTTCACACATGCCGAATAATGCGCAAGTTTTAATAAGTTGAATTATTTTCCTATAAACAAAACACCGGTGATTTAGTTTATCCAATACTACATTACTGAGAATTAAATAGAATAATAATAATAATAATGATAATGATAATAATAATGATAATAATAATAATAGTCCCCTCAGGGGCCTGTTAGTTCCCAAACAGGTACGGGCGTGGCAAACCCGAGGCACCCGAGACCAGCTATCCGCTGTCCCGCCCTTACATTTCCTCAGACTTCCAAGAGCGCTCGCCCACGCACACCAGCCAGATGTGCGTGGGTACAGCACGGTTCTTTCCCTCCCTTTCAGGCCTTGATCGCCTCGTCACATTCTTTCCATATGGGGCGCGGCACAGCTGTACCAAGCTCTTCCCTCATGGTTCGTTTTGCCCTGGTACACAAACCATGTAAATCTGGGTACAGTTGAACCAACCCCTATACTTACCTTACTCCTGCCTGTATCCACATTCTAACTAATTAGTCCCCTCCTATTCCATCGTTTACTTATACACACATCTACATTCACATACGCCACGTGCACTCCATACACACACAGGTAATAAGTGATCCGCATCCGCTCTTCGGCTCTCTGCCCGCTGGGATCTGGGTGGGAGGTTGCATCGGTAGAGGGTACAGCTCAAAAACCGGGGGTGGCGCACTTGGACCGCCAGGTAGGACAAGGACCCGAACCCCTTTTAACCAAAGGGGAGGCTGTCCCATCAACTGTCGCATAATCTTGTCCCTTTTAGTAGTGCTGGGTGGTGTCCAGACGGGACCCTGCTGAAGGGGATGGGGGCTTTGCCATGCTGCTCCTGCATGGGTTCTTGGGGGGTTTGGGGCGAGGTTGCGGAATCACACCATATACACACACAAATACACACGTGTGCAAGCTAAGGCACACTTTAGAGCAGATCAGACATCTACACACTACACACCTATTATTTAAAAATGGATAAGTCATATAATGATAAAGTGTTAAACGCGCCACGCATTTCACTAGAGGTCCCAACCTCTCAATTAGATGTACCGGGTGGTGGGGCTCTGCCTTGTACGGGACGTCAGCCCTCGGTAAACGACAATGCAAACGCACTAGGAAGTCAGGCTGTACCTAGTGCGCAACTACAGCCTATTCGCGACAACATTAGCGTTGTTAGTGTTACTGGTGATAGATCAGATGAAAGACCACCATTATACTCCTCCAAAAAAAGAGCCGGTGGGAGAGTTTAAAAAGTTATGCTTGCGAAAAGGGTGGACACAGCCCCACGCTTTCTGCTGATTAAAAAAAAAGGGGGCAGCTTCAAAAAATCAGCCCCTTTTTAATTGACAAAGTTGTTAGTAACGAAGTAGGCGAAGTCAAATCAATTAGGAAAACGAAAGATGGATTGTTAATAGAAACTTTGAACCCATCGCAATCGCAAAAACTTTCTAATCTTAAAATGTTCTTCGATTTTGAAGTGAATGTGGCCACACATCCCTCATTGAACTATAGTAAAGGCGTAGTTTCATGCAAAGATTTACGTAACTGTAGCTTGGAGGAGATTAAAAAAACTTAGCAAGCCCAGGAGTTGTCGATGTCAAAAGAATAACGATTAAAAGGGATGGGATCTTTCAAGACACAGTCTCCCTTATTTTAACGTTTAACATCCCAAAATTGCCAGAACGTTTAAAAGTCGGAATCTATACATCCTTACCGATGCGTCCATACATGCCCCCTCCGGTGCGTTGTTTTAGGTGTCAACGCTTTGGACATATAACCAGCAATTGCAATAAAAACGAAATCTGCGCTTGCGGTAGTTCCCCTCATGAAGGAAGTTGTGAAGCACCTCTCTACTGTATCAACTCTCATGGACAGCATTCAGCTCGTTCCCGGCATTGTCCTGTGTTCAAAGAAGAAATGGAATCCAGAGACTAAGAACAATAGAGAAGAATTCTTACTTTGATGCTAAGAGCCGCATTAAAGGTGCTATACAGTCTCTCAATGTTTCATATGCACAAGTAGCCAAACCTACTAGCGTTAATGTTAAGGAGTTGATAAAAGAATTAGCCCCAGAATTATCTAGTATCTGTGTATCGGTTGTAAAGGACCAATTTAGTAAACTTAATTTCTTTAAAGCTCCTCCTACTGAAACAGGCACTCCGTCTAAATGTTCCAGTACGCCAATGGAATCTGACTTGCCTGTAGGGCGATAAACATCTTATAAACTACCTCCGGAAATTTCTCCCGAGGTCAAGCACCAGCTACTAGCTGCTCCACAATTTGTAGCTCCCTCAAAAGAGCTACGCCTTGGTGAAGAACATGGTAATTCACCAAGACAAAATACTACCTCTGGTAAATTTATCGAGGTGAAGCACCAAAAGAGCAAAAGAGGTAGACGTAGAGGTCGACCTCGAGCCACCAGTATAGACAGGTTATCTAATTCATCTCGTGCATCAATTTAGAATTGTTATTCTAAAGGGCATACATAAAGTCGCTTTCCATACCTAAGTAACATTCTCTCAATGGACACTATCATCCAGTGGAATTTGAACGGATGTATTTCACATTTAAATGAACTTAAACTCATGTTGGCCAAAGAGTCTCCGATATGTATTTGTTTACTAGAAACTCATTTCAAACCTGCAGATTGCTTCAATCTACGGGGATTTAGTATCTATCGCTGTGACGCGTTACCACATAGAAGAGCTAAAGATGGTGTAACTATTTTAATTAAGAACGAGGTTGCAGCTTTGCACATTTCAGTAATCACAACCCTACAAGCAGTTGCCGTTCAAATCTTATACCCAGTTAAATTCACAGTTTGCAATATCTATTTTGCTGATTTGCACTGGTCGGTTAATAACTTAAACAACCTGCTCACACAACTGCCAAAACCGTTCCTTCTCGTAGGAGACTTCAATGCTCACAACCCGTTGTGGGGATCTACACGGACCGATGCATCAGGGAGAGCTATTGAGCGGGTTATAGTAGATAATGATCTCATTATCCTAAACTCAGGGAAGGAACGTATATAAATTCACGTTTATCTAATCTTACGTCCATAGATTTGTCTATATGTTCCCCCCAAATAGGTCATTACCTGTCTTGGAAAACCTTAAAACAATATGTCTTTTCAGACCATCTTCCAATCTGTATCGATATTCCCAACATCTCATATAAACCCTCCACTGAACGCTGGTGCTATGCTAAAGCCGATTGGAGTAAGTTTTCTAGTCTTATAGCACCTTTTGAACCGCATAAGGATATTCAGGAATCTGTAAATCATATTACGGCAACATTGCTGTTCGCTGCTAGGGAAACGATCCCCATTATCTCTAATAATACTAAAAACTCGGTGCCTTGGTGGAACGATGAAATTAAAAAGGTAATACAAGAAAAGGAAGCTGCGCTGAATTCCTTTAAACGTAATCTCATTCACAGCAACCTTGTCACATTTAAACGCCTACGTGCTATAGCTAAACGTAAAATAATTTTGGCTAAGAAAAATGATTGGGAGGAATATGTCGCTAAGTTGTCCGTCAATACTCCCATATTAGACGTATGGAGAAATATCAAAAACATTCTTGCGAAAAAATTTCCCACTAGTATCCCCGGTGTTAATATATAACACTCAAACCATTGTGGGAAACGAGAGCATTTCAAGTTTACTAGCCTCGCACTTTCAGGAAGAGAGCAGTAACGACAGTTATGGTCTAGCTTTTTTGGCCAAAAAGTGGGCACAAGAGGGTCCCCTAGATTTCAACGACATTCACTCATCAGCATATAACAATGATATAACAATGACCAAACTTGAGTACATCTTACAACAAACTAAAAATTGCGCTCTAGGACCTGATATGATCACATACCAAATGATACAAAATCTACCTATCCCAAACAAGATATCACTACTAAAACTATACAATAACATCTGGAAAACCGGTATCCTACCTGACTCCTGACGAGAAGCTATCATAATTCCTCTACTAGAGCCATATAAAGACCCAAAAAGCCCTAACAGCTATAGGTCAATTTCCTTAACGAGTTGCCTAAGCAAAATCTTGCGGTTAGTGTGGTATTTTGAAACAAACAATTTATTGTACCCATCCCAAGTAGGTAAACTTCGATCTACCACAAATCAACTAGCTGTACTAGAAGCAAACATCTTGAATAATTTTGCAATACGACAGCATCTTGTAGTTGTTACGTTTGACATTGAAAAAGCCTATGACCGTACTTGGCGATATATCATAATGCTCACCCTACACAAATGGGGCTTTAGAGGTCGTTTACCCCAATTTATTCAAAATTTTATGATGAACAGATCGTTCAGGGTTAGAGTTGGAAGCCATTTATCTAAGCCACATCCTCTAGACAATGATGTTCCACAAGGTTCCACATTAAGCGTTACACTATTTGCTGTTGCTGTTGATGCTCTACTGCGAACAATTCCCGAAAATGTCGGCAGATCAATGTACGTAGACAATCTTATTACATTCTATTCGGCAAACTTGATGAGCGAAATTCAACAAGTGCTTCAAAATGCCATCGATAAATTAGTATAAAAAGCAAATAATATAGGCTTCACTTTTGCTGCCAGTAAATCACACTACGTACATTTCTGCAGACTTCGACATCAGCATGATGATCCTATTCTATCAACTCAATGCAACAAATTACAGGGTGCGGATTGCGTCAAGCTTCTTGGGATCACATTTGATCGGAAGCTGTCATGGAAACCTCATATAAATAATTTAGTTAATCGCTGTCGCAAGGCCCTAAACCCTCCTCGCTGCCTATCCAATCTTAATTGGGGCACAGACAGAAACATTTTGTTAAATATGTATAAAGCTTTAATACTGACTAAAATGGACTACGGAAGTGTTGTGTATGCGTCTGCCCGGAAAAGCCACTTACGTACATTGGACTCAATTCAGGGACAAGCAATCCGTCTAGCAACAGGTGCCTTTAGAACATCGCCATATTTACTGCTTTGCTGCGAAGCTATCCTTCTGCCGTTAGATCTACGCCGGCAAAAGCTATGTTTGATCTACAGCATAAAATTGTGTGCCCAACTACTCCATCCTGTCCGACCACTTATTTTCGCTCCAGAACTTTTACAACTTTCTCTACGCAGCAGACCATATCAAGGCCACTCGGAGTGAGATGTCATGAAATGTTGTCAGCATTTAACCTGAATATCCCCTGTTTATACCCAACATCATACATAGAAGTAGCACTATGGACAGCTACGCCTACACAAATTCGACTTGACTGTACTAAACTTTTGAAAAGCGATACACCTCCATCACTCTTTATTACTACATTCAACTGCACCATTTCAGAATACCCCTCTGCATGCATTATATATACGGATGGGTCAGAAACTAATAACGGTGTAGGTAGCTCAATTGTTGTATCAGGAACAGCTCATTTCTGGACATTAAATAAATGCGCCAGTATATACACGGCAGAGCTGTATGCAATACGGCAAGCATTGCGCTTTGCCGAAGCATGCCCCTATAAAACAATTTTAATTTGTTCAGACTCCTTAAGTGCTATATTATCTCTTCGTATGCCCAATAGTTTTCACCCAATTATCAAACATATACTGTCGCTATTAAACTGGTTAGAATTGAACAATATTCCTGTTGTGCTAATATGGTGTACAAGCCATGTAGGGACTTACGGTAATGAAATGGCAGGTAAAGCTGCATACGCTGCAGCTGAAAACAATGCTATAAACGTGTCAACCATTACAACAGAAGACTTCATTACAGTAATTAAAAAAAAAATACAAATAGCATGGCACAATCGTTGGGGTGATAGGTGTAGTGTTTTACATGCAACTCGTGTAACAAAATCAGCGATTAAAGAGCTAACTAGAAGAGTTGCCGTTGTTCTCATCCGTTTAGAAACAGGGCACACAAATCTGACCAAGCAGTACTTACTTCGAGGTAACCAAAGGACTACATGCACAAGCTGCAACGTGCCTCTCACTGTTGAACATCTACTTCTAAACTGCCGACAATATCAACCACAACGAGTACAATGCAACATCGCGCACACGCTCCGAGAATGTTTTGAAGGAAGTACAAGTGCATCAAGGAATTTACTACAATTTGTAATAGCTACCAACCTGTATAGACACATTTGAAATGTTTTCACCTGCAATAAAAATATATCTAAACTGTTCCGAAACCCGCTTTCGACACGGGACCTGTTGCTATACTATTTGAAGATAAAATATTAAGTATAGAGTAATACAGCTAATGACCTAGTAGTTGATGCTGTATAATGAAATTAAAAAAAAAAATAAATTGTCTTTATTCATAGAATTGCGCAGTAAATTAATGTATACAAATAAGAAGGAAATATTAAAGAAAAAGTAATGAGAAAGGCAAGGTTCAGTATGGCTTCTTATGCCTCCTGCTCTTCCACTCACATAGATAATATTCATTTAGTTAGATGTCAGCCAATTAATCCAAGCATTGAAACAATCAAGTGCTTGAAATCTTTAGCGTTTTCTTTTAAAATTGAAACAAAATCTACATGTGATGCGGACACTTAGTAGATAGTATCTCCAAACAATGGAAGAAGTGTGTCCGGTCTTTTGTATACGTCACACAGTATAGTTTAAAACGTAACTTGAAAAGCTAACGCGACGAGAAATTCTTTATACGGGCATAAATGCATCGTCAAGTACAGATAACCCAGTTTTACTAATGAGTTGCAATTTTTAACTAAAACAGCTGTTAGTTGAACGTGCTTTCATTGTGCACTAATAGCATACTAACTGCTGCTGTAATGAAATGTATACACCGTAACTCCTTGTTAACAAGGTACTGCAAAAATGAAAAGCACACTGGGGAATGCTTGTGTCAAATTTCAAGCATTTAGTTGTTTATGGCACAATTTCACAGACGGATGAATGCTATTTGGAAATTGCTGGTGCACTATTGAAACATTAGTCAAATTTTCTATTTGTCTATTTTTTACTCTAATTACAAGAAGTCATACATCCAATATGTTGCATTCGTATGGGATCCTGTAATAATTCCTAACTGAATATCGATCTTACATTTTTACATTATATTCTTGCAGATCAGGTACAACCATAGCCATCAGCCTACAAGTTACCTATTGAGCGCGGATACAAGCTTAAGCTCAAACAAATAGAAAATTTAAAAAACTTTAGCCATATTAGGTAAAATTAAAAGCTTTGTAACGTCTGAAAATCTTTGTCTCACAAACCATTTACAAAAAGGATAACGTGACAACTTTTTTCGTAATATTGCCATTTTAAACATGTTGTATGACTGATACTACCTAATTATGTCGAAATATGCTTACGCCGTTTTTTTTACAATAAGATAGCAAAACGTTTTATGAACGAAGCTGCGTCTCACATATGCGATAAACATGTAAAAAGGAGATGTACCGTCCGGCCCACTGGAGGAGTAGATAAGACAAATGGATTTAGTGATTGGAATAACTGCGGAAGAGAAAACAACCAGTTGATGTTTGTAACGTTTATTTTTGTATTTTGTATATTCTAACTTAAACTGTGCCTAAACTCGTATATTGTAGCGCTTGGTAAATTAATTACATCGTCTACCATATGCATCGTTCTTTGATTACATTGTACGCGACCTTCTCAGTGCAACGAGTTCTATTTTTCGTTGTTTTCTATGTGAACCGGTCGACCTGCGTAGGTTCACTTGCCTTGGCTTATACAATTTGTTAAGTTAGAGTTTAGATGTGCTTTGTACTGAATTAGCTAATTTCATGCATTGCCTTTGTTGGCGAATCTACATATTTAGCGTTGAAGCTATTTAAACCTACAGTTTGCAAGGTGGTACATTAGTGCGATACGTAAGCAAACGTTAAGTAGTTGAAAAGAATTTATTCGTTTTAGATAGTTAAATGAACTTTTAACACGAAAACAACCTGAAGTAAAAGGTTTGGTAGTGTGCATTTAATTACGTTGGTATTTCAAAATAATATTAAATCAGGATAAAAGAATTACAAAAGTAAAGCACTTAGTACATTATGTACAGACCATCATAAATATCGGTATTTTACACACCTTCATAATAAATTTAGAAATGCTACAGACAAAAACTCGGGAAATAACCAACATGGTAAAGTTATTTGTACAAATTCACACGAGTTCAAGAATCATTTAGCTATTCGAGAAATACCCCAAAAACACAGACTCAAAAACTTTTCATAAATGTAAAAGCGAGGGAACAAAATATTGCACACGATCGATATTACAGGCAAAAATGTGAGAACGCAATTTGAAGAAGGGGGAATGGAACATAGCGATTAAGTTTGACTAAAGTTCATAGTTAAGAAAGGAAGGTTGTTAAGTAACAGTGGAGGTGTGTAGACAGTGGACCATTGGCCCCCGGGTATGATTGGCCGACGATGAATTGTTTTTGAACTTTGCAGCATAAGCAGGCCAGAAAGCTCAAGCACGTAGGTATTTGTGTCGGTCAGTAATCGGATAATGACATTATTCGATAAGAAGGTGATGGGCTGAGTTTACCCTTCAACAACAAATGGAATTCAAATAGGCAAGCGTTATGGAGTGATACCATTAAAATGGCGCATGTTTAAAAAGGCAAAAAGTTGTTGTGGTGATGCAAAATTGAAAATATTTTAATTATACTAAGTAAATTGAGAAAGGTTTTTTTAAATATGGTGCTTAAAATGCGGCGTATGACGTTACCAACAGTTGTAGGTGATCCGTGAAATATTTTACAGGGCTACTGAAATTGAAAAGATTCTTACTGTCCAGTGAGCAATAAAAGAATCACAGGTTTTCTTGTATAGTACAAATGTAGGAAAATTTTGTGTGAGGATATTAATTCAACTGTAAATTGATTAAATGATCAGTACAAGGTAAATATGAATAAAATGAAAAAACCCTTACCACAAAAAATATTTAAAATACCAGATACGTATTTCGAACACTATGTGGTCATCATCAGTAGGAAATCTGTAATTAAATAATAATTAGCTGTTGTTCTGGAACACTTCAGAGGATATTCTCCTCACCACTTAGGCTGAAGTGAACCTCCCCAACATACAATTTACTATATTGTTGCTTTAAACACTATCGAGGATATTCTCCTCACCCGCAGGCTGGTGTTCTCAACAACAAACAAGTGAATTGTGACATTATAACTTAAATCTACTTAATTTATACTAATTCTAAATCTACTGAAGCGGAACCAATTTAATCTTGTTTTCTCATTGGTTGTTGACCAATAGGAAAAACAAAGCAGATGGCTCTATTGGCCCTTTATCGGTGTTTAAGAGGGGTCCTTTATGTTTAACAATTTTAATTGATTCATAGGCATTTAAGGAGGAAAACGTTGGTACCGCTTTTAACAATTTAACATTTTCTAGTTTAACGGGGTGGCTGGTTTCAAATATATGTTTGGCGACCTGAGACCTTTCATATTTACCATATTTGAAGTCAGCAATGTGTTCTTTAAATCTTGTTGTTATATTCCTCTTGGTCTGACCAATGTATTTTTGTAAACACCCTGGCCCTGCAAAACTAATTTCATAAATCCCCGACTTTTGCAATTTTTCCACCTTGTCTTTTGAATTACCTAGCAAATCTTTAATTTTATTAGTATTAGTGAACACATTTTTGAAATTACACTGTTTGAATATTTCATCAAAACCCTTTGTGATTTTGTGAAACGGAAGTTTAACATATTTAATATTATCGTTAGAGGTGGTTGCTTGCAAAGTCGTTGATTTACGGATGTTGATTCTATTTTTACACTTTCTAAAAATATTATCTATAATATCAGAAGAGAAACCATTGTAATTCGCTATTTGTTTAATAAGAGCAAATTCCTTATTAAATCTGTTTTTATTTAAAGGGAAATTCAATAATCTATTAATTAAAAAGTTAAATGAAGCCAATTTATGTTGTATGCTATGATTAGAGGAAGACAAAATAAAGCGATTTACATTGGTTTCTTTTCTATAAATGTCAAATTCTAATTTATTACCATTTCTAATTACTAATGTATCTAAAAAGGGTAATTGTCCATTATTCTCTAGTTCATACGTAAATTTTATGCTTTGAAATTTTGAATTCATTTCTTTAAGAAAATCATCAACATTTAATTTAGAAGTTTCAAAAACTGCAAAAATATCATCCACGTACCTTAACCATATTCTTGGGAAGTATTTGGAGTCTTCTTTTAACTCGGTCTCAAAGCGAGACATAAATAAATTTGCTATGAAAGGTGATGGCCTATTTCCCATTGCTGTGCCTTCATGTTCGTACAACTTGTTGTTGAATTGAAAACAGTTCTGGGACATGCAATGCGAAACAAGCTTGATATAGTCCTCAACTTTATCATCATCA
Source organism: Platerodrilus igneus (assembly GCA_036346225.1). Taxonomy (NCBI): domain Eukaryota; kingdom Metazoa; phylum Arthropoda; class Insecta; order Coleoptera; family Lycidae; genus Platerodrilus; species Platerodrilus igneus. The sequence continues at coordinate 2,079,020 of JARFIW010000943.1, forward strand.
ATATCACTATCTATAAGAACATCCTTTAAATATGTTAAAGTACGTGGTATTGGAACACTAGGGAATAATGAACTGACATCAAATGAAATTAAGATTTCGTTCTCTTCTAATGTGATATTTTTTTTTATTTTATTAATAAACTCTAAAGAGTTTTGTACAGACAAACTGTTAAACTTTAAATTCTTAAATTCATTTGACAGCCATCGTGATAAATAGTAAGTCGGTGAGTTGATACCTGAAACTATTGGTCTCATCGATTTATTATTTTTGTGAATTTTTGGTAAACAGTAAAGTTTTGGCATTTCAGGATTTGAAATTGTCAATTTTAATTTTAGTATGGGCGAAATTAAGTTTGGGCATTCTTTCAAAACGATGATCTACAATAAAAATATACAACTTAAATTTTAGGAAATGCTGTAAGTTATGTTAAAAGTGCAGTGATACTTGTCTGTGTAAGTGCGTACAATCAATTAAGAAAAGGGGCTTGAAATCAATTGCTACTTTCTCAGACGAAGTTTTATCAGTCTTTGTATCCTTCTAAATTGATAATTTTTAATTATTTCATATGCCAAGTACATTAACCCTAATCCTTCTGACAATTCCTTTTGCTTCTGTAACTCTCAGACTATTATATAATAGTCTTCCTATTCTTATAACGGTTAAACGAGTAGCCTCCTCACTAACGCTTATTATCTTCGTGTGGTTGAAAAATTGTGGTGTCAAAGTTCTTTTGTTCTGCAGTCCAAATTTTTGACAAAGTGGATCACTGAAAAACCATGCGCATGTGCGTAAAGTTTCCCTGTAAGCATTTCTTGTTTAAATAAAAACCTCACCATCTCACATCGTTACAACAACCTCCGATATAACCTGACGAGGGCACCTGATTTATGGTCAAGTTTCTAAAAACTTGATTAAGAATCTGACGTTACATTGCTACCTGCATATACAAAAAAGATTTCGGTTTTGCAAAGTCGATTTTATAATCTTTGCAATTAGTGCACTGAACAAGATGCGGAATATCATTAAACTTTTCAAGCGTGGTCAGAATTTTTTACTAGGAGTTGTATCACACTGTTTTAAACAACAATACTATCATCAAAATCTTTCCACGGTGCTTAAGCACAGGCCAGCGGTAAGCATGTGGTGTGCTCTGTTCCCGAGAGGTACTTCACGTGCCCCTGACCCTCCTCAGTTCACAATTCTCAATCCTACTCCTACTACGATAGTCATAGTGGTATAGCGGTGGCCAATGCATAAGTGACACATCTGCTGTGAAGCAAACAAGGCGGCTCCGTGGCGTAGTGGTATGTGTGTGACTACTACGCCCAAGGTCCCGGGTTCGAATCCCGACACGGTCCGCTTGAAAAATGTTAGGCGAGCATTTTTCGCAAAAATACACCCTCGTTCGGATGAGAAGTAAAATGGAGGTCCCGTGTGTGAGTGTTGTCACGCACGTTAAAGATCCCTACCTTGCTTGGAACAGCAAGGATTCGGCAAAATTCAAAATTTTCCAGGTAAAAAAAAAACTCGCTTCCTGGCCAATGTAGTACCTTCAGGTGGAGCATTGGAAAATCACATGTCATGTGAAGCAAACAATTAAATTTTTTACTTTCGAATGTGAGTCGCGCCATTCTTATGGATAGCTACCAATAACACTGCAGAGTAAAAAAGTTAACCGTTATTAATGTTTTAGTTTGTAATTTCTCGAAGCATACATAATAATTGACAATATCACGCCGTACGGGTTCTTTGAAATAAAATGAGGAGTGGGTTTGCTTGACAACCGAACCCATTCCCCATTCCCCAAGGGTTGTAAAAAAAATGTAGTATCTTTTTAAAAAAATATCGTGTTTAATCACACAAATATTGAGAAATTCAAACTTTACATAATTGCTTTTTTCTACATTTGTTCCTAGCAAGTTAATTAATTATATCTTCAAAATCTGTCTTAAGTGTTATATTATTTTCAGTGAAGAGAACCATCAAATTGTTTAGTTTAGATTGTCCAGAGCTGAAAACCCCCGTTCAGCAGAACAATTTGTCACTGGCAGCGTTAAATAGATTCTCATTGCCACTTCCAGGTTCGGAAAAGTTCCGAGAAGACCGATTTCAATGCGTCTCCAACATGTATATGAGACTCTAAAACGCTCTCTGTTATCGACCTTCAACAACTGATTGACATGAAGGCACTCCTTTCCAAAACCAGGAACATATATTTCGTTGCTGTAGAACAATGCTTGTCGGTTCGCATGGGTTTTCATTACCTGAGGTTCTTTGGCCTGAAATATCAAAACTTAATTTGTAGTAGTCTATGAGACTAGAGACATGGTTTTGTCTAAAAAAACTAAAACATAGTAGCTATAGCAAAAGGTATGATAACATTACTCCTTACCTTAAACTTGTTAAATATCTGGAAACTGTCTCCGAGAGAGGCGTAGCTGTGTCTTATGTTATCTAGCTATGTGGTTAGATTGTCAATAATTACTAGAAATACTCCTATTCTAAATTTGGTTCTGGCATCCATATTCTTTTCATAACTCTCTCTTTTTCTTCCGCAAATAGTGTGCTTTTTCTATTACGTTTGTACTTGGCAGCTTCAGCTTCAGCTTCCAGTCCGCATAACTTAGTAACTGCATTCTCATACTCATTAAACGTGTCCCTTTTTGTTTCCAAAAGCAATTAGAGGGTTTGTAGCTGTTTTGTTGCTTCAAGCAGATCTAGTTCTTCCTTTTGTAAATTGTTACGGGTTTTCTCAAAACTCATTAACAAATCGTTTCACAGTAAAGTAAGGAAAGCTGTATCAAATGGGGTTAACTATGTGGGAAGTCCCTAAGCCGTTACTCTTGCTACGGGAGATTGTGAAAGATCTTTAACTAAGCTTTGGAGCACTTTTCAAACTCTTTATAGCCATTTGATAAAGCGGGAACGGCGTCTGCCTTAGCAGACCACCGGGTCTCACTCAACGATTTCGGTAAAGTCAGCTTATCAGTGTTTTTCTTTATTTATTTTTATTTTTAATACATCCTTTCAACAATCCCTACCGGTAAGTTGATTCGGAAAAAAAGTGTACAGCCTTTGTAAGTACAAGAAGTTCATTGTCACTTCGGAACATAATTTCACGGCTGAAAAACTTCAACCAAATTCAACGAATGTGCTGAAGATAGCACATAATCTGCTTTCTCACATTTGGGTTTTATTCTTGCCTGCAGACCTGTGTATGCACCTGACATGTTGGAAGCATTGTCGTAGCTTTGTTCTCGCCATAGCGCAATATTTAAATTTAGGTTTCTGAGTAAAGTCAAAACTGCTTGCTCTAGGCTTTCTGCTTTATGACAAACAACAGGTAAAAGTTATATTAGGTGTTCTTTAGCATACGCATCGTTCAACAAAACATATCTCAAAACTACTGCTAATTGGTTAGTGTGTAAATGCGACTGTGGTTGAGTCAAGTATTAGGGAAAAATAATGTGCTTCATTAAGCTCTTTAATGATCTGGTTTAAAACTTCGGTTCCCATAATTGGTACTAATTCGTCACAGGTATCAGACAAAAGGTATGGCACATTGCTTGTCTCCTTGTTTCCGTATCTATCTATGTGATGAGAAAGGAACGGATCAAAGTCACTTAACAATTCCAGACAGTCTAAAAACATGCCATTAGATAAGTAACCAAATGTTTGGTCGTCTCCTCGGAACGTAAGTCCTCTTGCTACCAAAAACCGTACAACGCTAACTACTCTTCTCAAAGCCTCTCTCCTATACTTCACTTCGTTTTCATGCTGAGTTAAAAATAAACTGTTTACTGATGATGTCTTGATTTCCTGCACAAATATATACAAACATTTTACCTATGATCACTCGATTGTTTGTGACATTTAACTAATTCATTGGCGTGCGTCCAATCATTAAATCCTGTACAAAAAGCGGTTTTTAAATTTTTTGACTGAAATAACAAACATGGAATGCAAAAGACGCACCTTTTTGTCTTAGAGTACAATAACCAGTCTCTTAAACTCTCCCCCATTTAGCAAATTGTACGAGAAGATTTTGACAGATAATGAACGCTTTTTATCCGGATAAAGTCGGATTGAGTTTGAAAAATCAATATTTAAGTCCTACTTTACATTAGAAGTTAAGCTTGCTTTTACCACATACGCTTCTTGGGTATTCCAAGTAGCCGGGTCATCAATTAAAAATTAAGTTGAAGGTGAGATAACAGACTTAGCAGAGTTAGACTCAGAACTTAAATCTGATATACTTGGTAACAGGTCATTAGCTTGAGTTTTAAAACGACAATTTTTACCTGAATCATCAGCACTTACTGTCGTTACCACCCATTCTGTTGATTGATGAGGCAAATTCTCAGGATTTTCTACTGCATGTTCAGGTGCAGTCTTTGACAGATTTTCTACTTTAAGTTCAGATTCAGGTGTCGTCTTCGACATTTTTGGAAAACTATTTATTTTAGGGACTTTTCGTAATACCTTTTCACTGGCCGCAAGTTTTTTGGCCGCCCTCTTTTTAAACTAACTGCCACTTGATTTTTCGTTAATTTTTCAATACAAAAGACAAGTCCTATTTCAACCCTTCAAAACTATTCGTAACAGTATTAAATACAACACTTAAATCTCACTAAAATGCAACTCATTCACTTCACAGTTTAAGAAATAGCCTAAACAACACTAAGCGATTCGAGCAACGAGCAATAGCGTCATACGTGAAACGTTAGCTGAGACGGCGTATGGTCATGCAGGAAGTAGCAGCCTACTAAGCAGAGCCGTGGTTAGGGAGGGAGTTGACGTATGAGTGTTTCAGACATGACTCATTCCATGAGCGGAATTGCTAGTTTTAGAGATAACCGTGGCCCGTAAGTTAACCTTGGTGGACTACGCCTTATTCGCCAGTGGAGTGGGCGACCTAGGATCTCTTAGCCGCCCGCTCCCCTACGGTAGGGGCGCCGTGGCTTCTATCTTCCGCCAGTTTCCTGAATGCTATATTTTAGGAGGAAGCACTTCAAGCGCTCATACAAGTACAACTGCGAATTTAGTCGATTATTTTGTCTAAAACGTACAAAACACATCCATTGACCATACGGTAAACTATACAGAACTTTAAAAGTTACACATTATAAGTTTTGTTTAGTTTAAAAATGTTGTTCAGACTTTTTATTAATATTAAGTTTGTGAAAAAATTTTGTTGGGCCTAACTTCGTACGCCCCAAACCTCTGCGCCCCTGGGCCGGGCCCATGGAGCCCATTTACAAAATAGGCTCTGCTTGAGCAACTAGTTGGAAGCAGCAAAATCACTCAATTAAATATTGTTTTCTTAAAGTTCATGTAGGTCTTTTTTGTTTGCTGCTGCCAATCATAGACCTCAAACGCAAATCCAAGCACTAACAGAAACGTCATTTTGCAACCTTCTGCTCTCAAAGGTAGGCTTGAAATCACGATGCGAACAAAACGATCTAATTCATAGAACCTGTAGATTAGTCACAAATCGTCAAGTATGTTGTCCAAATCAAATCGTGTTTGGTGATATAAAAATGATATTGATTCATTAAATTACAATATAAATTACGTGTCCTTCTAAGGTAATTTTTAAGTCCACACTCAATAAAGTCTGTCGGACATAATTCTTCATAGCAAGTATTTTGGTAGTATGTGTTACAGCAACTATATAACTGCAACTGAAAAGTAAATTCGACACAACTATAGACATTTTTAAATATCAGATAATAACGGTTTGTCTAAAATACTATAGATTACTTACTGCTAGTATATCAGTTACAACATAAAATAGTTAAATCGATACAACGTTTCGAACTTTTAATTGGAACTTGCTACGAAATGTAACATAAAAATTCCTCTTTATAGAAGCTTTTACGAGTCACACTACACCAACAATAATTATCTTTCTTGTAGGCATGACATTTCCAGCACCCTAGACGTTTGGGAACATTTTTTCCACGTGTTACACTCTTATTTACTTTCCTTGAATTATAACCTTAAAGGTTCTTGAAGGGTTTCGTAAAACAGTAATAAAAAGCTCTCTTTCTAACAGCGTCCTTGAAGTAATTGAATTTAGAGTAATGGACAAAAGTGTCCACCAGTCTTTTAGGTTTAGTAAGTAGGGTCGTATAAGTAGATTGCTTTGTACACACTAGGTTAGCACGGTTTTGTCCCGCTTTGTTCATTGTAAGAACAGCTTCAAAGGTCCTTTATTTCTAATTAACTGCTCACTTTCAAAGGAATCTATAAGTTTTCTAAAATTTGCATAACAGATTCGGGATTACTTGTCATTACAAAGACGTTGCAAAGGTATCATGATTTTGCGATTTCATAAGCTTTAATGTGCTCATATTTCCGAAAATCGCTGAAATGCTCTGTTTTATTATTACAACGATTACAGTTTTCCATGATTATGCCTGTTGCATTGCTATTAAAATTGTGTTATTCTTCGCATAACAGTTTGCCTGTATGTGGTTGTACTTAGCCATGTGCTTGTACAATTATTGTTGCTATTAGACAACTGAGAAACGAAGCAACATAGCAACGAAGCCTGATACTAGAAGTAAACGTATTCTTTTGATCTTGCAAGGAAATAACTACGGATACTGATAATTCCGAATATAGTATAACGTCTTGGGATTAAATGAGTTCTATAGAATTTAGTTCAACTATTGCAGTAACCTGTTTTATATTCTTAGATTGTAGATGTTCAAAATCAAAATAAAAATAAAATTCAACCACTGCATGAGAAAAATGTTAATCCTGCTATCAGGTATTAGGTATTAGTGAGGTGAGATGGCCAGATAGTAATGACTTTTGGAAAAATAATTATAGAATAATTACAACTTCTTCAACTAATGGACAGGCAGGGGTAGGAATAGTGTTAGGTAAAAGATTAGGGCATAAAGTTAAAGAGTACTTACAATTTAGTGATAGAATAATTATGGTTAGATTGAGTACAAAACCCACAGACACTGTTTTAGTACAGGTTTACATGCCAACAACTCAGTACGAGGATGAGGAAGTAGAAAAGGTATACGAGGATATAAATAGTATAGTGAGAAAAGTAAAGGAGATGAGAATTTAATAGTTATGGGCGATTTTAATGCGTCAGTGGGAGAAGGTAGTGAGGGAAAAATGGTAGGAAAATTTGGGTATGGCAGACGAAATGATAGAGGAGAAAGATTAGTTGAGTTTTGCCAGGAACATAGATTAGTAACTGTAAACACCCTATTCGAACAACATGTTAGGAGAAGATATACCTGGAAAGCCCCAGGTGATAGGGCTAGATACCAAATAGATTATATTTTAGTTAAACAAAGATTTAGAAACCAAGTTAAAACTGTCGTAGTTATCCAGGGGCTGACATAGATAGCGATCATAACTTAGTTAAAATGAAGTGTAAACTAAAATTCAAAAAATTGAGAAAGGGTAAAAGAGAAGGATGGGATCTAGGTAAGCTTAATGATAGTAGGGTAAAAGAGGAATATAAACAAGTATTAGATAAGAAGAGCAAAGAGATAGCTGTAGGAAGGAACGTAGAAAATAGATGGAAAGAAATAAAACTGACTGTACATGATACAGCAACACAGACTATAGGTAAGAAAAAAATAGAAGCGAGAAAACCGTGGGTAACAAAGGAGATATTAGATTTAATAGAGAATAGAAGAAAGCTTAAACCTTTTAGAGAAGTGGATAGTGAAAGTAAGCAAAAATATAATACAGTTAGAAATAAGATAGTACATGAGTGTAGAAAAGCTAGAAATAAATGGATGGAAGAGAACTGTAAGGAATACAAGATGATTTGAGAGTAGGTAAGACAGACAGGGCATACAGGGCAGTTAAAAAGTTTTTGGGAAGATAGGAAAAATATAATGGTATTAGAGACGAGAATAATGAGCTTCTAATAAATAAAGTTGAGGTAGCAGATATATGGAAAAGATATTTAGAAGATTTATATAAGGGAGACGATATGGATGAGTTAGAGAACGACCAAGAAGAGGATGTAGAAATAGGGTTCTCAATATTAAGAGAGGAATTTGATAGAGCTGTTCGGAATCTTAAACTAAATAAAGCGCCAGGGATAGACGATATTCCGCAGAATTAATAAAATATGCAAGTCAGAAAACTTTAGATAGATTATATGAACTAGTGAAATTAATATATGATACAGGTGAGGTTCCAATAGATTTCGAAAAAATATTATTATCGCAATCCCAAAAAGTCAGGAGCTGATAGGTGTGAGAATTTTAGAACGGTTAGTTTAACTTCTCATGCTTCCAAAATACTAACAATAATAATTAAAAATAGAGTAGAAGCTTTGACTGAGAATTATTTAGGCGAAGACCAATATGGTTTTCGTAAAGACAGAGGACTAGAGAACCGATACTAATGATTAAGGTAATTATCGAAAAAGGTTACAAAAAATAAAAGACTCATTTCGCATTTGTAGATTTAGAAAAAGCATTTGATAGGATTAATTGGATTGTTATGTTCAGGGTTTTGCAAAAATAGGAATCTCTCATAGGGATAGAAAAATTATTTACAGTCTATATAAAACCAAAGTGTAGTAATTAGATTTGATGAAATAGAAAAGGAAGCTAAGATTAGAAATGGTGTTAGACAGGGTTGTATACTGTCTCCTTGATTTTAATGTTTATATTGAGGAAGCTTTAAACTTAGCTAGAGAGAGAAAGAGATAGGTATTAGTGTACAGGGACAGAAAATAGACATGTTACGTTTTGCAGATGATATAGCCATTATAGCAGAGTCTAGAAAAGAGTTAGGAGAGTTTTAAATATTTTAGATGAGATACTACGGAGTAACTATAGTATGAGAATTAACTCGGTAAAGACAAAGATAATGACAAGTGAGTTACAGCCTAGTTATAAACCAAAATTAAAAATAGGTAATACCGAGTTAGAGGAGGTAGATGAATTTTGCTATTTAGGTAGTATAATTACAAAGGATGGACGTAGCAGAAGGGATATAGTAGCTAGAATAGCTCAAGCTAGAAAAATGTGTTTAAAAAGAAAACTTACTAATAGCTAATAGTATTAGTTTAGATAATAGAAAAAGTTTTTAAAGTCGTACGTATGGAGCGTTCTACTATACGGTTGTGAGACTTGGACAATTAAAGAAGTAGATAAGAAAAGGATAGAAGCTTTTGAAACTTGGTGCTATAGGAGAATGTTAAAGATTAGCTGGACAGATAGAGTAACAAACGAGGAAGTTTATAGAAGGATAGGTGAGGAACCCTGTATGTGGAAACAATTGAAGGTCAGGAGAGATAGAATGATAGGGCACCAGTTAAGATATGAGGGACTATTTAGTAAAGTCTTAGATTATAGACTACCAAATAAAAATAGAGTAGGAAGGCCTAGACAAAGCTATATTAGTCAAATAATTAGAGATTTAGGTTGTGAAGGGTATGTGGACCTTTTTAGATTAGCTCAGAATAGAAAAGAATTTAGAGCTGCGTCAAACCGACTTTAAGTAAGTTCGAAAACAAAACAAAACAAAAATAAAAATCAGTTAACTAAATGTCACCAGGACATAACTCACAATTAGTTAGAGGTCTGGCATGTTGGTAGCGTTTCGTTGCTTAAGCCTTACCATAACATATAATTTAATAAACGTCATCATGATATAGCTCACAATTAGGTAGCGGTCTGGCATGTTGGTAGCGATTTGTTGCTTAAGCCTTACCATAACATATAATTTAATAAACGTCACCTTGACATAACTCACAATTAGGTAGCGGTTTGGCATGTTGGTAGCGTTTCGTTGCTTAAGCCTTACCATAACATATAATTTAATAAACGTCACCTTGACATAACTCACAATTAGGTAGCGGTCTGGCATGTTGGTAGCGATTTGTTGCTTAAGCCTTACCATAACATATAATTTAATAAACGTCACCTTGACATAACTCACAATTAGGTAGCGGTCTGGCATGTTGGTAGCGTTTCGTTGCTTAAGCCTTACCATAACAGATAATTTAATAAACGTCATCATGACATAACTCACAATTATGTAGCGGTCTGGCATGTTGGTAGCGTTTCGTTGCTTAAGCCTTACCATAACAGATAATTTAATAAACGTCATCATGACATAACTCACAATTAGGTAGCGGTCTGGCATGTTGGTAGCGTTTCGTTGCTTAAGCCTTACCATAACATATAATTTAATAAACGTCACCATGACATAACTCACAATTAGGTAGCGGTCTGGCATGTTGGTAGCGATTTGTTGCTTAAGCCTTACCATAACATATAATTTAATAAACGTCACCATAACATAACTCACAATTAGGTAGCGGTCTGGCATGTTGACAGCGATTCGTTGCTTAAGCCTTACCATAACATATAATTTAACACTTTTCCTTTTGAAGCGGATAACCAGGTTATATTTCATTTCCCTATAAATGGTAATCATGTAAACATGTTAGAGTTCTTTAACAACCATCAGGTTGCTAATATCTATGTAGAGCCAGCTGGATAGGAAAAAGATAGAAGGATATAGGAAGACCTAGACCAAACTATATTAGTCAAATTATTAGAAATTTAGGTTGTGAAGGGTATGTAGAGCTTTTTAGATTAGCACAGAATAGAAAAGAAGTTAGAGCTGCGTCAAACCGACCTTAAGTAAGGTCGAAAACAAAATGATGATGATGCTATCAAATTTGAAAATAGTTGTATTATTACAGCAGCTTAGGCGGAAGAAGTTTTTTAGGTGCAGAATTGACATTACATTATTTAATTATTTCTACTCTACAGTTAATTGGTAAACTGGCCATCTTTCAGTAGTGTGGGGTTGGTTTTGTGAAAGCAAATATAATACCCTTAGGCGTACGCAGGTTGTGTCACTTCTACTAAATACCTGTACGTTTACCTTGAAAGATCCCTAAACATCTTTGTCTATGTTAAGCCTTCAAACGCCAACCCAATAATGATAGAGGAGTAAAGATACTATAATCTAACTTTAATTGGCCAAGTACTTGTTTAACTAAAATAACACTTAATATTATCAATGATTTAACTTCATAGCAAATTCCCTAATTTGGTTTTTACGTGTTAATTTGCTTCTACAATAGTAAACTACTCTTCATGAGAATTCTGTTCGTGCAACATGCTCTACATTAACGTGTACCAAATTAGTGTTCCTTGTTTAATAATAATCTCTACATACTATTAACATTAAACATAGTAATTAAGTACAACAAAAATCATTCGCTTGTCTATAAACCGGATAAAAAAATTTAAATCACCTACAGTTTGGTTCCCTCATAACTCCATCGACACAGAGCGCAAGAAATCACTGCAGGTTGAAGAATCCACCTTGTCGTCAAACTGAGTTTCCGCGCCGGTAACTTTCACAAGATCGGTATATTCACGTTCGCGTGTTTTTTTGCGTCTCCAAACTTGTCTCTTCACTTACAGCTACAGGTATAAGCACCGTCTCGTTACACTAACGTACCTGATTTCGAACTTCGTCCCATACTGTTATTTGAAAATCTGCAGTCTGACGTCTGACATGTAACAATAAACGGAACTGATTCCGACTTCCGGTTTTACTATACTTTGGTTCTTATAAGTGTAGTTCTCCAGTTATTTATAGCATGCTGTGCTCGTTCTCACGGTCTGTGTGTCTAAACTGTTCTATTTTTGAGGTAATTGTCGTTCTATCGTGTAACCCAAATTTATTCACCAATTTTACATTGCAATACTGATAGCGACGTGATTCGTTTCGTTCTCAACAATTTTTAGTGGCTGTTTTTTTGCGTATTGTGGCTTTTACGTATGTCGTTCCATGATTAACGTTCCTTGAACCCGTTTGAATTTTTACAGATAACTTAACAAAAAAACTATTTCCCGGTTTCTTTTTGTAATTATTTGATTTCAATACAAAGGGATCTAAAGTGACGATATATATATATATATATATATATATATATATATGTATATATATATATATATATATATATCAACATTTAATATGTAATATTTTATTGAAATAGCACCGTTGTTAAACGTAAACTACTAAAACTTATACAATTTTTAGGGTGCTTCTCGCTAAAAGCTCATCTAGCTAACCAACTTTAATAAATTGTTTTCTACTACCTAATGTTTTCTTAAATAACGTGCCAGTGTTAGAAAGTTGAAAATTTGGTTGCTCATGTAAAATTTATTTAGAATTGTCCAATAGCTATATTCAGTAAGTATTTAGTTCACGCGACCTATTTTTTGTAAATTGTTTGTTGTATAACTATTTTATTTTATTGACTGTATGTGATAATGCAGAATACACAATATTTCAATCTGAAAGTGTAAACGATTTACATTAATTTGAAAGCGATTGCGGCGACAGTTGTCTAGGTCAAAATTTTCTCCCTTCAAATTTGGATCTTAAAAAAAAATAACTCTATAAATGAAATTTCAAAAAAAATATTACTGATGCTTTAAAAAAGGCGAGTAAAGCATCCTAAAATGTAGTAGAGGAAGTTCAACTATTAAAGAAGAAGTAAGTTTCATCTTTGAAACGTGAACGTGATCCAAATGAATAGGGAAAAAAGCGTTTTGTGAAGAAAAACAAAAGTAGGCGAGACATACCTCAAAGGAAGGTCAAACAATTGCAGCTAGAGACGCTAAACCTGGTGATGGTTTCATCTGCAAATTGAAGTGCATTGTACAATTTATAGAGGTCAAACGCCAATTATTATACCACGGCTTTTGGAAAACGGAGAATATTAACGATCAAGGGAGCTATTTCGTAAGGCACAGGTCTGAAGTTGAAAGAAAATGCTAAAACGCAGCACCAAAGAGGAGAAGAGGTTATTAATTTTTGGCACAAATTTATAATGTGTAAAAATGCCATAAGAGCGTGTAAAACGTTCTTCTTAGCAACTTTAAATATTAGTTGAAAGATAATTTTTACAATTACTAAGAAATAGTCAAGTCATGAGTTTCTAGAAAATGATTAAGGTGGAGGACCCGGCAATTACACACGGGGTCATAAGTTAAAATAGTAAATAAACGTTAGTGGTCATATCAAATGTTTTCTCATTAAAGAATCGCAATTCTGTTGTAGATGGTAGTCGTAACCTCGCTACTATGTACGGCAACAGTCTGTAAGCTTTTGAAAACAATTTCGCAAACAGAGCATGTACTCGAAGATATTTAATACCGAATTTAATATTATTATATTTCTGTTTCTTGTTTGTTAAGTAGTACAATTTTTAATTCTAGTTCGCGTATTTATTATTTGTTTCTGTTGATAGATCTCTATTGAGTTCGCGTACTTGTTATTTGTTTTTGTTAATAGATCTTTTTAATTATTTTCTTTTAGTACAAAATGCGTTACAATAATTAAATTTTCTTTAAAATGAAAATATATGTCTTATTAAAGAAAATATGTAAAGTACAAAAGATATAATTTTAAAATTCAACAGACCCAAGGAAAAATTGTTTTTAAATTTAATTTTTATAATCTTGCGTCCAGTGAAACTCTAGTAAAGTTAGGCCGGCGTTAGTAAGTAATAATTGATGAGTCGAGTGGATGAAGGAGGTAAAGTAACGTTTTTCAAAAATCAAGATATCTTCATGAATGAAGGAGGTAAGTGATAATCTTTACTTAGCCCTAACTTTAATATGAGAATATCAGCCAGAACAGGGGATACAAATGGATAAAGGAGTTATGTAACAGTGCTTCAATACATAGTGTCTGGAGCTGATTCTGAAATTGATCCTGACGACCCATTTGGACCATCCGATGATAACGATGAGTATATTCCTAGTTATTAGGATTCCTCAGACTCCGAAGAACCTGATGGATTACCACAAATAGAAAAACTTAAAAAAACAACACCAGAAAGTGAAAATGTCGTTCATGAAGTGCTATCAAATAGTAGTGAACGAACTGCTACTGGGGAAAACAAGATTGCAAAACAAAAAACTAAAACATTTAAACCATTCGAAAAAAAGTCTGCAAAAAGATCCAGAAACCCGAATTTTTGGACACGTAATGTTGCTGCAATAGCGAGGTAAAATGGTGAGGCTTATTTAACCAAAAGCGAAAAAAAATACCGGCACAGGTTGTAAACTTAGACATGCTATGCAACGAAACCTGCAAGAAAAAGTGCAGTGACCAGTATAACGTTGAATAAAGAAACGAAATATTCTCTAATTATCATAAAATGAATATTGACATGAAAAATTTGCTACTGTTTAAAAGTATTGCATTTCGAGTGCCAACAAGGTGTCGAAAAGATGCTTGTAAGCATAAGTCTGCATCTTTTAACTACACGGTTACCATTAATAAAAAGAAAGTAGAAAGAAAGTTGAGTACCACCAGCAAACAATAAAAAAAGGTGTGGACACACCTGTATGCAATAGGAGAGGGAAATATGACCATCGACCCCATAAATTAACTGACGAAGTAGAGAACTATGCAATGGAACATATCAAGCAATTTTCTGTGACGCAGTCGCATTACTCCAGGAATAAAAATCCACACAAGCAATACCTTTCTCCATTGCTGAATATTTCAAAAATGTATAGTTTGTATTTTGAACGATGTACAGAAGAGAATAAACCTGCTCACTTCAAAATAAAATATTGTTCATATAGTCGAATTTTCTTCAATGAATTCAACTATTCTTTTGGTAAACCTCGTAGCGACATTTGCGATAAGCGCGAAAGTGGGAACTGTGATGAAGAATATAAAGAAAATTATGAGGCAGCTTTTGTACTTCAACGAACAGACCGAGAATATGCAAAAGAAAATGAACGTGTATGCTATCTTACCATGGACCTACAACAAACACAACCTCTTCTTCGACTAAGTACAAATCTGCGCCAAATGTGGCTGTATAATTTAGGGATACATTCTATCACAAAGCAGACTGAAAAAGCAGACTTCTTCACTTGGACTGAAGATATAGCTCATCACAAAAGTTCTGAAGTATGCAGCTCATTATTAACTATGTTGAAACATAACCAAATTTTTCAAGACATTGCAATATCACACTTGATACTGTGGACTGACTCATGTGCAGGCCAGAACAAAAACTTTTTAACTAACTGTCTTTATCAATACCTCATTCTCAAAAGAATCGTCAAAACCATCGATCACAAATTTCCTGAGGTAGGGCACAGCTATTTGGACTCTAATCGAGACTTCGTGCGCATTGAAAAGGTTATACGAAAACATGAAAACATATACTTGCCATAGGAGTGTGGAATTATACTCCCTCAGTCTAACAGAGTGAGTAACGTGACAGACATGTATCAGAACTTCATACAGTTTGAAGATCTGGCCTCAAGCTGAATTTGATCAAACGATAAAAGAACACTCTATAAGAGACTGTTCCCTTTCGCGATGGCATAAAATGGATCAGAGTAACCAGTTACGGATCTTATTTATATAAGGAAAGCTTTGACCCATGCAGACCCTTTAAAAAAATCAACACTATAAGGAAATCACGAATTCCTACCCTAGTACATGTTGCAATTCAAAGAATCGCACTAAAAACTGGAAAATTAACGGAAGAAAAATAGCAAATCTTAAAACCCAGCTGCAGTTTATCAAGGAACCATTTAAATGGTACTACAATATGATTATAAAACCGAGCTCAATATAGTTCAATACTGGTACAGTCTTAGAACATCATTAAATACTAAGTTTTGTTAATGTTTCTATTTTTAAATTTGTATAAAATTTACTAACAAAGATGATCTTAGACGTTAGCAATAATTTAAAATTTTAAGTAGGTATGCTTATTTTATTATTTTAGTATGGTTCACTCTTAATATTACTCTTAATTTATGGTTTGTAAAGTTTTGAAAGTAACTAGGATATCTGGTTTTCTGTAATATTTTCGTGATCCCTTCTTTCATAGAGCATTCCATATTGAATGCGACACATTAAAGTGGATGAAGGGGGCAAGTGCAATTTTTTTCAAAATTTGGCTTTTCTTCATGTGCATTTCAATTTATATTACTGCTCAATAAAAAAGAACTTTATAATCTATTTTTTGAAAAAGTAGCTTCACAAATAAGAAAAAATCTATGCCGCATGTACGCCATACAACCAAACTTAAAGCCATTATGTAATAGAAATTCACACAAGTTTATTTTTTATTTTATTTTTTTTTTATAAAATTTTTCGAACATATTTTTCAAAGTCGAATAACTCGAAAACCAATCAACATAGAGTATTGATGCTATGTAAAAATATGCTCAGGAGGTCGATATTAACCTAAAAATAATATTTATATTTTGTTATATTGAAGTTTTATATAACCAAAATTTCGACTTTAAAGTCGAATTACTCGAAAACTAGATGAGATATCGAAAATTCGCTAGCATATTCTTAATCATCGTAAAAAACTGAACAAGATCCATATATCAAATGTTTGTAAAACGAAAAAAACGTGCAACGGACGACGGCGGCGGCGACGGCGACGTAGCGATCTTATTAACCTAACTAACTTCGTAAGTTTGGTTGATAAGCAAACAAAATATTTAAGAAATGTATTTAATAAAATTGAAAGTCATTTTTCTCAAATGTAAGATTTTGTTACTTACCTACTTCATCCACTCGGTTCTTCATTGCTTCAGTGGTTATAATAATATTCTTATAACGAATTTAAACGTCCATGATACTCGTCAAATCTGTATATATGTGATTCACAGAAACATTTGTGATTTTGGAGTTTCTTGGTGTTTGTTTTCTTGGCAATAATGCAAATTTCGCGATTGCATACCCTTTGTGGAATGCGAGATGAAAACTTTTATATTGCTGCCGCGGTTGTAGGTATTGATACGGTTTATTTACAAACTTTTTGATGTGTTATATCAAATTTATATGTGTACCTAAAATTAACAAACTCATACCCTGGTTTATTTTCAAAGTAGGGGAATGAATAAATTACCGCTAATTCAATTTTTAACCTAGTAAATATCTAACACGTTGCTGTGCAAACTTTTGGACTTTGCAATTCCCTATCGAGGGATTTTGTTTCAAAGATATGAAATTTCTCACGGCACAACAAATCAGAGATAACTCA
This sequence comes from Platerodrilus igneus, assembly GCA_036346225.1. NCBI lineage: Eukaryota > Metazoa > Arthropoda > Insecta > Coleoptera > Lycidae > Platerodrilus > Platerodrilus igneus. The sequence continues at coordinate 2,096,094 of JARFIW010000943.1, forward strand.
GTTTCTCAGTTGAAGTAAGAACGGCAGCGAGGTGTTGAATGGTTGGTAAATGGTTAAACATAACGACACATAAAACTACTTTCATCTAAAGCCACAGGCAAATACAACAGATGATGTTATGGGTTTTGAGCTAGCAATGAATTCACAACTCTAAACGTCGATTAAATGAAATGAGTTGTCTAAAGATCTGTTTGAATATACCTCGTTATCTGTAACTACAAATTCGTATTAAAAATAAGTTGATTAACTGTCAATAGTGGAGTGGAAAATTATATAATACCCTAAAGTAGTGTTAAACTCAAACAACTAATCAAAATTTTATAAACATCTAGTTCAATAAAGCTGTACAATGTCTTGATTAAGTATCCTACATAAGCGAACAAAACCTCTAAATTTGAGGTTCGCATTGTATGCATATTATACGTGCAGAAACCTAATTTACTATGAACCTGTACGAAAACAAACAACCTCGCAAATCAAACAAGCAGCCTAAAGCGCTTTCCCGTTTATATTTAGAAATTTATTGCTTTGAAAACCAACACAATATATTTAGGTATTGCAAATGGTTACATAGTAGTAGTTAGTTTCTTTATTCTCGTGTTCATGAAGCATTATATGAGAATTAAGCTATGTACATTTGCTATCAAAAAGGGGCAATTCACATAATAAAGTTTGCACTAGCAGAGGTTTTTTTGGCGATTTTTGTAGTAGACATCGATCGTAAATTCATTGTTTGGAATTTATAAATGGAGTAAAGCTTAATGGTAGTTCTATCAAATTTTGTACACAAATTGCTGGATTAAACAAACATAGGATAGCTTTCTTAAATAGTTACTTCATCTGAATGAAACAAATCATTCTAATACTGTGGCTTAACATTAACTATGCACACGCCAAGAAAGTACCATTCAAGCTCTTCAGAATTCTATCGTAGTATTGCATTTCACCGTTATGTTCGTAAAGACATCAACATATTGACATTTAAAACTTTCTGTGCCTATACTTCATGTGTTTATAGTTAGAAGAGGCCCAATGATTTAAAACTATTAAATCTCTCAATACACTTTAAGAGTATTTTTGGTAAGCATGGCAGATCGTACTCGATAACTTATGGTAATATCTAAGCTATCAACCACATTTCATTATAATTTCGTATTTTGATTAAATAAAACTTAAACGAATGAACAAGAAACTATTATTGATTTCGTCATACAACAAATGCGTTTTAAATGTAGAATTTTAGATTGCGTCGGAAAGGTCTACAATTCAGAAAATCAACTCCGATAGATAAATGGATTTAAACTAGTAGCGGACTGGCTAAGTAAACGATACAAAGTTTAGGCTCTATATATATGAAGCTTCGACCTTCAATTTTAATTCATACTTCTGACTTATTAGATTTCACAAATAACTCACGTGGCCTACGGAACCGCTTTTAAGCCTTCGGTTTCTTATCCACATTTGGCTGTTGATAAAGTTACAAACCTCGTGCTTTTACGTATAGCCCAGCCTCCTTTCATTTCTTAATTCAAATAATTTGCTCATAAACTTATAAAGCATCCATATGACGTATTTTGCATATAAAAGGAACTGTGTTATTGAACTACAAAATGCGTACTAGATTTAAAATTAACACGTGCGGCGACCGAGCAGTAGAATTTGTTAAGACAGAAGATGTACTTCAGAAGGAAAGGGGAGTAACTACAATATTCGAGTTCATTAGTACAAATAATCTGCCGAAGATTCAATTTCTGCATGTGCATATTATTAGTTGGTCTACACGAATTTAGTACTGTGTGACGGTGATCTCACAGCATAATTGACATGGAACGTCAAAATGAAGAAATATTGTCCTAGACACTTGTTCATGCCATAGACCATGTTCCGTGACCAAGGTTTTTACTTTCTTAGACTATAGGAACGTTCAATGCTCAGTAAGCATTTTCAGAAATATACTACGATGCGATATTCAATAGTTCTAATGCAATAATTCATTGAGCTGAATTCTCTGCAGGCTTTTGTAAATGCAACAAACAAAAGTTATTTTACGCATAATTCAAAACAGTTATAAACTGCTGGACGATCTAATCACTAAGACGACTAAAACGCTAAGTTATTGTGTAACATGAATGCATTCAAGTATGCGCAATATTAATTACATATCACAGTCCAAGAGAAAACGTTATATAATGACCCTTGTGTTGCACTGATTATTAATGACAAAATTCCTAGGTCGCCATACACGCTTAATAATTATATAAGAACAAAACCTTTCCTACCTCAGGCCCTTAATTTTCTTTAAATTGTGCAATGCAAGAGAATACAGCAGGTACAAAACATCTGAGAGTATTTCATTGAATAATATAGGTAACATCACATACAACCTGAATTCCACACTAATTGAACGAATAATGTAACCACAACGAGTGATCACAATTTTAGATGTCGCCCGAAACAATCAACAAAGTACCACTCTCTCCCATCAGGTTGTCGGAAAATTTATGACGCATTTTTTCAATGTTTTAGAAGTGTATTTATTTACATAGAGCTATTGGATCAAATAATGATATATTGCACATTTTTCGGAGTAACTTTTTCCCATCTATCTTCAAGTTAGTTTAACAATTCCTCGATCATAGAAAGACCTGTCTTTATCAGCGAAGAATTGATCATTATGCTGATTCAGAACCTCATCTGAATCAAACGCTATGTCACACCTTGAGTTTTCAGAGATCGACACAAATAAAAACCCAATACAGTAAGGTTTGGCGACACTGACCAGCCAAGGTCCAACATTTTTTTGCATGGTGTGGTGTGGTATATGCTCGAGCGCTGTCGTGATGAAACACAGCCCTTTTACGATTGACGAGTTTTGGACGTTTCTGAATGATGGATTCATTAAAGCTATTTACTTGTTAACAGTATTGTTCTGAATTAATGGTTTTTGTTCCTAATCCCACCACAATGATAGCATAGGTTCTATTGTAAATGTCTGCTTTCGATGTCGTTTGAAAAGAATCTCCGGACCGGATCCAAAATCTCTTGCGAATCCCATACTTATAGATAACAAATTTCTCATAACCAGTTATTGGCGCTTCAAAAAAAGATCGTTTTTCTTATATTGAATGAGCACGTCGGAGATGTTGATGCGTGTCGTCAAATAAACTTAATCGAATTTACGCGGAACACATGTATTGAGCCTGATAATATATCCTACCTAAGTAGGATGGTCATAAACGGTTGAATGATTAACATTCAATCTGTCGAAAAATTCTCAGTTTGTGAAACGCTGGTTTGGCCCAATTAGTGTCTTTATTTGATCGTTATCAACTTAACGATCAAATAACGGCACTATGTGGGTTGGCCTTCCTGTCCAAGGAACATCTTTAAATCAAAATCACCAGCACGGAGTTTTGTGAACCATCGTTGGTACTGATGTTCGTGTAAAGTATTATTACCGTAAATCTCAAACAACATTTGGCAAGCTTGAAGAGCGATTTTTTCTATTCGGAAAAAGTAAAGTAACAAAACAATAAGAACTTGAAAAGTTTGATCTTCCATTTTCAGCTTGTAAAATTCGCAAACAGCAAAATAAATAAATTAATTTTCCACAAATATAACCCCAAACAATTAGCGGTTAAGTGACAGGACTATAGCATAAATATACGCAACCTTAGTTTTACAAAAAAATTGATAATCGTTGATGCAACAAAATTACGCCATGACTTCCGACAGCCTTATAATGTTCTTGAGCGGATGCCTTACACAATACTGGATAATATTATATACTAAATAACTAACTAATTTAGTCGAATCTTTCGTAAGCTCCGGAAGCTCGAGTGCCGATTCGCTCCACTTCTAACGAGTGACTTCCCTGGACTGCCCTAGCAACATTACCCCACCTCTTCATCTACCTGACACTCTCGACTATCTGTATACAAAGTAAAATGTAACATAATCTATTCGACTCGGGGTGCATGATACTTTACAGCCCTTATCGACAAATTAATCACAATATAAGAACATTCAGAGTTAATTTACCTTTCGAAGCGGGGGGTATGCCATTGAACTTTATGATGCCGCAAACTTTGAGTCTGATTATTCACACCTGGTTGTTAAGTGTTGTTAAGTGGCGTAACTGAAGTAACTAAAAGCCAGGAATAGAACATTAAGAAGTATGGCACGAAAATAGTTTATAACGACCTGTGTGTTAATGTATACGTCACAATAAAGGTAGGAGTTTAAAAAGAACATTGCATTATAATACTCTAAACTGAATCTGCACTATGTTGCGTTGTTATACGCTACCCATATGGGTGGTTGTGGGAGAGACTCATCCGCTCTGTGAAGAAATGTTGACCATGCTATGTAGACGACTAAACGATAAGATCCTGAGAAATTTCTTGAAAAAAGTATATCCTAGCCGCCTCAGAAAATAAAGAAGCGCTAACGCCCAACCATTTTCTGTTAGGCTCTTGAAGTGGTGTTAAACCAACAGGCAAATATACCGACGATACCTTGAAATTACACCGAAATTGGGATATATCCCAAAGGCTTGCAGATTACTTTTGGAGATGTAGTTCAAAATTCCGGATGGCCATTATACAGGATGATTTATTCAACGAGTAGGTAACTTCCATATGTATCGCTCTAACCGTGAGACACGTGAATAGTACTCCCCATCGTTTTTCCACACTGCGTCCGACAGCAACTTCCATCGGGCCGAAATAATCTACTCCAACGTATGAGAATGGTCTCGTAAAGACTGCCAGTATGGCTTTTTGATGATCTGCCATTTTAAAGGATTTCGGCCTGACTCGATTGTTTTTACAGAATTGGCATTCCATATTAGCTTTAGCGCGTGACCGAGAAATTACATATTTTTGACGTATTACGTTTACTATCGTCTCCCAATTGTGGTGGTGGTATTTTTCATGATAGTACATAATAATTAGATCGGTAACGGGATGCTCTTTTGGCAAGAAAATAAGGTTTTTTGCTTCGTATGGTATTTCGCCTACAGCAGTCCTACCCATCATCCTTAGAACTTAAAATATTGCGAGCAGAGACAAAAATTAAAACTGAAGAAGCGTATAGAATTTACATAAAGGGAATAGAGGACTTTATTCGAACAAATCCCATGGCATTTTGCAGCTATAGCACAAAAGTAAACATTATACTGATGAACATCATATTACCTTCATGATCGTGAATTAAACTCTGTTTCTACTATCGTAGAGCTTTTGCAGAATATTTTTCTATATTTTTATATATACTACTGACGGTTTAAACAATATTTTAAATGAGAGTCACCTTGATATATTTCATATGGAAAACCTCAATATTTAAGAGGCAGAGGAAGCAGTAAAGAAATTAAAACCAAAACGAGTGGTAGGACCTGATGGGATTCCTTTATATCTTTTAAAAAGATATACTGATATTGTAAAATATCCTTTATGTACTCTATTTAATCGGTCTTTTACAACAAAGGTTTTTTCGGATCAGTGGAAGCTGGCTAAAGTTACACTAATACATAAATCAGGTGCGACAAATAATATTGATAATTATATACCTATTTCAATCCTTTCCTCGTCAGCCAAAGTTTTTGATCAAATCATTTATAAACGTATTTATAATCAGGGAAATTTCTTTATTAATCTACTCCAGCATGGTTTTATGCCAAATCGATCTGTCGCCACAAATTTAGCAATCTTTACGGACTTAGTGAAGTATTAGATAGGAAACGGCAGGCGGATGTCTTTTATACAGACATTGCTAAAGCGTTCGATAAGATCGATCGTATAATTCTATTGCAGAGTTCTCATTGCCTACATTAGAATTTTTCAAAACTATTATATCGCAGAAAATCATATGTGACATTAAATGGAGCTAACTCACAACCATTCCTTCCGACGTTCGGAGTGCCACACGGCAGCAATCTTGACCCGTTATTATTTGTACTTTATATTAATGATCTTTAAAACTGCATAAGTGCTACTAAATTTATCCTGTTTGCTGATGATTTAGATTTATTTAAAGGAATAGTGAACTTGTCTGGTTGCATTTTGTTGAAAACTGATCTTGTTTCTATAAAACGATGGTTTAATATTAATAGACTAATTTTTAATGTTGAAAAGTGTAAAAAAATGATTTATAGGTGGTTCGTATTCCCGTTTTATTCATTTTAAAATAAGACACAATTTATTTCGCGTTTTTAAACAACATCAGTTGTTAATAAAACTATTTTGAAATTGGTGCATTACAATCGCCAATTGACGTAAATATGCCGAATTATCTCCAATCAGAACAGAAGAAGACGATTTGGCATTTGTTATGATTCGTTTTCGTAATTTTGAACTTCAAGCAACAACAAGTGCAGCTGCTCCATATGGCTGAAGTGCGTGATTTCAAGTGAACCAAACCGCTTAATCACCGCCATTTCAATGTACCGTACCTGCTCAGAAAACTACTGGAGGTATGTTCGTTTTGTTATAATCAATTAATAATTTGTACTTGTTGCATTTATATTATAATTTTGATATAAATTTAATGCGCCATTACTGCCGATAACCATATGTCATTAAACATTGTGTTGCATCACAAACATATTAAAAAGTCCTTCGAATTTCGCAATCTTTTGCAATCTTTACGCACCAATAGGGTTAATAACTCTTAAGATAGAGTTCAATTATTCCATATTGCAGATACTGTTAAATGAGGTAGAAATTAAAAGGGATTTAGGAGTCATATACACAGCAAACCTAAGATTCTCAAACCATATCAAAACCGTTACAGCTATTGCATACAAAATGTTACGTTTAATCATTCGTAATATGCACCCTTTTAGAAATATCAAATGAATAAAAACCCTGTATATTTCATTGGCACGTTCAAGGTTAGAATTTGCTATTATTGTGTGGTATCCGGGTACAGCCACACATTCACAAATAATTGAAACTGTTCAAAACAAATACCTTTATTATAAAAAAATTTTGAACATTTATTGGACACAAATACTAGGAAATTATTAAACATTGACAAAGTTTCAGAACGTCGAAAGATATTGTAATTCTAATTTTTATATAAAGTATTGCATCATTATATTGATTGTCCCCATATATTAAGTAAATACATTTCTATGTTCTTACGTATTCTAGTACATTTAAAAATCTATTTCATATACCTAATGTTAAAACAGAACTGAGGCGTAACACCAATTTTATAAATACTATCTATCTACAGTTTGTTTACAGAAAATAGCTCTTTCAGATTATTTTGCAGCAACGTATATAAATTTTAAGGGAAATTGCAACAGCGGTGTTTCAATCAAGGCTAGATATTTAGAACATATCACAAAAGAGTGCGCGCACACATGCACACGCTCACGTACACGCACGTGCACACGCACACGCACACAAACACAACACACATACACACATACATCCGCACATACACTTCCCCGCACGCATCCACACATATATGTTAATGTGGTTAGTGTATTTAAGATTATATGAAGATACATTTATTTATTTATGAAATATGTAATTAGGTCTTGCCCTGTATACTTCAACTTTAATAACAAAATAAAATAATAAAGCATAAGCCTGCATCGACGCTTCAAAGTTACTTAATACATCCATTTCCACTAGAACAATGGTGTAAAAGCATAAAAACCAAGTCGGATATATATTAGAGTTTGAGAATTTACATCTTGGTAAAAATAGAAAAGCGGCACTTTTACGTACGGAAATAAATATATGCTTTAAATCCATAAATAAAGCTTACGAATATACGAATAGTTCATATAATAAGGAGGAGAACCGTTGAGGTACGACCAATACTATTCCAAGAAATAATCCGTTAGATGTAGTAATAGCAGTTGTTCAAAGGTAACCAAATATAATAAAAACTAGTCTCATCGCACACTTGATTATGAGTGTGGGCTTGAGTGGTGTAAAAGTCATAGGAAGATATGGTCATTGACCTTTAGAAATTCAGATCTAAAAATTTCCGAAGTACTAGTTCTGTGACAGAAACTTGCTAGTTTATAACAACAACGTTTTATGACGGCAAATTGCCAATTAACTGATAACAAGCTTAGTAAGACGGAGTTAAGCCCTAAAATATTTATAGAGCATGAAACTGATACTTTTAGATATGGGTGGGGTGTTTGGTCAGCTTAGTAGTATCAAGAAAAAACACAAGTCAACACAAAGTAACTCTATTCGTATTTACCCAAATACAAAATGCTTACATAAATGTAATAATGCAAATACAGCAGCAACTATACGCCAACAGAATTTATATTCAATGTACTTCAATAAATAAAGGCGTACTAAAGCACTAATTGACAAATCTTAAGTACGACATACAAGTAAAATATTATTTCATAACTACAAATTATTGGAGCAATGGCTTACCTCTTTTGTTTACTAAATAACTTACGCTCCACTGGTAAAGCCTGACAGGAATGATGGTATTGCAGAATGAAACTTATGTACCATAACGCAACGGCAGTTGCTATAGTTGGGATGTTGCGATAACTTCTGTATATTACAGTACGTTGATAACTGCGAATCTGCAAGAAACTGCAGAAGTCAAACGCAGTAATAAACGATTAAAGATGAAACTGAGAAGACGGATGCGAGGATGTCTAGTGCAGTCGGTGAAACCTGTTAATACAATTGTTTCAACACAAGGTACTGAATCAGTTGTTAATAGTACACAACTAAATTTGGATATCAATATTAATATTTTATGGTATCTATCTGATTTGAAGTTTTATTCTAAACTAAGATATATTATTTCAAATTACCTTAATCATGCTGCAGAAAGACTTCCAGCATTTGCGTACAAATATGGAATAATATCCCACGAGGTTATTGACGCAATTCCAAAGCCCCAAGTTTACAGGCTTAACGTGTAACTTCAACGCATAAACCAACACGGAATTTGCATCACAATAAAAATCTAGTGGAAAGATCCTAAACAGAATAGTCTAGATATGCGACCATAAAACTCCACTAGAACCATACCAGACTAGACTCTTCGCCAGATCACACCATATTCTCCAAGATGGAAGAGGGGAATTCATTTTCCCTAAAATACCAGCCAAATCCTATTCAAGACTTGAAAGAATTATTATAAAAACTGAGATTCGGTCTAATTTATCCAATACGCTTTTGACACAACACAAAATTACAACCACACCCAAAGTAAACTGTAAAAGATTAGGATTGCACTACAAAACTAGGAAGTTACTAGCATTAAAATGCAAAGACAGAGTAGGTCAACCTCGAACGGCGGCGTACATACAAAAATGTAACAACACCTTACAGCTTTAAAACCCGAATATACTCTACTGTTTCACATTAATAAATATAGCCGTGACAAGTTAAGCTGGCACATGACTCATAAAATATGAGCATGTTTTTAAATCCACGGTGAACGTATTCCTAGAAATTAGATTAGTTCAGTTGCTTATATAAAACCAAGCTGTTACTTAAATTTAGGTGTGGTTGCTATAGTTTATGACAGATTAAAAATTCTAACACTGTTGGATGCTCATATATTTTCTTCTAATTCCTACGAACTATAAGAAATGAATTGTTAGATATGCGGTTGTAGATTGGTTTTTGTTTACAGAAACAGTAACAAAAATGGATTTAAGCGGATTAAATAAGGAAATGTATCTAAATTATCTCCAGGTTAATAATAAATACAAAATTCTGAGGGTGTGTGTACTAAAAACAAGATATGACAAACGCGCGTAGTAGATGTATTTTACTACAGAGCTGCTTTAAATATCTGAAAAAAGATATTATTAAAATGTTTAATGAAAAGCTATGGTTCACCATAAAAACTATTTACTTCTTATTATTGGAATAGTTCGTGCAAGTGTTCATGTAGACTTTATATAGGAATAAATTTACGCATTTTAAAATGTATTTTACCGCAGAATAGTTATTATTGTTGGAACAAATTCAAGTTAACTGGGGAAGCAATGTTAACTAATCTCCGGCATCACATTCATCATTTTGATTACAGACAAAAATATATAATTGATTGGTGGAAAACCTCTCTAGAAATGTAAAACTAATAACACTAATCGTTATTATATATAAAGTTTATGTTACAGTTAAGGTCTGCTTTTATAACACAGGGAATATTATAAAATGTAAATATTTGCATATTCTTAATAAAATTTTATATGATTTGCCTTTTAGTTTAAATTTAATACTTGTGGTCTAATCTTGAAAAGGTAACATTATTATGTAATATGCTTTTTAAACTCTCCCGATGGTTGAGAGGAGACTAAGGCGGAAGTGGTGTACGTATAAACCTGAAAAGCGAATTTTAGGATGACGTCACGTGATCCTCTAATGAATGACCTCGAAAGTTACAAAAAATTTCAAAATAAACCTTAAAAAATACATGTTAAACGTGACGCTTTTTCTCAACTTTGAAGCCGTGTGGACATGGCTTATCTACTGTTATGTTATCCTAGCTTTGAGTTATTTAACTCTTTCATGTACTACGACTAAGATTGGCCGCTGATTTCAAGATAGCTTACTATTTTCTTTTATAGACAAATGAAAAGCATATCAGTTTATAATAGAAATATACCATACTGTTTAACGATAAACCAATGAGTGTGTAATGTTGCGTTTAAGAAGTGCAAGTAAGCATTATTTTAAGCATTTTACCCATCATATCAGTTGAAGCGAAAAAAATTCGGAATTCTTAAATTCCCATTGACTGCTGTTAATACTAATTTCAATTTGTCACTAGATGCAGACATTTGAGTACCCTGCATCAGATTTTAGCTCGCTTGAAAAGTAAGTATGTGAAAATCCAAAGGTAGGTAACCTTATGAGGAAACCTATATAATTAATGAATGTTGTGTGAACTTATTGGAGATGCTTTGGGGAGGAATTGAAGAAATGAAGGTCACGTAAGTGTAGAGAAATTTCACGGTAAAATATGCCAAGCTGCGGTAAGAAGTTTAAAACCGCTTAGTTAAAATGCTACATATCAAACGTAAATAATGAAGAAAATGATACATTAAGGGCAGTTTTTCTCGATAATAGTAAAAAGTTATATATTAATTACTCATTCTGAATGTGTAGTCATCACTATTGGCAGAAGCAAAAATATAAGTAATAGCTCAGGTTTTAATAGTTTCAATATAAGTATACTTTGCAATCTATTAAAGATGTGCGACTTGTAGCAGGATTTTGCATCACTAATTTGACACTTGTTGCACTGTTAAATTGGTTGCTGATGTTTACTTTTCTTGACTGAAGGACCAGAACAGTAGTCATCATTTTATAGCCTTTTTACTTCCAATTTAGTTTAACGAGAATTTCCGATAATTAAAAAGGAGCCCACGGCAAATTAAGATGGAAGGTGGCTCTATGTTGAGGAAATCTCGAAGGTATAGCGGCTAGTCGAACTTATATGCTCTGGGTAGAGAATGAGCTGTGGGTCGGGGTGTAATTGCAACCACTAATAATAAAAATAAGGCGCCACCGTATTTTTTTATACTGGGGAGACCTAATACAAGTCCCTTGTACAAGGTTAATGCGGAAACCTTTCTCCTATAACCGCTATATAATTTTTAAAGACCTCCTAATCTTTGAAGTATCTTACTTTATGGCTCGACCTTGACCTTAGCAATCCTGCACTGCACCTGTGAACAGATTAAACAAAGAAAAGCACTGTTTGTGCATTCAAACTCAAAAATAATTAAATACAATCAGAATCGACTTTCATTCCTCTTAAATAAAAGATAGTCTTTAGTCCGAAAATAAGAATCTATTCTTTTTGGTATCCAATAAAGTAATTTTTTACAAAAAATATGTCTTCCTTTATAAGTTAATTTAAATTAGGAAGAGTTAATTACAATGGTACTGAATATATCCGTACCAATTACTATTTAATGAAGTTTATATAACAAATTGACAAAGCATAAATTGCTTATTTATAGCAAAAATTAATTATGGTAAATTTACCTTAATTTCACAGTAGATAATTACAGATAAGTATTCATAAAATATCAAATGTAAAAATTTAATTTCTAAAGGTTCAAAGTTATAAGAATTTACTTTATCTAATTAGTAGTGACATCTTCTGATGTTTCATTGAGTTAATAAAAGAATTTAGTAGGAACAAATTACAGATTCATATCGCATAACATCGAAAAATATAATTGAGGTCTGTCCTTGACCTGTTCAAAGTTAACACAAGTCGGTTAAAGTAAAATTTATCTCGTTACTACGTCGATAGTTCAAACAACATACGAACATAATTTTTTGTACATACCAGAACTCCAATTTGCACCAAAATACCAAAATACCTGCTTACGGGCTTACGTCACCATTAACTACGGAAACTTCCATTTTAAACAAATAAGTGTGCTGCATTCTGAAAAACACATCACTTGGCCTCCGTTATCTGCGTTTCAATTTACAGATGTTCCAGGAGTGATTCACACCACAAGAAAGCAAATGTTGTTTGTGATTAACTTGAATAAATTATATATGTGATTCCATATTATACAAGAATAGAATTGTTTTCATCACTTTCGCTTGACTACCATTCAGAAAAGTTGCTTATTTATAATTTACGTTGCAATATATTTTAAATTAAATTATTCCCAAAGTTACACTGAAAATTTTTAATTAATATTGTTATAGAAACAAATTCACTTACTGTTCCTAACGGTACTTTCACAAAAACTTCATCGTTCTCCACGACTGGTTTCAACAAAAAAAATGGACCATCCAAAACAATTTCTGAAGATGGCTTACACGTGCAATCTTCCACCGTGCATGCTTCCAACACCAAAAATCAATGAAGGACATCGCTCCTAAAAACAACTTTCGACCTGCTTGAACCCCAGCTGTGTTAGAAGTGCCGGCCGAGCTTGTTGCTGCCCGGTAACAGCGTTACCTTGCAGTTTCTGAGTAGAGGGGGCTTTAAGAAGGATACCAAACAAAAGCTTTTATATTGTCACCGTAGAATTTAACTTTTAACATGAACTAAATACTAGTTCTTTATTGGACAATAGATGTTATTAAATCAAGTGGATTGGATAACATTATAATGTATTATATTATTTAATATTTAATAAAAGGATTGATTATACAGATATATATATTAGGTGGAAAATAAAATTGCTACACTGCCTCTTTCTAAGAGAAAAAATTCTGGAATAAATGCGAAGAATTTTTTTTGAATTTATTGTTACATATTCACAACTTATTATTATTAATTTTTACAAAATAAAAACAAAAATTACCACTTAAGGTACAACATAATTGAAAATGAGTGACGAGTAACTACGCGTACTATACGCCACAAGGGGACAAATTCGGGAAGTCTTAATCGGTAGGGTGTCATTATCGTTTAATCATATTCGGGGTTATTATATCACTCATTTATACTCGAAACTTAAACAACAAAATATATAATACTGCCGTATTATGATTCCTTAATGAAAATATCAAATTATCATGACAAACATATTTTTACTATATTAACCGTAATTTACATATTTACAAAAGAAGAAAAGGACTCTCACTATCTTTGAGATCCACTCCAAACATAACTTCAAAACAGCAAACATGTCTTGAAATCACTAACGTTCAACAATCTACCGCATGTATATGCAACCAAAATGTAGAAATATCTCTTTCTCTGAAGAGACAAGTAAAACGCCACCACGTCTTACTCCTCAAAAATCTCACTCACGCATGAATGAACAAAATAGAACATTGCTATCTCACACAACATTCATATTAAACATAGAACATTGCTATCTCACGCAATATCCATAATCAAACATAGAACATTGTCATCTTACACAATATTCATACTAAACATAACTATCATAGTTACTAACAATATTGACCTCCAACCAATATTTAATATGGACTCAAACTACTTGATTCCCGTTCTAATTATCAAACACCTTAATTTTAAATCCGAAAGAAAATAATGACCAACTATATACAACTTTATTTATCAAACACTTTAATCATAAAAATACCTAAACATTCCTTTATAACCTTGAACTAGAGAATTATACGACAAATGAAATCATTTGACAAACGGAAACATGTAACTTTTTATCTTGACTCAAATGAATAACTTGCAACTAACAATATCAGCACAGTCTAGTATCAACCTTACTGCACTACAAAAATTCTTTTTATACTTCTTATCCAACGTCTAAATTTTAGACTACCAAACAGTATTCCAATACAATATTTAAATCCTTTACTAAAAGATAAGACAGAAATAATTCCTACTATCAACCATTAAATATATCAACAACACTAATTAATGTTCAGAACGTTCTCTTTTTCAATATCACCACTGAACTCTGAATAAGGTTTTAAGTCCTTAACATGCCATCTGCCTGCCCTCGAACCATTTTCATTAATCAATTCAAAATTAAATTGAAACCTTCTTTTAACAATACTCAAAACATATTTTGGCGCAAGCTTAGCTGTGAACTTATCACTTGCTTTCGAAAGAACTTTATTTGACCTCCAAACTTTGTCACCTACTTCGAAAGATATGTTACGTCTCCTTAAATTATATGAATTACTAGACTGCATGTAAGCTAAATGTAACCTTTTCTGTACGTCTATAAAAATATCAAATAGTCCTTGATGATCTGACACATACGAAGGTCTATCACTAGAAATAAAATCAATATCAACTGAGGGTTCCACCTCAAGACCATAAAATCTTCCAGACACAGGAACATGTCTACCAAAAACTAAGAAATTTGGCGAATAACCAGTGGCATGATGTTTTGCAGAATTAATCGCATACTGAATTTGGGGTAACTCTATGTCCCAAGTATCATGTTCTTTAATATACGAACGTATAGCTGTTCCTACCGTTCTATTTATCCTCTCTACAAAATTACATTGGGGAGAGTAAACTGCATTAAACCAAATTTTTTGAACGTCATATTTTTTACATACTGCCTTGAAATTTCTACCACTAAATTGTGAGCCATTGTCACAAATAATATATTTGGGAACACCATAAACTAAGAAAACTTTTTCCTCCAATACACGTTCTATTATATGCGCTTTTGCACTACGTAACGGAAACATCAACGTGAATTTTGAGAACCAATCACCAATAACTAATAACCATTTGTGTCCAACCTTGGACCGTGGAAATGGGCTCATGAGGTCTATAGCGATAATCTGAAAGGGGAACTGCACTTCTTTTTTCTTTCCCATTAAACCAAGGGGTCCTCTATTCGATGCCTTCTGTGCACCACACGTTAAACAATTTTTACAAAATTTCAACACTTCAATACGCATTTTTGGCCAATAGAAATTCTCTTGTATGCGTGCCAATGTTTTAAAAAAACCAAAATGTCCGGCCACTGAAGGGTCATGATTTATCCGAATAACCTCTTCCTTCTGTGATCTAGGGACTAAATATTTCCATTCCCTTGCATTCGACGAGAGTGGTAAATTTGATGAAAGAAATTTAAATACATAATTATCTTCTACCTTCCATTGTGGGTAAACATCAGGTGAAGCTAAAATTTTCTCTCGAAGAGACACATACCAAGGATCCACATTATCTAACTTGATCTCAACTAAATTATCAACATGATTTCAAACATTAAACCAATGAACTTCAAACTTTAAGAACACCTTCTCTTTTAAATTCGCAGACAATGACAATTTTAAACATAATAAATTTATAATTTAGATTACTCTCAACCTTCCATCTAGGATAACAATAAATCAATGTTCTAGTACACTCTTACACTACTCATAATCAAACTGTCAAGATAGACAAAAGTACTTCACAACGCATAAACTTGCTAGGGTGACAAACTCCTCTGTGAGTCTCACCTAGACTTATAAACAAAAATTATAACCTCATCACCAATCTCAAAAATAGTGATGCCAAAATCGCTAGAGTGACAACTTACCTCGAGTCTCGTTTAGACTAATGTAATGCTGAGCGACCGACTTTTCCTAAGTCTCGTCTAGACTGACATACTGCTAATCCGACCAACCACGACGACAAGTTTCACTTAGACTTACAACCAATTAACATACTGCGTTGCAATGCGGATATAAATAAATCAAAATTGCTATCAAAATAAATTATATCAAAACAAAACGTGCCTATGCACAAGAGCAATCTTGAAACGGTTTACCGACAGTAAAAACCAGTGTACCAAATTATAAACATCTATCATCTCTACTATAAAAATTTATCAAACAACTATTGTAGCTAATACAAAAGGAAGAAAAACCTAAATACAAATCACTATTATCAACTACACTGTGAATTATTATTCACTGAAATACTACAAGCTGCGACTAAAAGAACAATAATATTCCTATCGAACAATTTTACCATATAAGAAAGCTTCTTCTAATTTCTTACACAACTTTATTAATGTTGACATACTATCAATTTCCGTTAGAGCTAATTGACAAATAAAATCAGGTAATGTTGTTTCTTTGGCTAATAATCGGCCTAACATTTTCCTCTTATTCTGCATCGGTCTGCTGCTAACAACTCCACGAATTCTCAATTCATAATCCAACTCATCTTTATGCAAATAAACTACTTGATACGTCTCAGCCATCAGGGGATAGACTAACTAACTAATTACAAATTAAACTCAATTAAACAACAACATCTATAGACTAAACCAATCTCAGGGTAAATGATTTATAAACCACAAGTGTAAACAACCAAAGTCAATCGAAGCCTATACTTTATGTGTTTATACAATTGGTACAGCAATCGAGGCCTACACGCTGGGCGCTATTTATAGCCTTTTTACTTCCAATTTAGTTTAACGAGAATTTCCGATAATTAAAAAGGAGCCCACGGCAAATTAAGATGGAAGGTGGCTCTATGTTGAGGAAATCTCGAAGGTAGAGCGGCTAGTCGAACTTATATGCTCTGGGTAGAGAATGAGCTGTGGGTCGGGGTGTAATTGCAACCACTAATAATAAAAATAAGGCGCCACCGTATTTTTTTATACTGGGGAGACCTAATACAAGTCCCTTGTACAAGGTTAATGCGGAAACCTTTCTCCTATAACCGCTATATAATTTTTAAAGACCTCCTAATCTTTGAAGTATCTTACTTTATGGCTCGACCTTGACCTTAGCAATCCTGCACTGCACCTGTGAACAGATTAAACAAAGAAAAGCACTGTTTGTGCATTCAAACTCAAAAATAATTAAATACAATCAGAATCGACTTTCATTCCTCTTAAATAAAAGATAGTCTTTAGTCCGAAAATAAGAATCTATTCTTTTTTGGTATCCAATAAAGTAATTTTTTACAAAAAATATGTCTTCCTTTATAAGTTAATTTAAATTAGGAAGAGTTAATTACAATGGTACTGAATATATCCGTACCAATTACTATTTAATGAAGTTTATATAACAAATTGACAAAGCATAAATTGCTTATTTATAGCAAAAATTAATTATGGTAAATTTACCTTAATTTCACAGTAGATAATTACAGATAAGTATTCATAAAATATCAAATGTAAAAATTTAATTTCTAAAGGTTCAAAGTTATAAGAATTTACTTTATCTAATTAGTAGTGACATCTTCTGATGTTTCATTGAGTTAATAAAAGAATTTGTAGGAACAAATTACAGATTCATATCGTATAACTACGAAAAATATAATTGAGGTCTGTCCTTGACCTGTTCAAAGTTAACACAAGTCGGTTAAAGTAAAATTTATCTCGTTACTACGTCGATAGTTCAAACAACATACGAACATAATTTTTTGTACATACCAGAACTCCAATTTGCACCAAAATACCAAAATACCTGCTTACGGGCTTACGTCACCATTAACTACGGAAACTTCCATTTTAAACAAATAAGTGTGCTGCATTCTGAAAAACACATCACTTGGCCTCCGTTATCTGCGTTTCAATTTACAGATGTTCCAGGAGTGATTCACACCACAAGAAAGCAAATGTTGTTTGTGATTAACTTGAATAAATTATATATGTGATTCCATATTATACAAGAATAGAATTGTTTTCATCACTTTCGCTTGACTACCATTCAAAAAAGTTGCTTATTTATAATTTACGTTGCAATATATTTTAAATTAAATTATTCCCAAAGTTACACTGAAAATATTTAATTAATATTGTTATAGAAACAAATTCACTTACTGTTCCTAACGGTACTTTCACAAAAACTTCATCGTTCTCCACGACTGGTTTCAACAAAAAAAATGGACCATCCAAAACAATTTCTGAAGATGGCTTACACGTGCAATCTTCCACCGTGCATGCTTCCAACACCAAAAATCAATGAAGGACATCGCTCCTAAGAACAACTTTCGACCTGCTTGAACCCCAGCTGTGTTAGAAGTGCCGGCCGAGCTTGTTGCTGCCCGGTAACAGCGTTACCTTGCAGTTTCTGAGTAGAGGGGGCTTTAAGAAGGATACCAAACAATAGCTTTTATATTGTCACCGTAGAATTTAACTTTTAACATGAACTAAATACTAGTTCTTTATTGGACAATAGATGTTATTAAATTAAGTGGATTGGATAACATTATAATGTATTATATTATTTAATATTTAATAAAAGGATTGATTATACAGATATATATATTAGGTGGAAAATAAAATTGCTACAATTTATTGAAATGTATTAAACTATAAAATAATATTGCCTGTTCAATTTTTGTGAAGTGCAAGCTACTAAATTGGAACTTGTACCCATTATTTTATTTTCTACTTCAGAAAATGTTACTTTTTCATGAACAACTTGATTGTATTTTCAGGTTTTAAAACAACCTGCCTAACGGCTTTTAAAACGAAGCAAACACAGTTCTGAGTATGCGAGCTTGCAATTCACTTACAAGCGATTATACAAAGTATGTAATATTTAGTAGACAAACATAATATTTCTAACATCCTCCGCCCTTTGTTGGAAGAGAACGGATAACTTTCATCATGATAAGTATAAAGTGCCTACCACAGGTAGTTAAATATTTGAAAACATGTAAATGACTTGAAACATAAAAGTTAATGCATGCTAAAGTATAACAAACTCTTTAAAATCTTATGAACTTAAACTACCAAGCGCTACAAAATTGAAATGAACAATGACTCGTTTAGGTGCGCAAGTATGTTTAGAACAAAAAATATAACAAAAGTAAATACACATATACACGCACGCACGCACGCACGCACGCACGCACGCACGCACGCACGCACGCACGCACGCACGCACGTCACGCACGCACGCACGCACGCACGTACGCACCCCCCCACACACGTTTTGGCGTTTTGACAAGAGCCTTTTTATTTACATCTTTGTTGGAGTTCAGTAATTTGTTGAAATCTTTGATATAGGGCTAACTTATTTTCTTCAATGTGAACCACTCTGGGATCCGGTACTGTGGTAATTGGTTTTCCAGTTAAAAAACGTGAAGGTTTGGGAGGAGTTAGATCATTTGGATTTCACAATATTGGGTAAAGGGGTCTAGAGCTTAGAATCCCTTCAATTTGCACTAAAATACTATAAAGCTCCTCATACGTGAAAGTAGTGTCTCCGATGACTTGCTTTAAATGAAACTTAGGGTAATTAATGCCGGCTTCCCAGATACCACCCATATTAGGAGAATATGGAGGAATAAATATCCAATTGAAATTGTGATTGGTTAACTGTGATTGTAAAAGATCTTTATTTTTAAAGATCTTTAAGTTGAGAATTAGCACCCACATACGTACGGCCATTATCTGAATAAATTTTTGCTGGCATGCCTCTGCAAGAAACAAATCTTCGTAAGCATAAAATGAAAGCGTCTGAGGTCAAATCAGTGACTGTCTCAAGATGGACAGTCTTTGTGTTGAAGCATATGAACAAACATATGTAGCATTTAGAAACTTTCGCACCGCGACCCCTTTTGTCCTTGATTAAGAAGGGACCACAGTAATCCGTGCCCGTGACGTGAAATGGGGGGTGCGGTGTAACCCAGTATATTGGTATATGACCTAAGAGACTTTGATTCTTTTTCGTTTTAATTTAAAACACTTGATGCACTCGTGAACGGTTTTTTTTTGCTAAATTTCGCCCACCAATGGGCCAGAATGAATCTGTAACCGAACTGAGTACTTGTTGGGAACCCGCATGTAATAGAACTTCGTGTTCTTAGTGAAACAAAAGTTTTGCAATGGCATGTTTTGCTGAGATGCTTATGGAGTTTTTCTATATCATATTCAAATGACGAATTTGGGAGTCTTTCACTCACACGCATAACATCATCATGTAAGAAAGGATTGAAAGTGGAAAGCTTACTCCTTTTATTTATGGGTTGACCAGAAAAAAGACATTTAATTTCATCTGGAAATGATTCGTTCTGAGAGAGAGACGCTAAACGAATTAACGAAACATGTAACTCACAAGCTGTCATTGAACCCTGTTTTCTGGTTTGCCTTGGCAACCACAAATTACTAATAAACCTTAAGAAATATGCCACGGTGCGTTTGATTCTATAAAGTTTAGAAAACCTTTTAAATAGAAATAGTAACACGCATGTTCCTACTAAACACTGCTGTGTTGAAACTTCAGTTAAAACTAATGCAGGTACGCACTGGAATGTGAACGTATCTTTGAAACTTGAACCGAGAAGAAAACTTTGACCGCGGAACCACAAAGGTAGGTTAAGCACCTTTTTAGGAGCAAACTTCGTGTAAGGAGATCGGCTAGCTTTTCTGAGGTTGGAATGCATTGCCATTTTGAAGTGTCACAAATATTTCGTATTTGACCTACACGTTTTGAAACAAACGTATCGAGTAGGTGCGGTCCATGGCGTCTACAAGCGTGGGGCTTGAGTAAACTCAAGTGGTGTTTGATTTTGTTTTGAAGGTTTATTTAGGGGTGTCAAGAAGAAACCAAGTCCTTGTTGTTTGGTGGGACCAGTTTTTAATTTGATTGCAATAGTTTGTTTTGATTTTGAAATGGCAGATGAAGATAAAACTACAAGATCTGGAAAGAGTTACAGGTTTGAAACGAGGAACACATACAAACAGGCAGAATCGATTGCAGCAGGGGATGCCAGTGAAATTTTAGAGATAGAAGAGATTGCAACTATGGGGAACATCGAGTCTGTTGAGAAAGGGGATAAGCATCAGGATGTCCAAGACATTATGAGTTTTTTTTAATGGGATTTAAAGCCGAGGTCAGAAAGTCACAGGAAGATTTAAGCGCGTCGCAGGCAGAGGTAAAGGGATAACTGGAACAAATGGAGGTGCGAATCAATGGTATAAAAGAGACGATACAGCTTAGTTGGGGCTCTTTTAAAGATAATTTAAAAAAAGAGGTCGATTAGCGTGTCCAGGGTATCGAACAGAATATTGTTAAAGGTTTATCCGAATTGAGAGACAAATTGGTAGAGGTTGACCAGAGACAGACGAACGATTTGCAAAATTATAAAAGGGAAATCAATATTAAGATTCAGGCTGATTTGGATAAGGTTAGGGAAATGAAGGGAGAAAACATTCAATTTAGGAAGACACATGAAGACAAAATTTGTGTGATCGAAGGGGAGGTACAAGGAATCGGAGAAAAAGATTTGTAACTTGGAAAGGGGACGAATGTGAATGATAGATACGGGGTTTTATAAGACGGGACGGGACACACTACCGAAATTTGAGGGAAGTAGGTGCGAACAACCGATGTTGTACCTGGACAGGCTTGACGAACTGATGGAGAATGAAAACGATGGAACACGACTTCAGATTATAGGTGCGACGTTGAAGGGAAGTGCAAAGAGATGGCACGGGATAATTAGGAAACAATACGACTCTTATGAGACATTCAAAATTCTTTTTATTAAACAGTATTGGGGACATGCACGACAGACAGAAGTTAGAAACCAACTGGTGACAGGACAATACACTGTAACGTGCAATTTTTGTAAGTTTAAACTTTTACGCTATCCTCTACTCATAAATAAATTTCTACAAATCACTTGTTATATCCTATATTATATTACGCTCCTGTCGGCTAGCGTACTTAAAATACATCGCTTTGAATAGCTGGTTGCATAAAGTTGGATTTACATTAATAAATAAATAATTATTCGTCGTATAAATTTCCTTACTTATGCTATTATCGAAGTGGAGATAAGAGGCGCTCAGATGTTATGGACAACAACGAGTATATATCGACAGATTAGCGAGGTTGAGTTCGTTGTGCTTTGTTCCCTATAAATTACGAGTTTAGTAGTAGTTAGTTTTGTGTTTGGGTCCGATATTACGTTCAAGATGCTGTTTCCTTGTTGCTTTACTGATTGTGTTTTGAGTTCTAGTTTGTCTTTTGTTACTATATGTAAATTTCGTTCCTTATGAGAATTATTCGTAACTTGCTTTCCAACTTAGTTAAAATTATAAACCGCTTATAATTGATTATAAAGTGCATCGTATTATAATTTGTACCTTATGTGGATATACGAGTCTAAATATAAACAGATAAGAAGTGTAGTTCTGCTTACCTTTGAAAGAGGTATGCTTTTGTCTGTAACTTGTTGGATTCAGAAGAAGTGCGCTTGTAATAACCACGAGCGGTTATGAACAGATGCGTGGTCGGTTGTTGTTCTTGGTTTCCGGTATATTAAGTACTTTGAGTGGTACGCGTTGCTTTGCTGATTGTGTCTTTAGTTGTTGTTCGTGTACAATAAAAAGTTTACTGTTTGCTTTTGCTTTGAAGAGAGTGTGGAAAAACGCGATGTTGTTTGTTGGAGCCAAGCTCCTTTTTCACTAAATAAACGGTGATAAAATACCAAGAACGGTATATAATTTGTTATAAAGTGTTGATAATGGGTATTTAAAGTGGTTTTGCGTATTAGTAATATTTACTCGTGCGGAGTTTGAATTGGTAATCATAACCTATTCAATTATATTCCTAGGTGTTTAATTCTTGTATAACGTTGGACGAAGATAAAATACGAAGAACAGTTGACGGACTTGCTTAGTGTTTGCACGTGTTTGACTAATAGTGTTTTTGTTGATTTATCTTTTTATAATGGAACTGTTGGTGCAAACTTCTAAATTCTTATTACTATTTTTCTTTACAATTTGTGTTACAAAATATTTCGGAATTATTGTCTCAGGAAATAGAACTAACAAGAAATTTATCAACGCTACCTGGTTCCATCAGCGTGATGGTGTCTGCTGCTAACCCCAGTGAAATACATAGGTGTGAGTTAGTGTAGAGTGTAAGCCATTTCATCCACACCCTCACAGTCAAGGGTGCAGTGCTTTGTTAGTGTAGGACATCGTGAGTCCCCCACTCCAATGGCAAGGAAGCGTTACTGAAGGACTTTCTGTAAGTGAACTATTTCCTATTTACTATTACTTTAAATATCTACCCGTTGTTTTTGCCATATCTTCGTCGTTTCTGATACCTTTTACAATAGACTTGCAGGCTATTTTAAAACATAGAGAAAAAAGAAAGAAAGAAAGAACAAAAAATATCAATACTACTAAATTACTCATACCAATTGTGTCTTACCTATTTATCTTTTGTTAACATTTTATCTGATTTATGTTTAATTGGTGTGTGAGGAAACGTTTCTACTACTCCCCAATATTACCTCACTTTGTATTAAAAGTTTTTGTACTGCTAGTACCGTTGTCATATTATATAGATTATTCAAACGTTTTTACCTTCTTTTACATTCTTTTACATGCTTTTACATTCTTTTTTTTCAGGTTTACTTAACTACTTTTATTGCAGGTTGGCTATTCTAATTCTTTTTTTTTCAGGTATTGTTAACACCTCTTTATAGCCCCGTACGTTATATGTTGGTCTGCTTTCTACAACCCCCCCTACTCTCCGATTGAGCCCGGTCACTTCTTTTTTTCCTCTTTGATTTACTTTTCGTTACGCACGGCTACGAGCCAACGTAACATAACTTTGGCGCCCAACGCGCCTGCCACTAGATTTACGTAACAACACAACAAGCATGGGTTCCAGAGAAGAATATGCAATCGACAAATATAATCAAGCACAACAGCTAACACCTAAATTTAGAGAGGAGGAGATAGTTCAACTTATATCTAGGCATATGGAGACCGAAATTGCACGGGCAGTAGCAGTGCAAAATATAAAAACACTGCGGCAATTCTTGGAAATGATGCGGAACTATGATTTGGCTAGAGACTACAAGCAGAGACACGATAGGGTAAACAATGATAGAAACAAGAACACGGAGGATAGGACGAGAACGGGGAACTGAAACGATAATAGGGAACGTGATATGAGTCATTTTCGAGACCACGATTATAGGAATCCAGGACAAAGGGAACAATTTAGGAACAACTGGAGTAGTAACGAACCGGGAAACGGGAATACTGAGACAAGACGGTCTGAGGAACACCGGGAACGATACGGACTGTTTGGACGGAGCGGTAGAGACGACGAGAGGAAGGATGGATACAGAGAGAGAGAAAAAGGTCCTGAACAGAATAGACACGGGAATGTCAGACACATAACGCTAAACAGGGAACATAAAGATGAATTAGAAAAGGAGCAATCACAGCTGGGACCATCTGGTTTACAGTTGGCACAAAAAAAACGCCAATTGTATGAATAGTTCTACAGTTGCTTTAGTTTAAGTTTGTTGAGTTTGGGTGATCCATTTAGTTATAGTTTTGTAAATACGTTTATTGATGATGGTAAACAGGACAGACGTTTACCTTTTATAAAAGTTGTGTTAAATAATTGTTCGTACGTAGCACTGGTTGACAGCGGTTCCGAGCTATCGCTTATAAACCAGGATATTGTAGAAAGGCATATTGCGATATTACAGGGAAAAATTAAGATTAGAAGAATTAAGTTATGGTCCACCATGAAAAAGAAGATGTCCGAAGTTAATGAAATGTTGCGAATACCAGTTATCTCAAATAGAAAATTGTTTGAGGAAGCAGAATTATAAATTGTGAAGGGGTTGAATCTGGATTTTATATTTGGGGTCGATATGATAGTTAAGTTCGGGATAAAAATCGATGGTTTGGATAGAACGATACAGTTGTAAATATAAAAAAGAATTCGGTGGATCCGAAGGTGAATTTAAATAAGGAACAGGACTTAGATATTGTGGATATTGAAGGTGGCACAGGAATGATAAATAAGGATAGCATAAGATTAGGAGTGGTTAATACAGATAGTCAGAAAAATATTATGGATGAAGGAAATGGTTGCATAGGATTAGGAGTGGTCAATACGGTTAGTCAGAAGGATATTAGGGATGAAAAGAATGGTTGCATAGGATTAGGAGTGGTCAATACGGCTAGTCAGAAGGATATTAGAGATGGGAATCATGAAAATATTGGATTAGGGACGAGAATTAATATAAATGTAGATACAGTTTGGTTATGTAGTTTGTTTGAGAAGATTGGTGATGAAGAACAGATCGGGATAAAAGATAAGAATAAAGTTAGGACATTTATTTGAGAATCATATAGGTTTATTTGACGAGAAAGTAAGATTTGCTACCCAATATACGCAGAAATTAAATAGTATCGATGAAAAGAGGTTTATTTTTGGTATTGGCGATAGGGTCGTTGTGAAAAGATTGTGCGTTTCCTTTTACCATATAAAGGGCCGTATGTCATTCGAGAAGTTTTTGCTAGGGGAAACACGTACAAGCTTGAAAACAGCAGAGGTGAGATCCGTGGTAAATTTCACATAGAAAAGTTATACCCTTATTTCCATGCAGAAAGTAATGTATAAAATATATAAACACAAGTATAGTTGTTCTTTTATTTAAAACTAAAACTGAATGTTCAGAAATTGGTTACTTGATAGTTTTAAAGTGGAATAAAAATAAAATTTTGCACTTGGTTGAAACAATTATTCTTACATGAAGGGCGAATTGTATTTTAATTGAAAATCAGGTGGGGTTTATATAGTGTATTTTGGCAGTAACAATGTTTATAAAAGCAATACATGGCTGTTGGGTATAATATTAAAATACATTACAATTAAATATAAAGCATTTTCTAATAAAGGCTTTGACAATTTTGCTATTTAGGCACTGTTTTTTTTAAAGAAAGAAACCTCTCCTGGTAGTTGAAGTATTTGGAAATAAGTGTAGTATGTATAATGTATAACTGTTTTATTTAAAGGCTGGTTCTATTACTAATAAAAAAAAATTTAGCATCTAGGGCAATTTAAATGAACTATAAAAGTTGACCAAGTGAGTAAATTTGGTATGTAGTATGTGAATACTGAATTGTAATCAAGGTTGTCTATTTAGATATAGTTTCTGTGTTTTGAATCTATGCAAATAATTTTGTAGAAGGCACTGGTAGCTTGGCTATGGACATTGTTTCTTTTTATACAAATGTCAGATAGATGACAAATTTAAAAAAAATAAAGTTAATTTCTAATTGTTCCTCGAATTTATCTATGTATGAAAGAAAATTAAGGTTTTGAAGCTAATAGAGTTTGTACAAAGGCATAAAACACTTACGATGATCACAGAGCATCCACGGAAATAAAATATTGATGTCAGTTATAAACAAGAATAAGACGTGAAGTTATTTATTTGAAGCATAATATTTGGTTGAGTAGCGTTTTGTCATCAAGGAACATCAAATACAATTTAATTAGGAACCAACATTCCAAAGAAAGAAGAGGAGTCGTGACCAGGCTTAAAAGACAGGACTTGACCAACAGGAGACAATTTGTGAGATTTCAGAATTGATTTAAGTGTTGATAGTATCGGCATTTCATTCTTAATTATTCAAATACACTTCTGTGTACTAAACATTTAAATTAATCACTACAACAAATCCTTTGATTTCACAGGATTACCTGATATTTAAAACCAG
Organism: Platerodrilus igneus; assembly: GCA_036346225.1. NCBI lineage: Eukaryota > Metazoa > Arthropoda > Insecta > Coleoptera > Lycidae > Platerodrilus > Platerodrilus igneus. The sequence goes on from JARFIW010000943.1 coordinate 2,122,996, forward strand.
CATCCACTTACAGAAATGTGAACAAGTCTACAACGAATCAGGAGATTGAGGTGTTATTAGTTATATCAGTTTTATGACAAATAAAATTGTCGAACACTTTAAAAGAAAGAGAGCTTTTTGATTTTTTTTACAAAAGACATAAGGTGAACCATCATTGCTAAGTAAAGGTGTTCACTGTAAGTTCCTCAGAACTTGGTTATAGAGATCGTGTTTTTATAACGTAAAGGGGCTCTGGTAGTTTACAAAATTTAACATCCAAAGGCAATTAGAACCCTTGCTTCTGGATGTGCTAGGATTAAATTATACACCTGAGATTATTTGTTTCTTGTTTTATGTTCATAAGGGCTAGGCCGTGGCTGAATGTAATTTCAAAATATTAGTTTTGTTAAAACTAATTATAGGCGGTTTCAGAGATTAGAACCTATCTAGCGAAAATTAAAAAAGTGTAATAAAGAAGTACTATCTTAGAGTTTGGTTGCCTATAGTCAGATCCTAATTATTAAGTTTTAAACGAATAAAAGTCCATTTCAATTTATATTCAGACTTCTACAACCTTCACACTTCTATAACATTTAGGAGGACACCACACATAAACAAAATAGTATATATTTATATATTGTTGTGGTTAAAAGTCATCTAGAGATCATCTAGCAATATTTCGTATAAATAGGAAGCCACAAACCCGAACAAAGGAGGAAAAGTTTATAGAAAGCTCAAATAATGTAAATACTAATCTGCTGTATGGAGTAACGTATTTATTAGGACACTCAGTATATTGAATTGTCAATGCGTAAACCCGTGATTAAAAAATGTTCAATTTTAATGATGAAGAAGTAGTGTTTTTAGATGAATAGTATATTTCGTAAGCGGAAGGATGTTGTTTCAAAGAGTTTCGTCTACTTTGATATCAAAGAACACAACGCATAAATGTGTAACTTTTATAAGAGATTTCATTTGATCGTGTTTTCAAAAGATTATGTAAAGCCGCGTTAACAAGCGCGTTATAAAGAATTTTCATGTTTAAAGTAATATCGTGCTTAAGTACCCCATAAAGGATTGATGTTATAGTAAAAATGCTTGTCGAATTTCATTTTATGGAAAGTAGGTGTATAATATTTTCGGTTAATAGTAATCTTGCTTTGCAAATAATGAAAAACGTGTTCTTTGACTTTCTAGAATAAGCGAGTCCAAGATTAGGATAAGAAATTTAAACATTCATTCAATTAAGACGAATTACAGCAATAAATCATAAAGATAGGAAGCGACTTTCACCAATTAGTGTAGCATGGGAATATTCGAACGATACATTATTGAAAGTTGCATCATTGATGAGAGCGCCTATTTTTAATTAATGAAGAAGCAGGGGCAACAACCAAAGTTACCTTCTAAATGCGTTCCATTTTTACGGGGTTTGTCTATAAACCCAATAGAAACCAAATACCGAGGTTAGTTGTTCATTCCTCCTTCATAGATCACGATGCATTTATATTGTGCAGTAAAACTACTAGAATTTTTAGTAGTGAAATTTTGCAGTGACGAAAAATTGTTTAAATGTATGGAATTAAGTATGATTTTGGAGTACGTTAAAATAGTTTCAAAAAATGGAGAATAAATGAACAATAATAACTAACTACTGCAAGATAGAGTTTTAATTTGAATAAACGTATTTATGAAACTGGAGTAGTGTTTAATGGTAAACTGACTATAAATTTTATACGATTTGAACAATCTTAGAGTGTTGGTGGATGACAAGCTAAACAGAGGCAACAACAATACCAACTATTTACGCGTTAAAATAGAATTACATTGTTTTGAAAATTATAAAGGGCAACGCTTGTATTTATTAATTAAGTTTCATGATAAGAGTATTTTTGTGTGAAGTTAGATTAAAGGGTCTGTACAAGCATGATAATTCGATCGAGGGAGTTGCAACTTGTGGTAAGGTTTTGCTCTTAGATAATAAGAATTATGAAACCTAACTGATCAGACAAGTTTATATCCGATTTTAAGGAGTGGATATTGAGTGATCTATCTTGTTTTAACTAAATTTGTACAAAATAACTATAATTTAGGGTAAGTGAGTAATTAATCTAAATTATATTTCTTTTTAGATATAGGATATTGTTTGTAAGACAAAGACTTGTAACTATGTTGGACGTTGCCTTTAAATTTTAATCTCTATGAAAGTTTTTTTTTTTGAGGTAATATGTAAGATATTGCTTGTTAGAGGAAAGCTGCTGTGGATGTAGTAATTGTTATTTAAAAGATTGTTTATTAAAAAATATTTTGCGTCATTATAAATTTGATGTCTAGTTCTAGCGGTTTTATTTAAATTGAGCATGCCGACAGAAAAGTCTCTAAACTATAGCGGTTTTACAAGGACCTGTTTTTGGCGTTTTATATGCTACAGTCACAAGAGCGGATATGCTCTTTGATATAACGGAATAGTAGTATATGGGACAACCTTATTATTGCATAACCGGCAATCCTTTACATTTATTTTCACTGTTTGCCCTACATGTCACAAAATTATTCAAATGTTCAAAATGTGCAGGAACTGTATCAGTGAATGGATACGGAGTTTTGAGAAATTGTATCATATGCATTAGCTTTAATGAATACCACTCGTATATGGTACCTGTTTGTCAATTTATTGTACGGATGGATTGGAAAAACTATGCGGTGCATCATTTTACTCCTTAAACTTCAGTACTAGAAAATCGTACTGTTAACCAGCCAGTGAAAAGATTGTTGAGATGTGGTAAATATTTGACAAAACCAATGGCACTGAATTTTCTAGTTAAATTGCCGACACCGTTTCTGCATTAAAGAAAAAAAGAAAACGCATCCTGAGAACAAGTACTTTACAGAAAATATACTTCTTTCTTCTACATTTACTGAATTAGACATTTTAGGAATTACATTAACAGACTTGTGATGACCTAGATAGCAAGATACGTTAGTTACGCGTGTGTTCAGCCGTAAGATAAGAAGAGATATTTGAATAATTTGACGGAAAAGGTCGTGAAAGCAGAGGGCTAGCCATTTTCTCTCATCCGATGTTTTAAAGCCTTCTAGAAGAGATAAATTAATTAAAACCCTTTTACCTCAAATGAAAATTAAATTATTCAAGCACTTATCGTTTGACTTATCGGACAGAGATCTCAATTCGTCTTCTCTGCCAATGAGTAAAAAGTGTCTGATGGTAAAAGATTTTCATCATCTAGCGCGAATTAATATAGTTTGTGGGAATTAGTTATGTAAGGCTACATTCCCTATCTTGTAAGATACAAACTTCACTGCTATTACGGATACGATCCGTAACATAAAATGGAATAGCTCTACAAATTACTACCACGTTAAAAGAAAAACCGCGGAATTGCATCACAGTTAATTAGTATAGCGTTTAAAATACGTACAGCTTTATAAGTTTATGGGTACTATTTTGTATCCTATCACCGGAACCGGCAAACTAAGGTCTTATTAGTATACAACTCTGACTTAATATTGGTTTAGTTAGCTTAGATGTTACTCGTATCACTAAGCTACGAAGGCAAAAGAACGGGAATACAAGCTAGACAGACAGAGCAAAGAAAATGAGACGTCGCAAAGCCAAAAGAGGAAATTATCTACATTGCTTAAAAATATAAAAGTAGTCATGTCCAATGATATTTATAACGCTTCATGAAAACTGGAAATGCTTTTAGTAGTTATTGCGTTCAAATTCTAAGCCACTTTATAACCACTGCTTTATATAGTAGTTGACTTTACTTATTTTGAAGGTAGTATATCCTACTTCGATGTTAATGTTGTTTCTTAAATAAATTCTTAGAAACGCTTATCTATCATCCCATAAATCATATTTACAAACTGTATTTTATGCATGGGTTAACTGTTATACGTCTGTGCTGATTTTTAGCCTTCGAGGTTTAGGCCCTACCAACTTATAGTGAGTGCAATATTTTCAATTCAGGCCCTCTAAGGTCAGAGTAAATAACCATCATTTTAAGAAAAACATTTACAACTAAAAGATGTTGAAAAAAGGTTGCGCCAAATATAGTTATACTATAAAATGAAGCTGAAGTAATCTAGTTATATTATATTGAAATTCCTAAAAGGCTAGATTGATGCAGGTACTTGTAATAGAAAATCACAGGATTTTTGCTGACGTGAAACAAAAACTATGCCGAAGCTACTTTTGGTATCACTGAACCGAAATAATTATCCTGAATATGTGGGTAAAATAGTAAATGGTTTATTAATGAAGACAGAGTTGCGAATATACTAGGTTGCTGTTTGCACTTCATTCATTTATTAGTGGGCACAGTAAAAGCTGTAACCCAATTAACTTACTTGATAGTAGATGTGCTTAGTTCTGGTGTTTAGTGCAAGGCGAAGTGTGTGTATGGAAAGTGATTCTTGCTCTCATACGTATACCCTAACAGTTCGTTCTATAAATTGGCATAAGTTGTACATATTTCAGGGAAATGTAAAGGCGACTGCCGTTACTGATGAACGATACAAACATAACAGAACTTTTTTTTATATTATTCTACAGTAACTTGCGAGCTCAATAAGCCCCGATTTTCAAAAGACAGAGTTAATATTTTCTTAACTGTATGTCTTTTTCAGTTCTATTGGAATCGGTTACAGAACATCATAATGCAAATTATTGCTTCAATTCAGATGCATAAGTATTATATTTATCTTCTAATGCCAGTAATGATGGACGTATGTATTCAAAATAACGGATCGTTTTTAAAAATAAAGGAATGTTTAATTATCTAACAAGTAGACCAAAGCAATATGTGAAAGACCAAATTATTTAAAGAAGTGATCTAAAAAGTTTGTTTTTATTTAAGGGACTGTAATTTAATTTTATTGTTTACAAATTTACTGATGAAGTAAATGACTTGTGATTCCATTGATGAAAGTAAATATGTGATTTAATATTAGGTCTTCGGTCCTGGAACTGGTTAGACACTTACCATCATGGTTCCCTAGTTTGAACTAACCTACACATTTCTCTGAAATTTGCACAGTCTGCATCTATCACCATCTGATCGAGGTCTAGATCTACCTCCTTTTTCCTATTTCTGCTTGTAATATATCCCACATTGTTCCCCAAAAATGCCTTAGAACGTGTTCTGCTCTTATATTTCTCCTATTTTTTTTCACAGACATCCTTGCTCCCCCACTACTTCCATAACCTATTTGTTATTAACTTCGTCTGTCCATGCTATCATCCTCATACATCTGAAGCACAGCATTTCAAAAAGCTGTTACCGTTTTTCTGTCTGTTTTTCCGACTGCCCGAATTTCATAGGCATACTGTACTGTGCTACACCTATGCTTTCAACAATTTTCTTCTTATTTCTATGTTTGTTGCCTTTCATTATAGGCGCTGTTCTTTCTTGTTAGATGCAGTTCGGTCCCCTTCTATTGTTTTACAATTATATACCCTATTTCTGCAGCATTCAGTGGTTGTGAGGGGGGGGGAGCAGCCTGTGGCTGCCAAGTTCCCGCAGCACTTGGACATTTACCGATTTAATATTTTTTCCAATGTATTTTTTCGCACAGTCAACATTAGCTGCATATATTTCACAACCAACACCTGTAGTTGTTTATAATAATCATCAGATTTATCTGCGCTTATTTTTTCGTCATTAGGTTTTCCGTCGCAAAACTTGCTGGACACGTACCTGCACTTATATGTATTCTGAGCTAGCCTACACAGTTCCCTGAAATTCTCACACAGCCTGTATACAGCTCGGTTCCCCTTCTATTGTTTTCTAGTTTTATGCCACATTTCATCGAGATTCAGTGAAGGGGTTAAGCAGCCTGTGGCTGCCAAGGTTTCTCAACACATAGACATTTGCCGAATTAACAGTTTTCCAAGAAATCCTTTCACACAATTAACATTATTAGAGAATATTCCCCAATCAATAGTGTAGTTGCTTATAATAATAATCATATTTAAGTACAGTTACTTTTTTCGTCATTAATTTATCTATCTCGGGATTGGTTGGATGCATACTTCCATTGATTTCTATTCTGAGCTAGCCTACAGATTTCCCTCTATATATTTCCTCCTATAGCCTACATCTTTCACTATCTGTGTGCAGCAGTTTAATCTAGGTCTACCTCTACTTCTCTTTTTTCCTATCTCTGCTTCTAATATATTCCGCACTATTCCCTTATGCTGTAGTATGTGGCCTATCGTCCTATTTCTCTCTCCTATTTTTTACCGTTTTCTACATATTTCTTTCTTCCCCTGCCATTTTTAGTACCTCTTCATTCTTAACTTTGTCTGTCCATGATATCTTCATCATACGTCTGTAGCACCACATTTCAAAGGCTTCTACCTTTTTCTTATCCGCTTCTTCTACTGTCCAGGCTTCACAACCGTACAGTGCTGTGCTCCACACATATGTTTTGAGCAATTATTTCCTTGTTTCTATGTTTGTTGTCTTTGAACACAGTAGTTGTTTTTTCTTGTTAAATGTAGCTCGACCTTGTGCTAATCTTTGTTTTATATCTTTTGCGCTTTTCCCATCTTGCGTTATTCGGCTTCCAAGGTAGCAGAAATCCTTAACCTCTTGGAAGTTTGTGTTACATATTTGTATTCTTGTTTTTGATTTATTTTCACCTCCTTTGCATACTGGTACTTTAGCTTTATTGTTGTTAATTTTCATACCGTATCTCTCTGTTAGAACCGTTCCCATTTCTCATTAAGAGCAGCTTCTAACTCTTTTTTACTAGATGCTAATACCGCTATATCATCTGCAAATCTAAGCATATCAACCTGAATAGTAATTCCAAATGTCTTCCAGCATTTGACAGTATTCATTGCCTCTTCAATGTACAAGTTAAAAATTAATGGAGATAAGGCACATCACTGTCTCACCCCTTTCCTGATGTTAACTTCTCTAAGTTCCTGCTCTAATTCTATTACTGCTGTTTGCTCTTTGTATAAGCTATCTACTATTCGTCTATCCCTATAACTCATTCCAATTTTTTTTAATATTTCAAATATTTTTTTCCATTTTACATTGTCGAATGCTTTTTCCAGATCTACAAACCGTATATACACGCTTTCCCCTTTTTCTATTGTTTTCTCCATTATCGCTCTCAGAGCTAAAATAGCCTCCCGTATTCCCCTGTTTCGTCTAAACCAAAATTGGTCTTCTCCTAGTATTTCGTCAGCTCGTATTTCCGTTCGTCTTTGTATAATTCTAGTTAATATTTTTGATATGTGTGCTGTCTAACTTATTATTCGAAAATTTTCACATCTATCTGCGCCTTTGTTTTTTGGCGTAGTTCCTATGACGTTACGTTTGAAATTTTTGGGTATTTCGCCTGTCTCATACATATAGCTTACAAGTTGGAAGAAACGCTCTGTTATTGCTTGTCTAGCGGGTTTTAGAGTTTCTACTTGCACCTTATCTGTACCCGGCGCCTTACCATTTTTCAGACCCTTTAATGCTTATTCAAACTCATCTCTAAGTATAGGATATCCCAAGTCATCATGTTCAATGTCTGATTCCTGTTCTAATACAGTTAGTTGGTCTCCTGCATATACATTCCCTATATAATCTTGCCACTTTTCTATAATGACGTTTCCTCCAGCGTCCCTTAATTTTTGCTACAAAATTTTATATCCCTCAAACTGATTCTAATTATTTTGTATGCTTCATCTGTCTTTCCTATTTCCATCTTAGTTTGTACCTCTTCGCACTTTTCATCAATCCATTGTTCTATAGCTTTCCCGCATTTGCGAATAATTTCCCATTTTATGGCTTTGTATCTTCGTCTTTCTTCTGTTAAATTCAGGATATCCTTTGTTATCCAAGGTGTCTTATTCTCTTTTCGTGTATACCCCAGAATATCTCTGGCCGCCATGTCTAGGCTGGATTTAATGTTATTCCATTCTGTTTCTACTTCCTTAGTATCAGAATTTTCCCGATATTTTTCAGCAATTCATTTGACTCTTTTTCGAATCTTTCTTGAATATCTCTATCTTTTAGTTTCTCTAAGTCAAAGTGTCTCTTTCCGTTTCTTTTTTTCAAATTTTTAAATTTAAGTGCAGTCTTCATAATTACGATGTTGCGGTCAGTGTCTATATCTGCTTCTGCTGGTTCTTGACCAATAAGGGACAAAAATGGGCGCAAATCAAAATCTTTGAAGGTGTATGCATGTCTATTTGTACGTTATGTAGCGAGGGCAATTCACCTGGAATTAGTAACCAGCTTAACTACCAAATCATTTATTTTAGCACTCAGAAGTTTTACTGCTCGTCGCGGAAAACCTTCAACCATCTCTTTCGACAACGGTACCAATACTGTTGGCGCCAATCGAGAACTGCACGAAATGGGAAAATTTTTTAAAAGTCCATCAGTTATTTTAAGTGAATTAATTACTGCTTCAAATGAAGTCAATTGGAACTTTATTCCAGCAATCTCTCCACATTTTGGTGGATTTTGGGAGGCTCGCGTTAAGTCAGTAAAGCATCATCTTAAAAGAGTTGTTGGCAATTCATTCACTTTTGAAGAGCCTGCCACACCACTTTCACAAATGGAGTCTGTTGTTAATTCTAGACTTTTGTCTTCCTTTTCTAATGATCCAAACTACCTTAACCATTTAACTGGCATTTTTGGTCTGACGACCAACAACCTGCATACCAGATCCATGCCACGATGACATTCCAGTTAAACAGCTATCATTATACCAACGTATTCGACAAATACAACATTTTTGGGCTCGTTGGAGCAAATACTATACTGGGGAACTACAAGTCCGTATGAAGAGACTCAAGAATCAACCTTCGTTAATCAAAATCCAAATGGTCCTCATCAAGGACGATCGCGTTATTCCATTATGTAGCGACTAGGAAGAATTGTAGAACTACATACTGGTAAAGATAGTATCTCTTGTGTAGCGTCTATCAGGACTGCTAATGGAAACCTCAAAAGGGCATTTCTCTAGTTATGTCCTCTTCCCATCGAGGAATAGAACAAGTGATTTTCAATGGGTATTTTTAGACATTTTGTTTTAACTTTGTAATAATCTTTAACAGTGCTACTTTATACATACATGTTATTTTAAAAGCTCTGGCATTTCAAGGTCGGGAATATATTTAGAATTAGTTACACCACATTTATTTAGCTGGGTTCTCCGACGCTTAATTTTGTACGTCGTTGTAATCACGTCACTGGTCTGTATAATAAAACTCGCCGAAGATTATTAATTTAACCATGGTAGGGTGAACGTGTAGTTACTGTTTTGTGTTGGTACTACATTCTCTAGCAAATATATTTTAATTTCTGTTTGTAAACAAGTTCCATTTCGAATAGATCTGCACCTTACCGAAGTTCTAAATTACTAGAACAAGTGAAATGGCTTGCGTGTTCTAATGAGCTGAAGAGCCAAACTACAGGTCCAACCAATGTAGTAGAATCGTTAGTGAAGAACCAGAGAGCAGCGGCTCTTTCGGTTCTTAAATTGGCAGAGACTATAGGGGTCGGTATGGCAGTCTAAAACACGCTACGGCGATATGGAAGGCAACGGGAAACCACCACATTACCTCCCAAGTACACAGCGTACCTGAATAATAATAAAATGATGGCATTCTCTGGACTAAAAGATTCCGAAGTTAAAATAAGCCCCCATTCGGATCTTCGGAGGATGCGATCGGAGAGTTCAGAATAAGAATCGGGAACATTTTGCGAGTCGGAGCGTGGAAAGTTAGAAGCATGAAGCAAGTAGATAAACTAGAGAACCTAAATATCGAAATGAATAGGTTAGCACTAGAAATAGTAGGAATCAGCGAAGTTTGGTGGCCAGAGGCGGGGGATTTTTGGAGTGGTGACTTCAGCGAAATTCATATAGGAGCAGAGGAAGGAAATTTGGGGTGGGATAGTTATGCGGAAAAAGATAGAATACTGTGAGAAAATTACTTACAAGAGAACGAAAAAGTACTCATGGTTAGATTAGAATCTAAACCGAAAAACACAGTAATAATACAAGTATACATGGCTACCTCTAGCTACAGTGACGAAAAGGTAGAAGCGATCCACAAAGACATCAAAGACATATTAAGATACGTAAAAGGACATAAAAATTGAATAATTACGGGGGATTTTAATGCAGTGGTAGGTGCGGGTAAGGAAAGAGCAGTAGTAGGTTTATTTGGTTTAGGCACTAGAAACGACGGGGGAAATAGGTTGGTAGAATTTTGCGACAAGAACTAATTAATCATCCCAAACATATTATTTCAACACCATGCTAGAAGGCGAACACACTTCACACACACACACACTTCATACACCCATGCGCGCGCACACACACGCGTGCGCATACTGCATAAACACATTTCTGAGTGGTTCTCTTTCTTTCGTTCTCTCCTTGTACCCCAACCCCGTGTGGGCGCGGGAATAAAATAGTCCCATGGTACGCCCTGCCTATCGTAAGAGGCGACTAATGCGGTCCGACACATGCATACACACAAACACACACACAAACATTCATACACATACACACACACTTCATGCATACACATACACATACACACACACATACTTAATAAACATCCACATTTCTATTTAGTTCTCCTTTCTTTCGCACAAACCCTCACATACTCATACATCAACACACACACACACAAACGCGCGCACGCACACGCACAGACATACTCATACATAACTACACTGGGAATAGGTTTTATTTTCTTTTGTGCGATTCTTAGGGTTTTTTGTGGTTCTTGTATTTGTTGCTTGGTGTTATTGTTTTGGGGTTCTTTCTTTTGTCCTTGTTCCTTTCATTCCACATTCATGCCTTTTTCCTGTGGCTGTGTTACTTTCTGTCGGTCTTCGTGCTGACTTAGTATATTTTCCGATCCACTTCTAGTGGTAGGTGCTTTCTAGTCCGTTTTTTTCTTCGGAAACCACGACTTAGTCGACTTTAGGACTAGTTAGCATTTCTGTTCTTTGGTTCTTCGGTTGTTGCGATTCTTGAGTACCACAGTTTGAGGTAATTTCATTTTCCTTTCCATCCCACATTTTTGTTGTTCCCAAGCATAATTTGAGACTTGACACTTTTGTCATGTTGGCTGTTACTTTTGGTTTCCTTACTCGCTTCTTTCCTTTACTGTTGGTTTTCTGCAGTTAACCAATCTTCGTTTGAGGTTGAAGACTTCACTGTTTATTTTCTGAATTAGCATCCGTCCTTTGACGACTTTTACAGTGTTAACGCCATTCTACTTTTGTCCTTACTCCTTGCTACTGCTTTCTCTGTGCTTTTTTTCATTTTCTTTTTTGTTTGTTTTGTCCGGTACCTTGGTTCCTCGAGGCGGATGAGAATTGCTTTATCAAATTTCGGAGCGCTTTTTTAGGGTTTTTTTTTATTTCGTTAAGCAAATTTTTTTTTTTAATTCTTTCTATTATTGTTTGTTGGCCTTTCGAGTCGAATATCCGTTTTTTTTTTGGTTGGTTATTTACTTCGAAGTTCTAAAATACTAGAACAGGTGAAATGGTTTGCGTGTTCTAATGTGCTAAAGAGCCAAACTACAGGTCCAACCAAAGTAGTAGGGTCGTTAGTGAGGAACCAGACTATGACAGGTCCCCGAACGAGGGCAGCGGCTCTTTCGGTACTTAGATTGGCAGAGACTATAGGGGTCGGTATGGCAGTCTAAGACACACTACCGCGATGTGGAAGGCAACAGGAAACCACCACATTATCTCCCAAGTACACAGCGTACTTAAATTGTAAATAGACATGATGGCATTCTCTGGGGTAAAAGATTCCGGAGTTAAAATAGTCCTTCATTCGGATATCCAGGAATGTACTACTTCGGAGGATGTGTTAAAAATAAGAGTAGGGAACATTCTGCGAGTCGGAGCGTGGAATGTTAGAAGTATGAAGCAAGTAGGTAAGCTAGAGAACCTAAAATCGAAATGAATAGGTTATCACTAGACATAGTAGGGATCAGCGAAGTTCGGTGGCCAGAGGCGAGAGATTTTTGGAGTGGAGACTTCAGGGTAATTCATATAGGAGCAGAGTAAGGAAATTTGGGGGTGGGGATAGTTATGCGGAAAAAGATAGGATACTATGTAGAAAATTATTTACAAAAGAACGAAAGAGTACTCAAAGTTAGATTAGAATCTAAACCGGTAAACACAGTAATAATACAAGTATACATGCACACCTCTAGCTACAGTGACGAAGAGGTAGAAGCCGTCTACAAAGATATCGAAGACATATTAAGTAAAAGGACATGAAAATTTAATAATTACGGGGGATTTTAATGCAGTGGTAGGTGAGGGTAGGGAAGGAGCGGTAGAAGGTTTATTTGGTTTAGGCAGGAGAAACGACAGGGGAAATAGGCTGGTAGAATTATGCGACAAGAACAATTTAATCATCACAAACACATTATTTCAACATCATGCTAGAAGACGATATACGTGAAAGATGCAGGAGATATAGGAAGATATCAAATAGATTACTTTCTTGTTAGACAACGGTTTAGGAATCAAGTAAAAGACTGTAGAAGCTACCCAGAAGCAGATATAGATATTGACTACAACATCGTAATTATGAAGACCGCACTTAAATTTAAGAATGTGAAAAAAAGAAAAGGAAAAAAGCCCTTAGACTTAGAGAAACTAAAAGATAAAGATATTCAAGAATGATTCGAAAAAAAGTCAAATGAATTGCTGAAAGATATCGGGAAAATATCTGATACTAAGGAAGTAGAAACAGACTGGAATAACATTAAATCCAGCCTAGACATGGCAGCCAGAGATATTCTGGGGTATACACAAAAAGAAAATAAGAAACCATGGATAACAAAAAAAATCCTGAATTTAATAGAAGAAAGACGAAAATACAAAAATAAATCAGACGAAACAGGAAAACAGAGATACGAAGCCATAAAATGGGAAATTATTCGAAAATGCAGGAAAGCTAAAGAACAATGGATTGATGAAAAGTGCAAAGAGGTACAAACGAAGATGGAAATAGGAAAGACAGACGAAGCATACAAGTTAATTAGAATGAATTTTAGGGATATAAAACCGTATAGCAAAAATATAAAGGACGCACAAGGAAACGTCATTATAGAAAACGTAGAGAAAGTGGGTAGATGGGAAGAATATATAGGGAATTTATATGCAGGAGAGGAACTAACTGCATTAGAACAGGAATCAGACATTATGATGACTTGGGATATCCTATACTTAGAGATGAGTTTGAATTAGCATTAAAGAGTCTGAAAAATGGTAAGGCGCCAGGTACAGATAAGGTGCAAGCAGAAACTCTAAAAGCCGCTGGACAAGCAGTAACAGAACGTCTCTTCCAACTTGTAAGCTATATGTATGAGACTGGCGAGATACCCAAAGATTTCAAACGTAGCATCATAGTAACTATACCAAAATAGAAAGGCGCGGATAGATGTGAAAATTTTCGAACAATAAGTTTGACAGCACACGTGTCAAAAATATTAACTAGAATTGTACAAAGACGAATGGAAAAACGGACGGAAGAAATACTAGGAGAAGACCTATTTGGGTTTAGGCGAAACAGGGGAACACGGAAGGCTATTTTAGCTCTGAGAGTGATAATGGAGAAAACAATAGAAAAAGGGAAAAGTGTATATATTTAACTTGTACATAGAAGAGGTAATGAATACTGTCAAATGCAGGAAGACATTTGGAATTACTATGCAGGGACAAAATATTGATATGCTTAGATTTGCAGATGATTTAGCGGTATTAGAGTCTAGCAAGAAAGAGTTAGAAGATGCCCTTAATGAAATGTAAACGGTTCTAACAGAGAGATACAGTATGAAAATTAACAAATCTAAAACTAAAGTTCTAGTATGCAAAGGTGGAAATAAATCAAAAACAAGAATACAAGTATGTAATATGAACTTACAAGAGGTTAAGTATTTCTGCTACCTAGGAAGCCAAATAACGCAAGATGGGAAAAGCACAAAAGATATAAAACAAAGATTAGCACAAGGTCGTGCCACATTTAACAAGAAAAAGCAACTTCTGTGCTCAAAGACCACAAACATAGAAACAAGGAAAAGATTGCTTAAAACATGTGTGGAGCACAGCACTGTATGGCTGTGAAGCCTGGACAGTGGGAGAAGCGGACAAGAAAAAGGTAGAAGCCTTTGAAATGTGGTGCTACAGACGTATGATGAAGATATCATGGACAGACAAAGTTAAGAACGAAGAGGTACTAAAAATGGTAGGGGAAGAAATAAATATGTGGAAAACGGTAAAGAATAGGAGAGATAGGATGATTGGTCACATACTACGGCATGAAGGAGTAGTGCGGAATATATTAGAAGCAGAGATAGGAAAAATGAGAAGAAGAGGCAGACCTAGGTTAGACTACTGCACACAGATAATAAAAGATGTAGGCTGTAAGAGTTTCAGGGAGATGTGTAGGCTACTCCAGAATAGAAATCAATGGAGGTACGCATCCAACCAATCCCAAGATGGATAAACTAATGACGAAAAAATAACTGTGCTTAAACCGGATGATTATTATAAGTAACTACAGGAATTGCTTGGGCAATATTCTCGAATAATGTTAAGTGTGTGAAAGGATTTAGTGGAAAACCATTATTTCGGCAAATGTCAAAGTGTTGGGGGATCTTGGTAGCCACAGTTTGCTTAACCCCTTCACTGAATCTCGGTGAAATAGGGCATAAAATTAGAAAACAATAGAAGGGGAACGAGCCGAATACACATGCTGTGTGAGAATTTTATGGAATTATGTAGGCTAGCTCAGAATATAAATAAGTGCAGGAACGTGTCCAGTTTTGAGACGGAAAACCTAATGACGAAAAATAAGCGCAGATAAATCTGATGATTAGTATAAACAACTAGTTGTTGGTTGCGAAATTTTTGCAACTAATGTTGACTGTGCGAAAAGATGTACTGGAAAATATATTACATCGGTAAATGGATAAGTGTTGGGGGAACTTGACAGCCACAGGCTGCTTACCCCCCATTCACAACCTTACATGTGATTTTTGCAATGTTCCACCCGAGGGTACTACATTGGTCAGGAAGCGAGTTTTTTTACCTGGAAAATTTGGAACCCTTGCTGTTGCAAGCAAGGTAGGGATCTTTAACGTGCGTGACAATGCACACACACGGGACCTCTATTTTACCTCTCATCCGAACGAGGGTGTATTTTTGTGAAAAATGCTCGCCTAACATTTTTCAAGAAGTCAGCCGTGTCGAGATTTGAACCCAGGATCTTGGGATCCGTAGTCTTACGCTTACTACATTGATCCACGGCGACGCCTCCCCATTCACAACCACTGAAGGTTGGAGAAATAGGGTATATAACTGTAAAACAATAGAAGGTGACTGCACTGCATCTAACAAGAAAGAAGAGCGCCTATGAGGAAAGACAACAAACATAGAACAAGAAGAAAATTGTTGAAAGCATATGTGTGGAGCACAGCACAGTATGCCTATGAAATACGGGCAGTCTGAAACGCAGACAGATAAACGGTAGCAGCCTTTTGAAATGCTGTACTTCAGATGTATGAGGACGATAGCATGGACAGACAAAGATAAAAACAAATAGGTTATAGAAAAAGTAGGGGAACAAGGATATCTGGGAAAAAGATAAATAGAAGGGCAGAATACGTTCTAAGGCATTTTTGGGGAATAGTATGGGATATATTACAAGCAGAGATAGGAAAAAGAGGTAGATGTAGCCCTAGATCAGACAGTGATAGATGCAGACTCTGCAAATTTCAGGGAAATCTGTAGGTTAGTTCAGAATAGGAAACAATGATGGTACGCGTCTAACCAGTTCCAGGACTGAAGACCTAATGATGATGGTGATTTACTTAAGCAAATTTTTTCTTTTTTTCTCCTTCCCTACTTTTGCTTTTCTACCCCGACCTTTTAATTTTGCTGGGTGTGGATTTGTTACGTTTATCTTTGTTCGGCATAAACTAAAATACACCTTTTTGCTTTTAATTCATTATTTATTCACATAGATGCTGTTTCTACTTTTCAATACTCCAATACCATTCTGTATATTTCACCTTCTTATTTATTAAATTTTCAATGAAATACATTTGTTGCGAATTTGGAAATTTTCCGTTCTAAATGAAATAGTTTGTACCTTGTTTTGGATGTCCTCTGGTTTGCTACATATTCTGATAACGTAAAATTACTTCCTAAATGCAACCTAGAAACTCGTCGAAATAAGTTATTGTACTATTTTATAAGTGTCTTCAAGTTTCTAATCACCTCTTGGCATGTTGTGATAACGCGAGGTTTGAATGTTGAATTCTGCTTTCAAAAACGAATTGAATCTAATGCTGCAGCTCGTGGTTGGTAGTATTTTCTATTTACTCGCTCTGGTACTTTAAGGGTGATGCACGATTTTTTTCTTGTTGACAAGTAGCGGATATCTTGGGTGCATCGGTAAGTTCTCCCGCGCATACTCATATTAATAAGATCATCTTTTAGCTCTTAACTGTGAGCCAAATTGTTTTTATGTAGGCTCGACTGTTCGTTGCAACAGGAAAAACTGGTGCTTTTTACTCGTAGATCGCCGTTGCCGATATGGTGATTGGATCCGACTAGCGTGGCGATTCTGTGCTGAGTCACGTCCGCTGGCGTGTAAGACAAGGAGCCAGCCTCGTGCAGGTATATGACTTGTTTGGTGTATGTACATTAAGATATTACCCTTTATCAGCGTTTGGTGTAGTTATGTGCCAATACACTTGGAAACGTAGGACTATTGTTGGTTGCTATACATAAATATAGAATCGTCTTACAG
The DNA here is from genome assembly GCA_036346225.1 of Platerodrilus igneus. Taxonomy (NCBI): domain Eukaryota; kingdom Metazoa; phylum Arthropoda; class Insecta; order Coleoptera; family Lycidae; genus Platerodrilus; species Platerodrilus igneus. The sequence goes on from JARFIW010000943.1 coordinate 2,139,817, forward strand.
GTACGACGCCCAATTTTTAACAAAACCAAAACGTTTATCAAAAGAAACTCACAAGTTTTGTGATTAGTTTGATTGGTTTTACTGATTTGTTGTTTTGTTTTTTTTTGTCAAATACGTGATGCGCACTTCGAATCCAAACTAATAATTTGTCCATATAGTATACTTGTGGGTGGTTAAATAGCAACCTTCGGTTCATTTCTTTCTGGTTTGTATCGAATTAATTTTTTTTGTATATCCTAGTTAGTTTTGGGTGTAAATTTTTCGGGATTCGTAAGCATGGGAGACGTTACCATCTAAATTAGTAATGGGGAATTTAGGAACATATTAAGTAATGTTGCCGTCATACTCTTTATTTTATACTATAGAAATTCTTTTGAAGAGTATGGCAAAGGAAAGGGGTAGAGTTTTTTTTAAGTGGGTTCTCCTTTTTTTATGTAACTTGTTGCCTAATTAGACGTTTTTCTGTTACATAGTTCTTTTGTTCTAAATTAATGTGTGCTTTTATTTCAAGCCTATCTTTTACTTTTATATTGGTAATGCTCTGCCCACTCGCCGATTGAGCCCGGTCATTCTTGATTTATATTTCAGGCCGCGTCGTGGTACGTAGCAACTGGAACAGTACACAGAACCAACGCTCTCCGACCAATTTATCCATAGCGAATCTCAAAAAAAAATTCAACTGGCTGGTCTATCGGAGGATGCTACAATGTCAGCAAGGACAAGGTTATAACATATGTACACGTTAACCAAGATATGGAAAGGTTTATTGGAATATCTTCGATCCTGTTACTTGTAAAGAAAAAATGTAACTTTTGAAAATTGCAAAATTAAACTTAGTAAAGCAATACTAAATAAGCACTTTCAGTTTATCTCAGGCTCTGTACAAATATGCTTTTGGGTTCAGAAAATAATAGACACTAAACTTTATCGAACCGCAAAAGTAGTCCTACAATGGTAGTATAGAGGCATCTACCACATAAAATACAATAGAAAACAATGGATCTTAAGTATGTAGAACTTTAAGCATTATACGCCCAGCAAAATGATACACGTTTTGCTTAGGGCATGCTCTTTCAAAGGAGGTTAAGTACTAAACATCTCTGTAGTGCGAACTTGCCGATCTCAAAAGGAGAGCTATCACGGCAATGGAGTGTCGATATGATCTACTGTGAGTACATGAAAAATCTGGTTTTACGTTTAAAGGTTTACTGTTAGTAAATATAGATAATGAACCTTATCACTCGACGCTTGTTAAAAGGCTAACTTATGCCTGAAACTGTAGCTCTTTAATCGAATATAATGGCTAACAATAAAAATGGGAACAAAATAAGTTATAAATAGAATTATTAGCAAAAGCCCATAACATTAGTTGTTATATAATTATAGACAAAAAAAACCAAGCACTTCTACCTTACCACGGCTATCTCAAACCGTCGAATAAGCAGTTATATTTCGAGAAATATTATGTGCTCATATGGTTAGGAGGGCTGTGGTGACGACAAAGTAATCACAAAGTGTAGGGTGAAAATAGGTGCACAGCAGAATTTTGGAAGAGATGTATGCAGCATATGAAAAATAATATTCAAACCTGGAACAAACGAGAACAGTTACTCGATGTTACCACTGTGTATTTGTAATAGACTTCGATACAGATTATACAAGTTTGTCTATTTTTGATTAAATGAGTTGTTCAGTATATGAATTTTATTAATTATATCGTTAGTTTAGAGGAAACTTAAACCATGTTTTGCATAAAATTTCTATTCGTCTTTTGTCAGGCCTAGTATAATTACAAAAACAAAGGTTATAGAGTATGTAAAGTCAATTTTAGGACCATATTAACTGCAGACATTTTACAACGTGCCGTGGTAGACATAAGCTTTGAGTTGCTCCAACTATTAACATGCTTTTGACCTAAGGTATATATATATATATATATATATAATATATAATATATTTATATTTATATATATATAATATATAATATATTTATATATATAATATATTTATATATAATATATTTATATATATATATATAATATATTTATATATATATAATATATTTATATATATATATATATATATATATATATATATTGCTATGAATTAACAGGAACTATCGAGCCCCGACGTTGGGCCGTCCAATATAAAATTGATATGATAACGCCGTACTCGGTGTCAATGGCGCTTTCTTATTTAACTCCACCTCTCTGTGTTTTCCTAATCAAATTTTACTCCCACTAATTGTACTTATTATTCTGGCATGGCTAGCTTTTATTATTCTACACAGAGTGCACAACGTTATGATCAATTTTTCTCTCTTTTACCCCTTTATGATTACCTCTTTGTTTGAATTATAAAATGAAGTTAATTAATTCCATATAATGAAAAAAATATTATGTACAGGTTTTGAAAATTATTAAAATACACGTTTCAATCAATCAATATTATAAGTCTTATTTATCTAAAAATTCATATGCTTTGCAATCAATCTAAAGTCACCAAAAACTCCCCTTTTTATCAAAGAAGCCTGGAACGCTCTAAACCGTTTTATAATCATACGTACTTTTAACGTATGCCAAGTTTGTTGCTGACTCTGTTACACTTTTATATTAATTAAATAAATTCAATATTCAAATTCAAATAGAAAAAATGTCTTAAAACTTATAAGATCTAACCTGCTCTGCTTACTTCGTATTATATCATAACTAATTAGAATCCTTTTGAATGCATGTTTAATTACATTAATTATCATTTTCTTCTAAATAGCGTGCTTCTACTGTAAAACATCGTTGTTTGCATTACTTAAAATTACTAAAGCTCTATATACAGGGTGTTAAATATTTGTTATTTACCTAATGCATGAAGTACCTATTTCTGTGTTAACTATGCGTCCTATTGTTATAAGATGTGTTCATTTGCGTCGCTTAAAACTAGTTATACTCTTTATACAGGGTGTTGGATGCTTACTATTTATATAATATTCAAATTACTTAATTTTCTCCTACATAAATGCAGTTTTCTGCTTCCTATTATAATTTATGGTTACTAAACGACCATTGCCATAAAATACACCCTTAAACAACCCCTTATCACAGCAATATATATTTATATATATATATATATATATATATATATATATATATATATAATATATATATATATATATATATATATATATATATATATATATTTATATATATATATATATATATATATATATATACCTTAGGCCCTAAGCATGTTAATAGTTGGAGCAACTCGAAACTTATGTCTACCACGGCACGTTGTAAAATGTCTGCAGTTAATATAGTCCTACAATTGAGTTTGCATACTCTATAACCCTTGTTTTTCTAATTATACTAGGCCTGACAAAAACGAATAGTAATTTTATGCAAAACATAGTTTCAGTTTCCTTTAAACTAACGATATAATTAATAAAATTCATATACTGAACAACTCATTTAATCAAAAATAGGTAATGATAGTATTCGATATCTTTATAACTATATTAACAAATAAATATGTTTTTGAGGAAACTTTCGTTCAAGGTGTTTGCCTTGCTTTATCGATCGATACAGCTGTATATATTTCAAACGAGCAAGTTTTGCAAACTTGTTGCAATATTGATACGATCCATCATAGAAATGTTTCAATATAAGAAATATAAGTGAAAATACCCAAGCTCATTCTATTGCTTCAAGTTTAGATATAAGCTAAAACGAAATTGATAGAAGAAGTTAGCAATTTTTATTTATACTTGTACGGTTACTCTGGAGTTAAGTCTACTATATATTTAACTGGAAATCGGAAATGCAGTAATCGAAATATGGATATCTAGTTTTCATAAAGTAATTTGACTTTACCAATACCATTGACATTATTTTTCTGGCTAAGAAATTTTACGCCATTGTGTTTATGAAAGAGGAATTTCTGCAAATTTTTTAATAAGTCTTCGAATACTGCTTTGGTGAAGTTATTGAACAGCCTTATTTAAATTCAGGTCTTCGGCTTCACCCGACGTAATGACAGACGCATTTACTCTATCCTAAAAATACAGTAAATGCCTTTTTCACATAGTTCCACTTTACTGTTTAACTTTGGGCTAGTGTTGCATTCGAGACGCTATTAGTCTAGTCTCGCACCACAGCCTTGTATGTTCCGCGAGACAAGACTCGTTATACTTTAAGAGACGAGAATTTAGACGATAGTTTTTATTTACTTGCGAGATGAAACCGGCCGGGAGATGAAACGCGAGACGAGATACGAAACGAGACACGAGACGAGATGCGACTCAAGACGCGGGACGAAACGCGAGAAAAGACAAAAGACGAGACGCGAGAGGAGGCGCGAGACGAGACGCGAGACCAGCCCAGAGACGAGAAGCGAAACGAGACGCGAGACGAAAGACGGAACGAGACGTGAGACAGGACGTGAATCGAGACACGAGACGAGACGTGAGACGCGACGCTAGACGAGACGCGGAACGAGACTTGAGGCGAGGCGCGAGACGAGACACGGAACGAGATGCGAGGCGAAACTTAGTCAGCCTCGCGCCAACAATCTTGCGAGGCCCCTCGGAACATTTTAATAAATTGCTTATAATATACACTGTATTTTACTTATGCATATACAAGTACTAGGCCTGAAATATTTATCGGAATCCACAGACAGGATGATTGTAGGATTGTGTTTCATTTTTCTATTGTTTTTTGATTATCATTACATTACATTACATTACATGCGTTATGCCCCACGAATGCGCGTATTTCAAGAACAAAGATTTGTAAATATGAGTCATGTTATAAAGAGTATTGTTACAACAAGCTGTAAAAAACAGTATATTGTGCAACGAGTGCAGAAAGTAACACATTCCACACGAAGTGTGGAATAGGTTATATTCTGTACGAGTAGCACACTATACTTTTTTACGATCGCAATAATGAAATACAGAACTGTATACTTTTATTTATTAAAAATTAATAGGTTAGGTATATAAAAATAAATTATTTATGGCTGCAAAAATTTATGTATACTGTACAGCAATTGGCAATATTAATTGCAGGTATATTTTCATGATTTTTCTATCGTCTGCTTAGAAATAGGTATTCCACTAGTAGACGCTTCTTCATTTTCTACAGAATGTAGAATTTTAATAGAGATCGACACTTTGCTCGACAAGCTGTCATCGATATAACCTTCCACTGTTGTGGTTGACATCCATCCACCGTATCGCTAAAGAGTTGTTATGTTGGCCCTAGAGTCGACTTGTGTAATACTGTCGGAGACTTTCACGGCCGGAGTAATTATAATTATTTATGGTTCCAAGTTGGAACCGTGTCATTTTATAAATTAAGGTCGGCGTTTCGCCCACTTTTGTAAGTGGCTTCATCAGGACAAGAAAATAAATAATAAAATAAAATAATAAAGATAAAAATGATAATATTAAGTAGACAAGTTAAAGTGTAAAGTGTAAAGAGAAGACATACCATACTGGTGAAATTAGCGAAAGTGGTAGTTTATATAGGGTGAGAACTTGATGCATGAGTGAGCATAAATAGAGTGGAGTGTCATAGCGGATCAGTGAACGTCACGGTTCAGCTGTCTTAGTTTAGATTATTAAAATTTTTATTTATTTCTATGAATTCTCTAATTTTTCTATTGTAGAAAAATGAAATTCTGGCAATTAGTTTCGTCTTGTCAAAGTTAATGGTATGGCCTGTTTCATGTTGGTGCTCGGCCACCGTCGAGCGATAGTACTGGCTTGTTCTTAAGCATCGCTTATGCTCGTTTAGTCTAGTCTGTACTGACCGTCCTGTTTCTCCTATGTATACTAAACCGCAACTGCAAGGTATACTATATACGCATGGGGCTTTAAGACTATTTTTGGAATCTTTTGTTTTGATGCTGTGTTTACATAGAATTTTGCCAATTCGGTCTGTTACTCTATGCTAAAGATCGTGTATCTAGATTACAGCATGGTTTGGGGGTTCGTGTAGGGTGCAAATGCCTAAACCGATGTCTGAGTTACGATAGCCGTTTTTTATAAGACTATTTTTAAGATGGGTCAGTTCATTAGATAAGTGTTCTGGTTGTGAAATCTTAATTGCACGGTGGGCCAGAGAGTTGACTACCTATGATTTTTGTGAGGGATAAAACGTCAAGGAATGGCAGAGTTCTGTTCTATTCAATTTCTATAGTAAACTTAATATGTTTATGTTGATTGTTTATGTGATCTAGAAAATTATTAAGCGTTTGATGTCCATGGGGACAGATTACAAAAGTGTCATCTACATAACGTAACCAAGTTTTTGGTTTAAGGTTTGTGGATTTTAGAGCCATGGATTCCAAAGGCTTCATGAATATATTGGCCACAATAGGTGATAGAGGTGAGCCCATTCCCACAGTCCATATATTTTACTATCTGTTTGCAATAGTGTAGCCAAGGTCTACCTCTACTTCCCCCTTTTCCTTTCTCTGCTTCTAGTATGTTCCGCACTATTTCCTCATATCTTTAGTATATGTTCTGTATCCCGCCCCTCCTAATTTCTTTACTGCTTCCACATATTTCTTTCCTCCCCTACTACTTCAATCTCTTTGTTCTTAACTTTTTCTGTCCATAGTATCTTCTTCATACGTCTGTAGCACCACATTTCAAAGGCTTCCACCTTTTTCCTGCCTTCCTCTCCTACTATCCAAGTTTTACAGACGTACAGTGCTGTGCTCTATACATATGCTTTCAGTAATCTTTTCCTTGCTTCTGTTTGTTGTCTTTAAACATAGTAGCTGCTTTTTTGTTAAATGTAGCACGGCCTTATGTTAATCTTTGTTTCATATCTTTTGTGAACTTCCACTATATTGCGTTTTTTGCCATGCTAGGTAGCAGAAATCTACTTGTAGGTCCTTGTTTCCTATTTATATTCAGTTTGTGATTTATTTTCCCCTCTTTTACATGCTAGTACTTTATTTTTGTTAATTTTAATACGGTATCTCTCTGTTAGAACTGTTTCCATTTCATTAAGAGCTGTTTCTAACTCTACCTTGCTAGATGTTAATACCGCTATAGCATCTGCAAATGTCTTACCGCATTTAACACTATTCACTGCCTCTTCGATGTACAAGTTAAAATCAATGGGGATAGGACACATCTCTGTCTCACCCATTTCCTAATATTTACATCTCTACGTTCCTGCTCTAATTCTATTACCGCAATTTACTCTTTGTATAAGCTGCGTGGCATCCATCTATCACTAGAGCTCATTCCATTCTTTTTGAGTATTTCGAAAAATTTTTCATTTTTTACCTTGTCGAATACTTTTACCAGATCTGCAAACCCTGTATACACGTTTTGTCCTTTTTCTATTGTTTTTTCCATTATCACCCTTAGAGCTAAAATTGTTTCCCGTGTAGCCCTCTTTTGCTTAAACCAAAACCGATCTTCTTTTAATATCTATTCGGTCGGTTGTTCTTCTCGTCTTTGTACAATTCTAGTAAATATTTATGACACGTGTGCTGTCACACTTATTGTTCGAGAATCTTTACATCCATCGGCGCCTCTCTTTTTTTGTATGGTGATAATGTTGTTTTTGATAAACAATTAATGAATTTTACATAAACAATATAACTAATACCACAAATTTTTCAATTCTCTAATAACGAAAATTGTGTGCATCTCTCAAATACTTCTTTTGACTATCAAAAATTGTGTATATTTGTCTATTTGTTCTGTATAATTGTAATTTTGCAGTGTCAAAGTTTTAAACATTTTTTTGTTATAACTGTTATACATAGTTCTAATTACTGTATACGAAATCGTTTACTACGGTATATATGGAACTCACCCTTGTACTTCAATGTACATTATTTTGAGACTTCAAATTTATAGTTGCCTTTACAATTATTTCTTGTTCTTCATAGTTCACATGCACTTCTTTTGCAATTTTAATCAGCGAGATCAGTACATGTACAAGCCGGGTGTAATGAATTTAACCTAAATGTTTCAAATTGTATAACTTAAATTGAAACAGTTTAACTCGTCATGTTGTAATTCACATCAGTTATGTTAAGATGGAAATCAACATTGACGATCTAGTTCCGATCTGTCTAGTTGGTGTACGTCATTAATTTGCAGTCTTGGACAAATCTCTTTCTCTCTCTATCTCTCACACACACGCACACACACACACACACACAAACACACACACTGTCTCTCTTTCTCTGTCTCCTTCTCTCTCCCTCCCTCTCACCTTCCCTCGTTCTATTACCATACTTTCCATTTTTAGCGTAATCGAGAACTCACACAAGCCTTTAAATGAGTCTACATATCTATCCATTTGAGGAACTCCGAAAACTATTAATCAATTAAAAATCACTATATGTCATGAGTCGTAGTCTTACCTTATAGTCACCTCACGTAAAACCTAAGTTTACCGTAGGTCTACTATCTCTTAACTTAAAATCTTAAACCGTTTTGGGACTAAAGCAAGTTACTAGCATTAGACTAAAACAATGCTATTACCCACATAATGTGCATCGATAAACATAACCTTTATAAATAAGTTTCTGGTTTAATTATCATAGTTTCAGTTAAGGTGCCCACCTGAACTATTTAAAACAAATTTTTTTAGAAATAATAACAATTTCGCAGTCGCTTACATACTCCTGTCTTGTATCACTGTCACTAGCCTTTGTTAGATTTCAGGACCTCATGTACCACGCTTTAGCACAACTAACGACAAAAGCATCCATGTGATTACTAAGAACAGCTTTGATGTTTTTAGTTGATTAGTGGATAGATTTGCCTTGCGTTTTGTAAGTAGATTTGCTGCAAAAAACCTAATTTTGAGCTACTTTACATTTACACAGACTACATATTTTAAAACTATACAGACTCATTGTCCCTATAGTATAATGGGCCGTCGAACGCTGAGAATTACTAGGAAATACAATCGTCTTCCGTAATTTACAGTTTCATATGATATTTGTTAAAACTAAATAGAATGGTACCGCAAACTTTAGTTAACACTATAATTGTTTTCCTGTCGCAAAGCCCAGGATTCCTTTAGGTGCGCTTGAGCTAATATCCGTTTTAAAATCAGTCAGGAAATTACAACATGAATAACGAACACAATATATAGTCAGATTGAAAACCCAAACGCCCAAAACTTTCAGCTTTAAGATCATCGTCAAAAACACTTTCAGTATTATATTAGGTAGGACGAATCGATTCTTGTTGCTTAAAGCAGGTTTTATACTTCTCCCATGGGTTTTAAAATATATTTTTAATATCTATTACTGTTGCTGTAACAGGTTCACATGACAGTGTGTTGATTTATTTATTTAATTTGTTGTTTTGTTTAGCGAAAGAAAATCTGGTAACTTCCCTTTTGCTATTGTATCGGACTACTGTTAACGCCTTTACCAATTTAACACAATTAATAATAAAAGTCTGTATTATTCACTATTTACAAGTTTAATTAACAGTATATGCCTTATTTATAGATGTTTTCAGTCCACTTAACAGTGAAGCACTATCACACTAATGCTATTGACCAGCACTAGTATCTTCTTAAACTAAATCCTTAACCGTAAGTCTTCTTAACAACACTAACACTACTATAATTTGTATATTACTTTTTGTCTATCTATGTACAAGATGGCGGTACAATACGCACGTTTACATAACACAAATTTATATTTACTATTGGACCTTCAAAACGTATTGACCAACTAACTATACACGATATGATTTATATGCGATATTTGAATATGGACTAACTGATGTACACTCATCACCGATCTTATATATACCCTAAAATTAACTAGATGGTTCATAGCCTGGTGTTTGCTCGAATGTTCTAGACTTCTGTAAAACACGCTTCAGTTATGCAACTTGCGTGTTTGACGGGTTGCCTAATAGTTCGTAACAATATATATCTAAAATAACCCTAAGACCTTGTATTCGTTTTTAGAGAAAAGTAGGTATACCCTATTCACGATAAATATGGGACGAAGTCACAATACAAATAAATGCTGTGTTGTCATGGTTGACGTATTCTATGCCTATTTAATAGATAGACTTGTATAGTTTTTGTTTATTATTAAAAGTTGGAATGTTTTAAATTGTAAGGTTATTTTTAAAATACCCTCTTTCTATATGGTAGTGAATTGTGGTAGCAATGCAACTCAAGATGCAGAAGTAAGATTTTTCAAATAATAAAAGCAGTGTCTTAAAATTTCACTGTAAACAAATTTTGCGTCTAAGGATACAGAAGCAGTAAATGTTACAACATCGTACACAACTGCCAACTGTAAGATACTAAATCTTAATATAAATAAAGCTGCGTTCATAGTTACGTCCACATTATACAATTACTAACACTTTATTACTGTTTACGACGTCATTCCATATTATCGTGAATAAGGGATATTTATCAGTATGTACACAAACTTGAAGCAGTGATAGAATAAACTGAAAATACATATGTTCAATAGAAAGTATTATTGCTGCTCTTAAATGTTATTAATACGGCGGTGCTCGGCGTTCGATCCAAGAACCTTCCAATTGTTATTCCACTTGGATCCGTGAATGGATTAATTGAATTCTGGATTGAAATCTTTAGTGCAGTATGGGTATGAAAATCACATAACCCGGCAAATGCCATAGATGAATTACAATATGGTTGAACACCTACGGAATACAATTTGTATTTAGAATTTTTGTTTTACCATTAGTGTGAGGGTGTGGTTATATTGCACGTATATACATCTTAGCAATTTATACTAGAAGCCCTTAGTCGACATTTGCCCCTGTGGACCTTTTGTTTGAGAGGATTCTGTAAACCAAAGCGACTAAGATCGTTCTATTTGTGAAGTACTGGTATCCAGCAATGGAAAATCATTGGAGCAGTTACCGGTAACCGGAGTACGTAGCTGCCAAAACTGCAAGCAGCCTGATAATGAAGAAGTGGTCGAAAGGGGCCAACGTGATTTAGGATTCTATTATCAGTGCGTTAACGAAACAGAATCAATATCAGAAAAAAATTTATGTGTTCCAAATGTATCATTAATAGATCACCGATTTTACTCCAACTACCTTGTATATCTGACAAGTCTTCAATATCATCTTAAAAGCGATCTGGCAAGACAATGCAGTTGCAACTACAACACTTAGATGAAGAACTTATCTTAAACAAGAAATATGAGTTAATGCCTAAACGTAACATCCAGAATCAAGATCAAAGTTATTTAAACAAGTTTTATAGTATTTTAAATCCCAGCGATTCGGACGACGGAGAGGACAGTAGTATTCAGCAGTCTGATGTACAACGTCAGGATGGTACAATTAAAAAGTGGATATCGTAGGTTTCAGGTTGTACACCAAATGCTAAGTTGCCATCTTCAACTGCAGTTCAAATACACTAAGGTACTAATAGACTTCCCTTAACCTTCAGGATTATGATCGTTTGCAACCTAACTACAGTAGTGATGCACCCAGCGATAATACAAATATTTCATTACTTGAGTGGTATTATAAGTGCTCATTCGTTTTTTTAAAATCACTCAATATTTATCAGCAGTTCTACTTCTCTTCATACGCTGAGCGTCTTTTTATGCAAGAGACCAATTTCGTTTTTACAGCCAACAACAGTAACTGCCACAGACATGCCAAATAATGGTATTTCTTCACATCCAGATAGTCATGCTTCATAATCTTGGAGAAGCCCCGAATTCATGTTTCCTAAAACTCCGCAAAAATCCAACTTCGTTAATTCAACCAAGGTTCACAACGCAAAGACTTGGACAAATCTCCGCCCGATAGAGATATTGATTACCGACCAATGGGCCGTGCGGTAAGGATTGTCAAAGGACTTGCCACCACTTAGCGGTACGCGAAAGGAATGCCCATTTTTCTTTGCGATATGTCTAAAAGGCAAAGCACTGAATGCGGTCAGAAGCAGGCTACCTTTTCCTTAAACGGCTCCTAGTGCAACTGAGATGTTGCGGGTGTTATACGAAAGACCAGAACAAATTGTATGTACATTTCTGCATTCAATTGGGTCCCAACCAGCACCAAAAGCAAACAAATTCGATGCTATTGTCAGTTATGTTATCTGTTGATTAATTTATGTGTTATAATAAAAGCAGCTGATTTAATAGAACACTTATTAAATCTGTTTGCAATAGGAATTTGTAGATAAATTACAATCGCGACTAAAGCTGTTCAAGTTTGGTTACTTTTGGTGCGCGGATTATGTAGGTTGCACGCGCTCCAAGTAATGAAATTTTACTGCCAGATTCTACACAGTGCTGTGAAAGTAAAACAGAAAGACGTAAAACACTCGGATATGTAAATACTTACATCGAAAGATCAGGTAGTAAAAATCAGCGTCTAGCGTATGATCATGCAGCTCAGTTCACCACGGAGTACCAATATTTGGACAATGTTAAAATCATATACAAATGCAATTCTTCGTATTTTTAACGGTATAGATTATTTCAAATTGGCATTCTTCGCGAAGTTTGGGGAGGGACATGAAAAGAACCAACAGCAACAGAAACACGTCTTGGTTGGCCACTACATGACTTTTACGATACATTGGCAGACACACCTGCGGACTTCTGTTTTAATAACCAACCTTAAACTAAACACTAGACTATAATGTAAGCATGATAGAGAGTTACATAAAATAGTGAAGGAGTATTTTTCCATTGAAAACTTTAGTCTGAAACTTCTAGGAAAAATTGTTGAATCAAATGAAGATAAACATACTCAGATGGTAATGGTATTGACACTGTCGACAAAGCAATACAGTTAGTGGAAGGAGTTAAACATATATTTAGTACAGGCGGTTTTGAAATAAGAAATTAAACATTGTTTAAAGTTCAATAAAGATGCAACAACTCATGTTGAAATTTCGTAGCTGATGCTAAAAACATTAATATTCGAAATGAACCAACGACAGAAAAGATTTTGGGTATGTGGTAGTTTGAAGTTTTACAAATCTGTTTATGTATAACAAGTTCGATAAACATGCTCTATGCGGTCGAAGAAAACCGACTAAGCGTGAGATTTTGCGAACGTTGATGTCAATATTTGATGCTATTCCACTGTTTGCATTACTTTTTGTGTATGTAAAAGCCCTATTATACAATATTTGGAAATCAAATATTTATTGGGATTATAAAACTTCAGAATCACAACACGCGAAATGGTTACGATGGATTCAAGTTTTACCAGGAATGGAAAAGTTGCAAATCCGATGTGCTATTCACTTTATGCTTCGTTCACTTATAAATCAGTAGAGCTACACATGTTTTATGGACGCAAGTGGAGATGTTTATGCTGTCGTTAAATATTTCGTAATTGCGTGCAATTCAAGCGCTAAATGTTCATTAATTGGAGCAAAGATAAACGTTGCACCCCAGAAAATGCTTTCCATTCCGGGCCTAGAACTACAAACTGCAGTATTAGATGCACGACTGGAAAAAAGCTTATGTGAGGTTCATGGAATTACGAACGATCATCGCATACTTTGGTCAGATTTCAAGAAAGCTTTATCTAGCAAAATTTCCAACAGCGACGTTTCCGACGGTTTGGAGCATTTCGAATATGTGAAATCATAGGTGTATTCCATCAATCCTAAATGTTGCCGATAAAGCCACAAAATTGTCAAAATCCCGCATTTTGAATCGACGAGTCGGTGCTTTAAGAAGTTCTACTTAAAATTGGAGGGTCCGTCATATTGGACTATAGAATAGACGTCATAATTAAAGAAATAATACCACATAATTTTCAACGGAAGGTCAACAAGAAAGGGATATAAGCACCTGGGATTGGTTTTAACACAAGAAGACCTATATTTCTACCCAAAAATTAGCACGTAACGTGGCTCATAGTCAATTATTATGAAGGCATATTTCATCGACGGAATAGCGAGACCGTTGTTGATGGACTTAGGCAAAAGTACAACTTATTTTTTTTCTCTATCCTTGTTACGTTAATTCGTGGCAGCCACGTTGGGCGCCAAATTTATGCTACGTTAGCTCGTAGCCGGCGTAACACAAAGAAAATCAAAGAAATGACCGGGCTCAATCGGAGAGTAGGGGGGGGGGTGTAGAAAGCAGACTGACATATAATGTATGCGGCGGTAAGGAGTTAGTGACAATACCTGCAAGAAAATTAGTTAAGCAAACCTGAAAAAAAAGAATAAGCATAGCAGCAATGAAACGTCTAAGTTATTCAGTACTTTGTAGAATGTAAATAAAACTGTTTTTTTTAGTACAAAGTGAGGTAATATTGGGGAGTAGCAGAAACGTTTCCTCACACACCAATTAAACATAAAGCAGACAAAAAGTTAACAAAAGATAAATAGGTAAGTCACAATTGATATAAGTAATTCAGTAGTATTGATTGTTTTTTTTTCTTTCTTTTTTTTTCCTTCATAGCAGGCAAGTCTATTGTAAAAGGTATCAGAACGACAAAGACATGGCAAAACAACGGATAGATATTTAAAGTAATAACAAGTAAGAAATAGTTCAACTTACAAAAAGTCCTTCAGTAACGCTTCCCTGCAATTGAAGTGTGGGATTCACGATGTCCTGCACTAAAGAAGCACTTATCCCTTGACTGTGGAGGTGTTGATGGAATTTCTTACACTTTACACTAATCACACCTACGCATTTCACTAGTGTTAGCAGCAGACATTATCATGCTGATGGAACTATGTAGCATTGATAAATTTCTTGTTCATTCTATTTCCTGAGACAATAATTTCGAAATATTTTGTAACACAAATCGAAAAAAAAATTGGTAATAAAAATTTAGAATCACGGGCCTACAAGGCACGATGTAATGCATTAAACTAACAGTAACGTGAGGTGTTCTATTTGCTACCTATGGTAACAAAGAAACATCTAAAAAACGAAATTTGCGCAAACACTGATCTATTTTAGATTCTTTGGGGTTAGAAAATTCAGAAACTACCGTATCAACTGTCTTTACATGTGAATGAAATACATGTTTATAAGAAGCAACCTTTTTTCCTACTAAACCTGCTACAACTGTATCATCGTTGTGTTTTTTTGTTTAGAAACACTCAAGCTTAAAACTTTATTTGGATAATCCAAAGTATGCACTACTCTGATAAAAAGGACCACGCAGACTAGATCGCACACACAGTTCAAATATAAAAAGACAAATCAACTAAAAAAACACAATCAATAAAGCAACGCGTATCACTAAGTCAATGTTCCGTAAAACGCACGTGCAGGTCGAGTACAACAAGTTCTACCACTTTTATTTCCAACAGAAAAGCAACAAAAACAACCAATTATTAAAGCAACGCGCATCACTAAGTCAATGTTCCGTAAAACGCACGACAAGTCCTACTACTTTTATTTCCAACAGAAAAGCAACAAAAAAACAATTAGTGGAGCAACGCGCATCACCAAAACCGTCCGTCAATGACCTTACAACCGCACTTGTCGTCAATCAAACACGTTAACTATAAAGCATACTTCCTTCAATTGTCCTCAGAACTACACTCTCATCTGTTTATATAAACTAGTTGTTACCATAAACTCTTGTCGACTATTATCTCCTTCGCTAATAACATAAGGAACATCCAAAACGTGAATGCCGCAATCATATCTAATAATTAATTACAGCGGTTTATCATTTCCGATAAGTTGGGAAGTAATTTACGAATAATCCAATTTACAATTCACTCCTTGCAATTTATTTATTAATGAAAATCAATCTTCAAATTATCTACTTTTAAAGTAATACCCACGAGTTAAATTGCATACAAATCTGAATTATTCTGAAGTATTTCCTTTATACAAACAGCGATCCTAAAGAAACGATGTATTTTTAAGTACGTTAACAGAAAGGGAGCGTAAAATGTTAAGCTATAAAAATGCACGTTACAAATTCCCCCCTAGCAAAATAAAGACGTCGGGGTGAAAGAAAAAAAAACGACAGACAAGGAACCAAACAAAAAAAGTTTTTATCCGATCCGAAGGACCAACACCAGTATAAGAAAAGGAACTTTTTTTTTTCAAAAGAAGACAAAGTCATCTATCGTAACCAACAACGACAGAACAGGTAAAGAAAGCATCAAGTAAACACCCAATGAGGATTAAAGGTCTTAGCTACTTTCAAAATCGTCAAAAGACGGATGTCCCCAAAAGGGACATTTCTGTTCTCCACCTCAAAGAAAAGTTTTGGCTTCCCGCGGAGAAACCAAGAGGAAAGAAAAAAACGAGGAAGAAAACTCGTAGCAAACCAACTAGACGACACAATTGTCAACCTCAAGTGTGCAGTAAAGAATGAACCAAGACAAAGCAAAGGACAAAGGCAAGCTAGTACACCATCCAGAATACTTCCAACTGAGGTAACACAGATTCGTATGAAACGATTACTCAAGCAAAGTATGGCTAACAGACCTACAAAAGCGACCAAGTCGAAATACCTAAAGGAAAAGAAAATAGATCTGAAGCCTACCTCAAGGAATGGATGTAGAAAGCGACTATAATAGTCTAAAAGTGAACAAATGGTAGAACTATCCAGAAGAAAGAGTCACGGGATGGGCTAGCTACAAAAATATGAATAGGAATACGAAATGGGCGCCAGTGTTTTCGGACACAAGCTTATCAGCCAAAACACAAGACCAATAAGCCAAGAAAATTACAAGTCATAACAAAAAGATTTTAAATAAAAAAAAATCAAGAGCAAACCAAAGAAAATCGAGCCCTACACGTTGGGCGCCAAATTTCTGTTACGTTAATTCGTGGCAGCCACGTTGGGCGCCAAATTTATGCTACGTTAGCTCGTAGCCGTGCGTAACACAAAGAAAATCAAAGAAATGACCGGGCTCAATCGGAGAGTAGGGGGGGGGTTGTAGAAAACAGACTGACATATAATGTATGCGGCGGTAAGGAGTTAGTGACAATACCTACAAGAAAATTAGTTAAGCAAACCTGAAAAAAAAAGAATAAGCATAGCAGCAATGAAACGTCTAAGTTATTCAGTACTTTGTAGAATGTAAATAAAACTGTTTGGATAAACTATATAATATAACAACGGTAAAAGCAATACAAAAATTTTTAGTACAAAGTGAGGTAATATTGGCGAGTAGCAGAAACGTTTCCTCACACACCAATTAAACATAAAGCAGACAAAAAGTTAACAAAAGATAAATAGGTAAGTCACAATTGATATGAGTAATTCAGTAGTATTGATTGTTTTTCTTTCTTTCTTTTTTTTTTTCTTCATAGCAGGCAAGTCTATTGTAAAAGGTATCAGAACGACGAAGACATGGCAAAACAACGGATAGATATTTAAAGTAATAACAAGTAAGAAATAGTTCAACTTACAAAAAGTCCTTCAGTAACGCTTCCCTGCAATTGAAGTGTGGGATTCACGATGTCCTGCACTAACGAAGCACTTCACTCTTGACTGTGGGGGTGTTGATGGAATTTCTTACACTTTACACTAATCACACCTACGCATTTCACTAGTGTTAGCAGCAGACATTATCATGCTGATGGAACTATGTAGCATTGATAAATTTCTTGTTCATTCTATTTCCTGAGACAATAATTTCGAAATATTTTGTAACACAAATCGAAAAAAAATTGGTAATAAAAATTTAGAACATCGGGCTTTCAAGGCACGATGTAATGCATTAAACTAACAGTAACGTGGGGTGTTCTATTTGCTACCTATGGTAACAAAGAAAAATCTAATGCTTTTGAATAACGAAATATGCGCAAACACTGATCTATTTTAGATTCTTTGGGGTTAGAAAATTCAGAAACTACCGTATCAACTGTCTTTACATGTGAATGAAATACATGTTTATAAGAAGCAACCTTTTTTCCTACTAAACCTGCTACAAATGTATCATCGTTGTTTTTTTTTGTTTAGAAACACTCAAGCTTAAAACTGTATTTGGATAATCCAAAGTATGCACTACTCTGATAAAAAGGACCACGAAGACTAGATCGCACACACAGTTCAAATATAAAAAGACAAATCAACTAAAAAAACACAATCAAGAAAGCAACGCGTATCACTAAGTCAATGTTCCGTAAAACGCACGTGCAGGTCGAGTACAACAAGTTCTACCACTTTTATTTCAAACAGAAAAGCAACAAAACAACCAATTAGTAAAGCAACGCGCATCACTAAGTCAATGTTCCGTAAAACGCACGACAAGTCCTACTACTTTTATTTCCAACAGAGAAGCAACAAAAAAACAATTAGTAGAGCAACGCGCGTCACTAAAACCGTCTGTCAATGACCTTACAACCGCACTTGTGGTCAATCAAACACGTTAACTATAAAGCATACTTCCTTCAAATGTCCTCAGAACTACACTCTCATCTGTTTATATAAACTAGTTGTTACCATAAACTCTTGTCGACTACTATCTCCTTCGCTAATAACATAAGGAACATCCAAAACGTGAATGCCGCAATCATATCTAATAATTAATTACAGCGGTTTATCATTTCCGATAAGTTGGAAAGTAATTTACGAATAATCCAATTTACAATTCACTCCTTGCAATTTATTTATTAATGAAAATCAATCTTCAAATTATCTACTTTTAAAGTAATACCCACGAGTTAAATTGCATACAAATCTGAATTATTCTGAAGTATTTCCTTTATACAAACAGCGATCCCAAAAAAAACGATGTATTTTTAAGTACGTTAACAGAAAGGGAGCGTAAAATGTTAAGCTATAAAAATGCACGTTACATCCTTAAGAGAGTTGTTAGGAAATGTAAATGGTGTAAGAGTCAACTGGCAACACCTGTGTCTCTAGAAATAGGTGAATTACCACAAGCAACAATTGTATCCATTTGTGCGTGAATTTACACATGCTGTGGTCGATTATTTAAGAACGATGTTTGTGAGTATTAGCAGGAGATCAGAAACGAAGGGATGTCTTGTTCATGTGATTGACTGTTTGATGAATGGATATTGAAATAGTCCACTCATTGTCTACTGACTCGTGCATCATGGCTCTACGTAGTTTTTCGGCAAGAGGAAGGTATCCAAAGAAAATACGTAGTGATAATGGCACGAACTTTAAGGTAAAACATTTGGAACTCCTAAAAACAAACTTACCGCTAACCGACTTCAAGAAGAAACCCAATCAGATATTAAAATAAAGTGGAATTTTGGTCCACCGGCGGCTCCTGGTATTGGAAGTAGATGAAAGGCTAATCCTATCAGTGGAAAGAAAGTTAAATGTGATTACGCCAACTCACCAACCCAAGGACAAACTACTACGAAGTTTGCATATAGAAGTGAAAAATATTATTAACTCTCAACCTTTAACATACGTTTTTTTGGAAAGTACTTGAGCTGAAGCACCTAAATCAAACCACTTCCTACTAAATAGTTCCAATGGCCTCAAACCAAATGATAAATTTCCGGACAGTGATTGAGTTCTACTTAAAAGCTGGAAAACTTCACAGGCATTAGCAACAACCTTTTGGAAATGATGGACGTTGTAGTACATACCTGATCTTATTAGACAAACTAAGTGGGTCTGTAAAATGAAACCTATAAAAGAAAGAGATATTGTTAGCGTAGCTGACGAAAAGCAACCTAGAAACACTTGGCGTAATGGAATCGTCATAAATGTTAAACCAAGTGGCAATGGATAACTGTAAATACAACTGATGGAATACTCCGAAGCCCTGCATCAAAGAGCGCAATTTTGGACGTTAAAAGAAATTACTTTGAAGATCGATCTATCATGTTGATATGTTATAATTAATTTGCTATTTAGAGAAAGAAAATCGTCAAGTTTCCCTGTGACATATATCTAAAACAATTCGAAGACTGTAATTTTATACTTTTCTTTAGTGAAAATCTAGTTATTTATGTACAGAAATTTCACGCTGTGAAACAGTGATAGAACAAACTGGGAATACATTTGTTCAATAGAAAGCATTATCCCTGCTCTTAAAGTTTACTAATACGACGGAGCCCGATACTCGTCTCAACAATTATTTTAGACCATATTGTTTGGCTTTCAGACTAAAAACAACGAATGGTTTGAAAATATTATATTACGTTGAAATCAATATACGATAAAAGGCTTTGCGAAGAAGTTCCCATATGGAATTATAAACCAACACAAAAAGCACTTTAGTAATCTATTTCTGCTTTTATGTTGCCATATTTTGGATACATTCCCAATATGAACTGTAACAACTTTCATTATACAAACATAAATTAAAGCCTCAAATATGATCTTGTGCTGAAACGAAGCAGCTGTGAAAGGGAACACTGAAAATTTTATATTTAGCACGTTACCGTTGCTTAATCAACCTGCAAATGATGCCTTAATTATCGGTTACGAAGAATCAATACTGTTGTGTTGTTTCAATAATATGTTGAAGTGCTTGTAGTTGGCAGCACAATATAAAGAATCAAGTTTTACAACAATTCTGTCAAAGAGAAAAAGACGAGTTAACGTGAAAATATTTAGGAATGAATTATATTGGTTGATGCCAACTTCACCATCAGCACTAAGCTAATTAATACACATTAACTTGTACACTACATACACTCGAATGCTTTCAAAAATTAGAATCTCTTAACATCAAAAGTAAAAGGGATGTGAACCGTTTAATTTTTCTAGAGCCATTTCACGCTCACCTAAATAAAACACATTAAAATATCGAATTTCATCAAAGCTTCCCTTTATGATTAGGTTTCTCCTAAATTTCGCATTAAAATTCGAGTAAGTAGCGTATAAAATAGGTTTTAACCAAGAGTTAAAACTGTACAAGTGCTACAAACTATTAGGCTTTCCACCACTTTCTTCTGGTTTGTGACGTGCAAACTAAATATCTAATGCGTTTATAAAATTTAAGGTAAAATAAATAGAATAGGTATCTTGGTGCTTTATATCTGCACAAATAATAAGTATTGATATTTATTTATCCTATTGAGTCTAACAGTTAACAATTATATATTTATACAGTATACCATATGTTTAATCTAAATATTTAAGAATAACGAAATAGGACAGTGATCAGATCCAAATACTTAACTGCCAATTTCGTTGTCACATATATTATCTAATAGGTGTTTGGAAACAATAAAATAATTCAAACGTCATCCTATATTTTTCAGTCTAGCTTTATTCGTGTAATACCAAAATGTATAAGCATCTTTTTTATTCGGCTAGAATGATCGGAACGTGTCGATGTAGCCATCTGTTAGAAAATCAGTCATACCTTATCGCTCTTAAGTAAAACTCGGATTTTTCTATTTGTTTTGGGATTTGCTAAATCTATCGTATTGTGAGCAACATTCATATCACCACATACGATAATTGACTTTTTCTTGTTTAGGTTTTTAATAAATTTCTTGAAAGCAATATTCCAATCCAATCGTTTCGATAGTGTTACTAAGTTTCGACCAGTGTTTGGTACATATACGGATATAATGTCCTTCCTCATCATGTGTCGCAACACTAATTCCATAAACAATGTGAATGCCTTGAGAACGTGTAAATAGACCAACACAGGCACATCCTTCTGTGGTGCTATTATGCCAATATTGTTTGTAACCTGAAAGAATCTTAATTTCAAGAGGCAACTTTGCGGTACTACACTTGCTCTCCTGTATGCAAAAAATATCTGGTTTCTCGTATTCAAGATAGATAAGTGCACCTTTTTTAAGCTATGCATGGGGTCCATCGATATTCCAACTAGAGATATAGAGGTTTGTGTTCTTTCCTAGTTTATTTAATCTGCTACAACTAGTTGAAATATTGGTATAGGAAGAAACAGTCTGTATATCACTTTGTTTCCTTTTGGGAACTGTTTCTTTTTCTAAATCATTGGTTTGCTTAGCCTCAACTTTTGTAATTTTTTCTTCTTCTGAATCATTAGAATGCTTATCCTCAACTTTAGTGATTTTTTTTAGCTAAAGTTTTCTACTATTTCTAGTTTCCATCAGTTTTTCCACAGGTTTATTTTTATTCTTGTTAATTGCTTCGATGATTTTTTAGTTTGAGGGTATTTCCGTTTTGAATTTGATCAAAATTCGCTTATTCACCCTTAATTTTGTTGTTTGTGAAGATAGTTCTTATACTAACTGGATCACTATCTATATGGTTGATATTATTACTTTGTAGGGTTGCTTGGGTTAGTTCAATTTTATTATCGGTTGATTCATATGTTTTTATTAATTGATGATGTGCTTCTCTAATATCCATTGGATCATTATCCAATCTTAATTTGTTTGTTGTGTCATCAAACGTTTGAAACTTATTGTTAATTGGTAAAATGCTAAGAACTGCAGCAGCATTACCACGTTGGATTTCGACTGAGAGGCGCTGCCATAGAAACTCGGTCGATCTTTTTTCAAAGGTTGCTTTTTCAAGCAAATGACCAGTATTGTTAATTAATTGCTTGGTTAATTCACCAGCGACACCCATGGTCTTAAAGGCAACTAGTGTGAAGTTATAGTTATGGCTAAGATATCTGTATTTGTTGACCTTTTTCGGTTCAGCCTCGGCAACAGCTGCACCACATGATTTGCTTGTTAATGTTAACGATCGGCCCTTTTTCTATGGGATTATTGTAACACCGTCAGGTTTTTTATTATCTCTCAGTGTTCCTAGTGGTTCCAAAGCTGATGGGATTTGTAGTTTAGCTAGAGATCGAGCTATTATTTGATTTAGAGATTCATGTCAGGACAAACCACAAACGACCAATAGTGTTTTGTTTTCCACAGCTTAAAGCATGAGAGACTGTATAATCAATAGATGTACCGCAAGAACAGATAAATGGTTCACACATCCTAGGGCCAAGAAGTAATGCTATACATATACGTATAGATTCGTTTGAAAGTGTTGTTCCAAGTTGAGGTGAAGGTGATGCATGCAGCCACTGATAACTTTCTTTTTGATGAACAGATTTAAGTTGAGCGACCGAACGCGTGTCCACGGATTTTACTATTGTAACTACTTTGGATTGATTCATATTCCCAAAGCCTATGTGAGCTCATTAATGTTAATTTCGCTTTTCCCTCAGCGGATGTGGTTCTTTTTAACAAACTCTGAGATTCAGACAAACCCGCTTGGATTAAGCCAGTTGTTTTTAAGATGTATTGAACACGATTCGTTGAAAAATATGTTGAAGCAATAAAACATGGAGAACTAAGTCTGTTATTCTTCTTATTCCCAGACCACCTAAATTGCATGATATTGTTGCTTTAGTGTATGTCATATCATCAATTTTTACATTTGTTATTTTTCTAAACAATTTTTGAATAGGTCATCGAATAGCTGTAGCAAATCCATATGTTCATATAATTGTGAGCAGCGTAATATATGGTTAAGTTTGAGACCAGCGCTTAAACAGTTTTTCGGCAAGTATAGACATGCATGTGTGTCAAGTATTTGTAATTTACTGCTCATAAGATTACATATAGACACTTTCCTTAATAATACTTTTTTTCCTGCCGAATTTAATGTTGGTGCGCCTAATAGTTCAAAATCAAAAGCTTGGACAGACTTAATGCCCGGAATGAACGTATTAATGGATGAAACTATTGAGGTTATATTGCTATACCCATTTATAAATACTACACATTTAGTAGGGTTAAGTTTTAGTCTACTTATATTTAAAAATTCGATTATCTTTGTTATATCGTTTAGAACTGTATTTATTTTTCTGCCAATTGTGCCGTCATCTAGGTACCATATGTTAAAGTCAGATTTCAAAGAATGTGTTAAAGTTATTAAAGATAAACTACATAACAAGGGTCCTAACGGATCTCCCTGTTACACACCACATTCAGAGTTTATAAATTTATCGCCAAATATTAGATTTTAATGGTTTCTATAAGAATGCCATATAAATGGATTTAAACTTGGTATCTCCTAATGTGCAATAGATAGCATGTACTATCGCTGTAAGGTGTTGAAAGCATTGGCGAAATCAAACTTTACGATCAATTCCTGCTTCTTTGTTAATATCCAAAAAGTACGTGTCGCATATACAGCAGCTTCTGCTCCACCTTTAATACCAAAACCAAGTTCAATTAGTTTTAGTTTGATACTTAAAGCTTCACGGGCCATTAGTACAAGCAACTTTAGCAGCAATACGTCGCAATGTATTACCACATGCAATTGGTCGTATTCTTCCGTCCTTTTTTAATAAGGCAGTTAATGAGGCGCTATAGAATATTGGTAAGATTGATTTTGGTAATTTACCTTCTAAAACTTTGTCGATGAATTTTGCTAATGATTCAAAAGGGTTGTTGCCACTGCACCATTAGAAATTGCTAACAAGTCAACAAGATGTCTTGGTCAGAGACAATCAATTCCACCTGCGAAACTTCTTGGAAAACTGTAAATTGCTTTTTTTATAGTTTTGTATGTGGTTAATTTAAGATCATTCTCAGAGATAAAATCATCAGATGAACCAAGTGTCTCATTATTTGTTGAATGATGTTTTAATTCTAAAGCAAGCCATGTCTCAGGACAATTTTTTGCAATTTTTTCGGTTGAACAAATAAGCCTAGTTGCACCTCTAACGTCACCTTCCGATAATTTTGGTGTTACTTGTTTATACAATTTACTAGTTCCCTCTTCCATAGAAGATCTTTTAGGAATAGATCATTTTATTGACTCACGTGAATTGTCGATAAAGCACTTCAAAGAATCGGTGTCATTTTCTTTAAAATAAGCCAAGTTGTTCTTTACGATTGTTGTTAGAGAGACTTTCTTCGTTTTTTTTTTAAATATGAAGAACGCATACAGAAAAAAGAAGTTTTGACTAAGAATAAATATTATTTTGTATTGTAATATTTCTTAGTAGATGTAACAATTCTTTACCAAAAGTAACTCTAGCGCCTTTAAGTATGAGTCTCAATATTTTTAAATATTGTTTAGCCTAAGATGATGATTTCAGAAGTGTTTGTAAATCTATATTTTCAATATTTTCAGAAGATACTCTTTCATTTGTATATTCGGTTGATGCTGTTTTGGTTTCTAATTTAAATAAAGAATTTTTTTTAGGTTTAATGTGTGCCATAGTTTTTTTAAACCACATACAGAAATTGAATTGTATCCACATATATTACAAGTAATCCAATCTTTTGATCGATTATATGAATCATTATTTAAAAAATCATTTGACTTTGAGAGTGATATTCTTGAAGTTGTAGATTGCACTTTCTTTTTATATGGGATTGAGCTACATCTTGCTTCATTTTCATCTTTCTTTGAGATTTTTCAATTTTTAGTTTTTATAGAAAATCTATCCTCACTTAGATATTTTAGTTCTAGGTAATCATCTTCTGAGGAACATAAAGCGGACATTTTCTTAAAAATTATATGGGCTTTATCCTGTTTATATTTATAGAATTCTTGAACTTAAAATCCGCATTTTGAACTCTGATTTATATACATTTGTATACATAGATTTGAATAAATGTCACTCGAAATTCATTATTGTCTATAGTTGTCATTCACAATTTAAAAATTGATCAAAATGTCCAATTTTGGTACCGATATGAAATTACTTGTGGCAGTATAAGAGCTCAATCGTTAACACATTTAAAATTGCTAAATGATTATTACAAACGACCGCTTTTGCATATTATGTCATTATCAAGAACAACAGAAAACTATTAATTGAGTTATTATATAGAAAGTAATCACACGTAGTGGAAGATTAGAAACAGGTTACATTTTTGAAGCGAATTCACTTATTGGGAACGCGTTTATAAATATAATATCGTTCACAAAATTTTGACCAAGTGCTAACGCTTACTTAATTTTTAATTTTCCCAAACTGTCCAGTCTTGAATTTTTGTTTAAAAGGCAAATGGTTTTCTAATTTGATTTAAAATTACAAAATGACAATTGCCATTTAAGTGTTTAGCAAAGGCAATAGTAATAATTAATATCTTTACTAATGTCACGCAGTCTAAAGTTGGTTCCGTTTGTCTAATATAGAAACTATTACAATTATCAAATTTGATATTATACACATTAGTTAGTTGGAGATTGCCCAGTGTAAGCTGTAGCATATACAACTTTCGATCCAGTAATACTTGGATGACTTCCACATAGGTAGTCTATTCATTTCTTTATTGTAGAGTTATTAATAATTAGTATATTGGCATCCTTACTTTCGAATTTGTGAGATTCGACAATTGTGTTATATGTTGTGAAGATCTGGTATCATTAAATGCAGTAATTAATAAGGTTAGGTATGCTGCTTCGAAGGTCATTAACCATGTACAGTGGGTTGAATGCCCCAAGACGCAGAGCTACATGTATTACAGTTGTCAATCGTAAGTTCAAACAGGTTTGTAGCGCATAATCGTTTAGAATTCGCTTTTGCCAGTTGACGAGTTAACGTATGAAGATCGAATGGTGTCAGTTGATAGATTTGGTTTAAGTTAGATGTCCCAAAAATGACGTTTTGCTTGGTTACTCCGCATAGGGATTCATAACGTGTAGGTTGGCAACGATGTGATGTTCCTGACGGAATCGACATAGGAATCTAACAGTTGAAGCCAGAGTGGTCCCAAAATTAATAATTCATCAATTGGTAAGGTAAGAAGCTTTATTAAACATTAATTATATAGGCTGCACTTACAGCACAATTAACATCTTAAGCTAATTTCTTGTGTATTGAGCATACTTCTAAATTGTGGAGGATAATGCAGTTTGAAAATGGTTGCTATTTAATTCGCTCTTCTCGTGCACCATAGAAAAAACGCTATTTCTAATATGGAAGCGTAAATATTTGTTAATACAGGTAATATGTATTTTTGATTGGATCAAACAATATTGTAGTACATTTCAATTGCCATGTTGTAAGTGTAATAGTTTTAAATAAAAAACGGGGGTAATTAAAACTTTTGTAAGTTTATTACCCTTTATCCTCGTGACTATCAGCTATATACTAAAACTCTCTATTTTAATCTGATGTCACTAGGTCGAGATTTTCTTCTTTAGACTCCAAGCCCAGGGTAATGTCAGATGGAAAACGGCTTTAGACAAAGAAAACTCTTAGGGGTTAAACGGCTAGTAGAGTGTTAGCTCTGGGTAGATCATGAGCATGGGTCATGGGTGGATAATCGACCAAAAATATTTTTAATAGGCGCCACCGTATTTTTTAATACAAGTGCCAACAAAATTTAACTGTGTTTGTATAAGGGGAATGCGGAAACCTTATCTTAACACCACTATCATAGCCATAAATTTGAATTTCACTCTTTATCACACACTTACCAAAACCTCAATCACCAGATGTCAAACAGTTGTCTCAGCTTTACCTGTGAACAAACAAAAACACCACATGGACACTATTTGTGTCTTCAAAAGCATATGCCAAAAATAGAATAAATGAATTTAAACATCTGTGAAATACTAAAGGGATTTATTTTCATTATTCTGTCTTTTTACTTAATGAGGGTTTGCTCTAGTTTTCTTTTCTTAATTTAAATGTAGAATAATAAAACTTCATTCAAATGAAACAAAATGAATTCTATTCATATGTAGAAATCGGTTATATATACATGTGACTGCAATATATATGCTTACTATCTTGTCATTAATTTTTTTTATAAAAAGAATTTTAGTGAAGTTTAACCTTCTAAATAAATATTTATAAATTAATCATTTCTATAAAATTTTAGTTTAAGCAAACATATCATAATTTATTCGTTCATATCACAAGATTTTATTTTTACTATAATCATTGAAGCGCTTCCTTGACCATTTACAACAAAGATTGATCATCAGAAAAATAACGATCATAAAATGCAACTACTCAAATTTAACTGTTGTCTACACAAAGAAATATACACGAATATCAGCACCAATAAAAAGCTTTTACATGACCTTAATTGTTTTTAAGCAAAATGTGAAAATTAAATCAAAACTGCATCTGGCGTCTAGATTAGGAAACAGAATCTATACTATTTTTTTATCTGACACAAGTTGTCATTCTAAATATCTTGACACACATTGAATGCGTGTACAAATAACTGATAAACTAAATATTTATTCGGTGTGTTATTAACTTTAAAAAACTACTTTAAATTTGTGTTATTCTATTAATCAACGTAGGAAATCTCATAATAATTTACTATACTTTCAAAGTTACGGAAAGTTTCAAACACTCACGTGTATCCAAATAAATTGCAGGTGCAAAATCATGACGTCAGCTGTTGTATTTTTCCAGCGTATTAATCATCTGTAAGTTTAAAGTACCAAGATTCTTTGTATAATAAACCATTTCTATACGGCGTATTAAATAGATAGAACGAAACCATAACTGCCTGCTTTAAATTACTGCGACGAAAATTTATTATAATTTAACATTGAAAATTGTTGTTGTAGATATGTCCATTAGATATTGCATGTCTTAAATGATGTATATTATCGTTCCATGTTCTCAACTCAAGCTCTTCTTCCTGACTCTATTAGACGCCTCGTGTTTTAGTCGAGCCATCTTGACTTTTATCTCTAGTCTACAAAAAGCGACTTCACTCTTCGACGTTGGGAACAAAAGTGCTCATAATTTAACTGGACTACGCTTGGCAACAAGCCACAGAATATAAATCTCCTAGATTCTATGTGTTATTGGGAATATTATACTTTACTTTTTATTGGCTGAATATTTACGAATTAAATGCTTTAAAATTTATCTGTTTTATTATTAATTTATTAGGCTTGGTGCAACAAGAAAAAAATACGTTACAATGTTGTTTAGAAAACTTATATTGTGATGGGCTATTCTAGTTCACCGGGTGAGTGATATTCCAATAAAGGTATATCAGAAAAGGAAAGGTGGTTTTTGAACTTATTTTGTTCATTGCTTAAAATATTGATGAAAGTTAATTTGCTCGTGTAGAGTTTATTAAATCGTTTATTTATTAAACCTCATATTCGCGTTTTGAGTAAAACTATTTTCACCTCATGTGCTATGTATATTTAAACAGGGCCCAGTACAGCTGTGACTATTAATTTTTTCCTAACAAAAAGCTTTATGCTATTCTTCAAAAGCAAAGTTTTTTGAGTTATCCATTCAAATGATGTATTACATTTAATGAGTAAAATTGATAGTATGTCATTAATTTCAGAGCATATCTATAAACGAAAACCAGATCTGCTTTTCAGCGATACACTAATTATTTACCCGTGTTACGCCGTCGTATATTTGAATATAAGATTTCAAATAATTGATGGTGTGATAAAAGTCCTAGAAATAAACTGTAATGCAGTGAATATTTAATTTATTTTCAAGAGAAATATAATTATGATCTAAATTTTGAAGTAAACTATAAATTGTTAAAATGCATACCATATCTTCAGCCAATAGAGTACTTGATGAATCTGTAGAAGGATGTCGAGGTTGTGCGGAAGGATACCGGGGTCCGACGACAGTTCAGATCAGAAGTGTCAAGAGCATGATCCATGTCAGAGGCTATAAAAGACAAATTGAAGAAAACTATTGTGCAGATTTAAGATGACAATGTTATTTAATACTGTTACTAGATGTGCGAATATTTGCTAATATGGTGGAAGGATGTATTGTAAGATAAAGGCAAATTAGAATATAATTTAATTATCCATGCCTGGGGCTAAAAAATGCTTAGTTGAAAAAGCTATTGTGCAGAACTCGTGTCGAATGATCTTTGTGTCTACCAAATATAGTCTTTTTAAACCTTAGAATTTCTCATGTAAAATCCTATAACAAAACCGATTTTTTGGTGTTGTACGAAGGTAGCTTATCTACTTGCAATGTTCTATAATCATTAGTGGATATTAAATGATGTTAATTATTTCTTATAGTATAAAATTTTCAAATAGACACACGACATCTTAAAATAGACTTCAAATAAATTATACCACTTCTATTTATTAAATCAGGTGGGAAACTGATCG
Source organism: Platerodrilus igneus (assembly GCA_036346225.1). Lineage (NCBI taxonomy): Eukaryota > Metazoa > Arthropoda > Insecta > Coleoptera > Lycidae > Platerodrilus > Platerodrilus igneus. The sequence continues at coordinate 2,169,776 of JARFIW010000943.1, forward strand.
TCACTTAAATTTCTTGTAGAAAACAAACATTGACTTAATTTTGAGTAATAAAGCGTACATGCTTGTTTCTGTAATTAACAAAGTTCTAATTACTGTGGAGGTTTTAATTAGATTAAATTGCCAAAAAATGCACTTCACATAAATAATTAAAAGGTGTGACTTACCGAGGACTACGGCATTAATTCATAATAAAAACAAAAAAATATGTTAACAAGCTGTACAACTTATCTTGATTAAGAGCGTCCTCTAGTGATCGAAATATTTCAACAACAAGGTATCTACTTGAACAGCTGTAGTGTTGGCAACAATCGAAATGAAATTTACGTCGAACCACCAATATCCGAGTTTTTTAATCAAAGACGGTTGAATCCATTATATCGTAGTATCTCTGTTTTACAGTAGTCGCTTCGATACAATTTTCAAATTTGCATAGTGTTAAAGGTCGTCCATAAATTAAATAACAGCGAAGATTAACGTAGATTTAATAACAGGAAAGATGGTATCTTGGTAATTGTGCCTATCGTCCTATTTTCAACATCGTAGACGATGACTCCAAAGGAACTATTTATAAAAGGCTATGCGGAGGTCGCATTTTAACATGTTAATCAAACCAGACATGTTTCTCACATGATATTTGCAATACGACTGGTTGTTTACAGGAAGAGCCATCTACACTACAGTGAACGTTCATGCACGTGCGACTTGATTATACAAGACATAACAAGTTTTATGTGTGTGTGTGTGTGCACGCGCGTGCGTGTGCGCGTGCGCGTGCGCGTGCGTGTGCATGTGTGTGTGCGCGCGCGCGTGTGTATTTTACCTAAACGTTTTCTATTTCAACAAATAAATCGAAGGTGACTTTTTAACGCTTTTACAAATCTTAGAAAAAGAACTAACAAATATTAATTTAAACATTTGGATACGCAGACAAAATTTGTTATCAAAACCAAACACTTGCCATATACATGGTGATTCACTAACAATCATCAAATTCAATGTTTTTTAAACTGCTTAATTACATTATTAAAATAAAAATGCTTTAATCTTCTATTAGATGATCCTACCTTTTAAAATGTGAGTGTCCTGTAATACCTTGAAAATTCTTTTGGCTTGTTCTGGTTTTGAAGCTATTACTAAATGAATATCCTGATATTTTTTTCTATTGTTCGTATTCCCTTTTGTGCTAATATTCCTTACCTGAATAACCGCTCTGCTTCCATTGGTCATCCGGTCTTTCCTGGTTTTGCTACTCAATTAACATTAACCGAAAGACAAAACCATTAATCTAACTGATGACTGATGACTTTATTTTGAAACTGATGCGTCTTCCTATAAGGTGTACAACTTCGGTAATGGTTTCCTTCCAGTGCCTATTAATTATAACACTATTTAATTTTTTAAGCTGGTGTCAATCACAACAGTCGTCCTTTATTAATTTTTCAAATTATTATATTTTATTTATATGATTCGATTTCCCATTTATCCTTTTAAGAAGCCCTTATTACAATGACTCCCATTTAGCTACTTGTTATATAAACTTCCTTTTAAATACCAAAATTGACCCTATTTTTAATTTTATACTCCTATATCTCTTTTATATATTTTTTGACAGACATTTATTTTTGGTTCCCTTGGATACCATGCCCCACTAATAATTATAATGATTCTACATTTTTTGAAACTGATTAACCTTTCAGTTCATCGATGCTTTCACTATTTTACAATTCAACTGTACTTAAACTACTACTACTACAATTTATTTTCATAACTTCTAACTATTGTCTTTGTTATTTTCGTGTACTTTTCGGCTTCTATACATTTTTCATTATGTACGACCCTAATAGATTTATCGATAGCTTCCGCTTTATGAGCTCATCGTTAGAAGCACTGGGGTCATATCTAAACATATTTCCACTACTAAAAAGAGAATTTGCTCATTTGAGTGAAAAGCAGTTTAAATTATTGAGTCGAATAGGCGTATATCCATACGATGTCGTTGATTCTCTTGAAAAGCTTAGTTACACAACATTACCTAATCAGCAGGTGTGGGAAGTGTGGGAAGCATTTAATATTCAGGACTTGGGTCGACATTCTGATGTACATCTAAAGACTAATGTGATATTAGCAAAGGTTTTTGAACAATACCACACAAGGTGCCATTTAACATATGAACTTGACCCCGCCCATTACTACACGTTGCCTGGTTACATGTGGGACGCAATGTTGAAGCATACAGAACAAGAACCCGAGTTGTTGACCAATATCGGCCAGTTACTGTTTATTGAAAAGGGAATACGTGGAGGTCTTAACCAAGTGTATTCGAAACGACGTGCTACTGCGAACAATAAGTACTTTTCGACGTATAATCCCTCCAAACCTGATGAATACCTTATGTATTATGATGTTAATAATCATCATGAAAGGACAATGAGTCAATCTCTACCATACGGAGAATTTGAACGACCCACACCAACATCGACGTGACATAAGTTCATGATGATGCTCTTGAAGGTTACATTGTGGAGGTGCATTTGAAGTATTCCAAACAAATACAAGATCTACATAGGGGCATTCCCTTCTGGCTTGCGCATATTGATCCGAAGACTAAAACACCGCCTGCTTCGAATGCCCAAAGCACCAAGTTGATGGTTACACTAAATTTTAGAAGAAGATATGTAATCCACCATAAAAACCTGAAACAGGTAATGACAAATGGATTTAAATTAATTACAATTCATCGAGTGCTAAAATGTAAACAAAGCTGCTGGTTAAAATCCTACATTAAATTCACTTCGAAAACAAGCAAGGAATGAATGTGAGAAGAATTTGTTCAAGTTAATGAATAATGCAGTTTTCAGGAAGACGTTGGAGAATATAAGAAAACTGAAGTGTGAATCTTGTGCAAAACTAGGAAGGAAGATATGGCGCTGAAGCCAAAATATCCAATCCCCTATTCAAAAATGTAAACATCTTCGCTGAAAACCTTGCTGCAGTGGAACTTCTCAAATCGGAAATTTATTTTAATAAACCCTTATATGGTGGATTGCCCATATTTGTTATGGCCAAGTTAACCATTTATGATTTTCGCTATGGGTCTATAATGTCAGCTTATGGAGATGCGTGCCATATTCTCTCCAAGAAAACAGATATTCTAATTTACAAAATTATACATGATGGTGGCGCAGATCAGAGTATCGGAAATAGTAAACTGTAATGTAATTTTTCCTAGTGGACTGTATATGTAATCACTACACTGATCTGAACCCCAATTGGAGAAATGTAAAATGTAAATTATTAGTAGACGACTTACCAGTGGAATTCAGTACACGTGGTAATTGTGGATGATTGGTCGGTCGCTGGTGACCTCTTCAATTTCCGTTAGTGTTGTTGCACTTTCAATGTTTGTAATATCATGTGGAGAAGTAGCACAGCACACACAGTTTGTAAACTGAAGATAAATGTTTCCAGTGAAAATCACGTAATAATAACTCCCGAAAATCGTTCCCGCGTGGTAACAGTACTTGTCTGTTCTATGGTTCTTGGTTCACTGCGTGCTCGCCCGGGACCGATTGGCACTAATCCAAAACTTCAACAACCGCTCTATCTCGTGCTAGGTTTAGCACGTGATCGCGAAGTAGTCTGTAAACAGAGACACTCCATTGTTTTCTTTTTATAAATTTCACAGCCGCATATTGTTCGAACACATGATGATCTTTACAAATTAATGCGAAAAAACTGCATTGGTAACTTTGATACATAGGACTATCCTTTCAACAATATTTATGGAATTCTTTTGGATAACAAGAAAGCTTTGGGGATGATGGACAAAAAAATGGCCAACTTGTGACCGATTTCATTGGAATACGATCAAAGATGTATGTGATAAAGATTTATAAGACATCTGAGGAAGAGGAGGCTAACGATTAATGAAAGAGAATGTTTCACAAAGCAAGAGCCTTGCTATCTAAGATTTCGGCATTAGTAAAGAAAAAATAGGGAATTGAAGAATCTGTAGTTAAAAACATAATCATGGTTTACTTTTATCCTCAATCAATATCAACAAACAGAATTCCTATAAAATTATATCTATTCCCTCTTGCCAGAGTTAGGGTATTCAATGCTTATGTTAACACCCATGCTCAGAACCCACTGTGTACCTCTCATAAGAAGGAAAGCATATAATTTTTTCAAATACTTTTAAGCTCATCCATTGGTCGAGACGAGAAAAGAGCGGAAATAGTATAGGTTTGAACTTGAACAGTGAAAGTGAAAGGCTGTCTATGATGACGCCACCACAGTTTCGAATGAATGATCTTGATGAGTATAAAATAACCAGAATGGACCTTAGATTTTCCCATAACAAAAAGCATGTAAAAATTGCACTTTTTGTGCTCGTACGAAGGTAGCTACACCATTAAGAGTATCTTTTTTTGCAGTTTTGCCGCAATTGTTACGTGTTAAGTTACTTGTAACGCGCTTTTTCCAATTACATGTTATTCAAATTTCCGCCTCATATTTATTAAGTGTATTTTATTTAGTATAAAAGAATTCCTTCTGTCTCTTATATTCAATCCTGGGTACTTTATAAATTGTTATTTACATTGTAAGGAAAAATTGGTTTTGAATTGAATAAATACTTTAATATACCCTCGGGAAATTTTATCGCTCTCGGAAAAATGGCGTGAATACGCGTTATTAAAGTGACGAAGCTCTCTCTTTTAATTGGATGTGGGGCACCAGTCGGTTTAAATACGCCAATCCCGTAAGGCACAAATAAATTCTGGGACAATGAGATTATTACTTAGACGCATTTAGCACCGAGATTTACGGAAGCGTATTAGTGTTTTTAAAAATGCCGTTCTCATGCGTGTTCCGCTGTAGTTTCCGAGTTATTGTTTCGACCTTTCTTATCCGTGCCTTATAGGGATCTATAAAGGTATTGGAGGCAACAACGTTATTGAATTTGAGAAAACTGAATCACCCAGATCCCGAGAGTTTGCCATTGGAGGCTACAAGCTGTAAGTGTTAATATCTTTACAACTTTTGGATAGAAATTTGCACAATTGAGCTTTAATAATTAATTACTAGTGTTGAGATTAACAGTAACAATATAATAATTGAAAAAAAATTTTATGTTCCCTTTTCGGTGTAGAAGAGAACCCCGGCTATATTAATTTTTCTGTAGTAAAGCCAAGCTACATGAAAAGCACTCCTTTGGTCAAGGGGCAAGTATATAGAATAAAATGCATAATATATTTGTCGTTTCGTTTAAAATTTGTTATGCACAGGTTTTTCTTCTTATGCTTTTGTGCTCTACTGCAATCATAGGCGAGAACAAAATCGATTAGTCAACTGTTGCAGGATTACCTTTCTCTCGATATGACATTTCATATGGAACCGTATACTGGAGGATACAACGATCACCTTTAATCACCTCTTCTACACGAGAGCGATGTCATCAGTGGTTGAACGCGGTTTTTTACTGCGACATTCGTCATCTCAAAGGTACCGAACTCAGAATCACTTCTTGTAGACTATTTGCTCGTGAGACTCGTATTAACTGTTACTCCCGTGAACAAGTTTTAAACGAATATAGACAGCGGTTTTGCACGCTTCTTGTAAAGCTAGAAATGCGTTCCCGGAGCTTTGCTTTAAATGAATGGACGTAATATACATGCATTACCACAATTGACGACGAACTGTTCAACTGAATCATGCAAAATGTGGGTGATATGGGTTCTGGGAAAGTAGCTGCGAATTGGAACCGCACAGGTATCCGCGCTTTGCTTCATTATCAGGCAGCTCGTTTATGTAACTGTTCATCGGAGACATTCGCAAGATTATAAACCATTTGCTTTATTATATCAACTTCTACTAAAACTGTATTTATTTTTGTCGTCAAAACTCAACAATAAGCAAATAGCTATTTAAGATCATTTTCAACACTTGTATCTACAACGCTTCTCGTACTTAATCCTGGAGGAACCCCGATCATATAACATTGTGATGCTGTTGGCTACATATTGCTAGAATTCTCAATGCGCCCTTAAGAGAAGTTAACGTAATTGCGCGAATAGAATAGCAAATGCAACTGTTTATAGTTGAAATCTGCAGAATGAACTAAATTTCTATAAATTTGTATTCCAAAGGTCTTTCTATTGTAGCTGATTCCTTTTGTTATGTAGAAATTATGCAACACTATTTGTAATTTTGCTTATTACGTTCACTGCGGATGCTTGTTAGATCGCATGGGTTAAAGAAACTCGTGTGTGCTATCGTTGAGATGGCAAACAATGCTTCACTGATTACAAATCCTGACTTTCACAGAAAATCTAAGCACGCCGTTTGCTCGACTGTGCAATTACACGTATGTTTTTAATGTACCTCATAGAAAAACCACAATTGCGTTTAAATAAATTGAAGTGTAGTAAGTATTATGCATTATCGCAATAAAATTGGTAGTACAAGAATTCCAATAGGTCAACCCTATTCAAACTGGGAAAATGTAATTTTGGAGTGGATTGTGTAAACATAATTTTACATATTTGTATTAGCCAAAATTTTCACAGTATTATTACAAAAGCTTTATGGCGGGTTCACTTTCTCATTTTTAAATGCAGAATCTTAAAAAGACAGTGTATTAGTTGAAACCAAATAAAGTTGCTTATGCTCATTGTTCGTGAATTGTATGCTTCAATACCATAAAAACGTATGTCGAGCAAGCTCCAGAATTCAATGTGGCCCTTGGAATATAACGTTATGTCAAATCATTAACATTGACAGCCGAAAGTTAGATTAGCTTTATCCCGCGCTTCGACTTATGAACAAACATTTTCTTTTCAATCAAGAATTTACATAATCCAAAGACTTTGAACTGCATTATAAATAATTTGAAGAGTTTGAAAAGTTTTAATAGCACGTAATAATTTTTAATAGGTACCCACAAAATGTTTTAAAATCACTTTAGAATACGATAATAATTCTCCTAAACCCATTAATAAACAGCCTAGAATTATATGGAGGCCGACTTCATGGCTAAGTTGTGATTCGTTTCCACAAAGTCATACGACTTTCAATTTGGAGTAATTGTCAATGATAAACATTTGTAATAAAATCATATTTGTAGTAGCGGACAATACCTAAAATATTCGAAAGTTTGATGTACAAACCTGGGGTATAAAATATTTTGACCACATCGCTTTAACCATTAATATTGTACAAAATGCATTAAAACTTCTAGTGGCAAATATTGATAAAATAAAAGTAATTTTCACTCGTACACGTAGCTTGCAAGCTACCTCTAAACCGATGGACTATCAAAAACATGGGTAATAATTATAAAGAATTTACAAAATGTTACCACTTCAACCTACTATACATTCTGAAATAATTTTTGGAGTTAAAAATTAATATTAAAAAAACAATAACAATTTTGAATGTAGAGCTGAAATTGAGTGAGAAGGGTAGTGTGAGTGTAGAAAACGGGTTCCGAAATATCAGTCTCGATCAAAAACTATATTGGACGCTAAATCCTGAGGTACGGGAGTTCCTAGAGAAAAACTCAACAAGTAATAAAAAGAGATTACCAAAACCCGAGATCGGGAAAGTGATTCCGGCTTAAAATTTACACGAGGAATTATTGAGTACGCTAAATTTAAAACAAACCTAAAATAAATGTAACCATAAAGACACTGAACTGTATAAATGTACTAGCTGAAAGAAAAAAGTTTCCGAAATCAAACGCAATATTACCTGTATATTAATTATGCCTCTAGGTGATTGTGGTACCTTTTATTATATAAAGGTTGGAAACTAATACCTTTACAACATCTATAAAAACACCAGTGTACGGAAATCTACCTTATTGCAAGTTCACGCTTTAAGTACAAGTACATATAAACAGTCTTAAACAAAATACGCATATATCAAAAATTACTTGTCTAATGGAAAACGTTTTCGGTGAACAAAATTACCATCTACATTTTTAAAACTAATTACAAGAACGTACTATGCGTAGATTTATAAGTTTATACAGTTAACAAAATGTTCATTAATTTACGGCTACTGTAGTTGATAGTTTCAAAAGTTTTATTATAAATATTTGATGAGAGGTAATTTGACCGTAGTGATTTTGTAGAGAACTAAAATCTTTTAAACTCAATTCGTTTTAAACAGGTCCTGTTGTAACTTCAGAAACTGTGTTATCCGTTAAAAACTTAGATGTTATTAATTAAAATGTCTCTCTAACACGAAGTGTTTACTGAAGAAAACAATTCCTTAATAAAAGCAAAATTTACCAACCTGATTAGGATATAACTGTGAAGTCTATTGGTTAATCATATTAACCAGTCCAATACTTAATTATTCAAAGGTTAACTGTATGTACTCAAGTTTACTTGTTATCTGTTTCAATAGTCTTGACAAGGTGCTGCGCAAGGAACCTCCCCCCATAAAACGAGTCAAAATCATCTTATGCTAAATTCGGAAAAATAAATTAAGACTGTAAATTGAAATTACTTTCGTTGTGTTTTTCTACGTATCACAGGTAAAATTATTTTACTAAAGCATTAACTTGAACCAAAGAATGAGGATTTACCATTGTCTGAATCAGCTAGTTTACGGCTTCAAGACGATGATATCATGGATGCCACCGTCATACATTATTAATCAAAGCAAATGAATTATAAAACTGCACTAACTTAGAATACAAAGCAAGTTTGCATCATTCTTAACCTTAAAACCGAAATAATGAGTTTGACAACCTTTGAGTATGAACAATGCAAGATCACGAAGTCTTCCTTCAGATCATTAATGTATATAAACTAAGAATTGTAGTTCTTAAAGGTAATAACCCTAAGGCTATTGGTGGGAATTACAATACAGAAACTATTAAAATGAAATATGATTGATTATAGACATTTCAAAAGAATGTTATAACATCGACATCAAAGCTAGATCGAAATTTCACGATAACGACTGGACCGATGTACAATCTGATCCTAGCGTTTGGAAGTGGATTTTGTTTCTAAAAAATTTTTATTTCACCATTTTACTCTCAAATAATTAGGAGAACCAATATTTAAAGCATGCTCTTTTATTCACAAGCTTCACCATACTAAACAGCGCCAGTACTGAAAAAGGAACCTCGCATAGGCTCCCGGTAATTATATATAAAACAAGGTAGAGTAAAATTCATTAAAAAGCATAATTTCATATTTTGGTGTGCATCCAACCGTGTTCTCTAGCGTATTACAAGTAAATGATGCAATCGTTTCGTTTAACATGTGTCGCGTCATTAATATGCATGCATAGCAAGAAAGTTTTATTGAATAAATGCTATTAAGTAGTAAAGATTAAACCTGCATTTTAATATTTCTAGCGAAATTTCTCACTGTGTGGTGTTAAAAGTGGTAACCGTTTATAACAGGAGTCACGGAATTAATAGGACATTATATTAGTGTCAGAATGGTAATGAACGTCAAGTCATTAGTTACAGTGGGTACTTAAACCGCACGAATAGAAATTGCAAATAATACCGTTGCTGTCTGTATTACCCATACAATATATGTAAATTTGTAATCAAGGGATCTAAAACCTGCTTGTAATCACAGCTTGCGTCTATTGCTATGTAGATATTATCTAAAAGTAATTGCAGTAGCGTTAGATATCCTTACAGCAATCTAGTACAATTTATGAGAACTACCAATAAATCAAGGATACAGTTAATGACAATATAATCTTTTGAAACTTACATAGATACTTTGTCTACCCGAGCGTGCTAATTAGCTTATAATAGAGTTACACAGGTTATTTTTTAGAAAAGTACAAGTGACGAGTAGAGTGTTTAGTGACGTTCTGGGCCCTCATTTCCCCCAGAATCCCTCATTTCCCCACACTTCTGGACCAAATTTACATGTAAATTCGCACTATAAAGTCTTATTTTTTAAGAATCTCCTCCTGCTCTCTCCTTGCTCTTCTCCTTGCTCGAACCACCCCTTACCATTTTGATTACGTCACACCCGCATTCTTTCACCCGCGAGATAAATTTTTCTCCACATTTCCACCCACGAGATAAACCTATCTTGTTTGGTATCAATTAATATTAGAATTTTCTCAGCTACCCGAATTTCTAGGAATTTTTCAGATTGCATCACCCTCCAGAGAGCTACCCTCATTTTAAGATTTCTTACCTGTAGCGACTTTTGAGCGTTCTTATAAATTTTTTTATACATGCGATACATTAAATTAGCTTAGAATTTTACGCAGAATTCGAATCTGTAAACAGATTTAAAATTGGACTACGCCCTGCAAAATTATACTTTAAAGTCCTGATCTTCTAAATTTTGTTCTTTGCTCTATTGTAACAATTTTATTTCTTGGTTATTAAATCCATCCATAAAAGTGCAAAGTTATAAAACGCTTTTATTAAAATTATAAGTAAAATACATTTAACAAGTTTGGTAATACGCTAAAGCTGTATCTATATGTAGCATTCTATGTATAGTCAAATATCTGTGCCTTCGATAACTGTTCGCAGGCGCGTTTTGCTGAAAGCCCCACCTGGGACACGCCGTCGTCCGAGCGAGCGTGATAACCAGTCGGCCATGCGAGATTGTTGAGTCAAAATGTACGATTGGAAGCAGGCCGCCAATTTGCGGTTACATTTTAAGCACTCGAAACCCATCTTTAAAGCGCGCGCAAATAACCACAATAAAAGCAACTTTGAAAACAACTATTCCAACCACTGATGTTAAAACCACTTTGTATTGCAGTCTGTAGAAAGCAACTTTGATGATGGAAAATTTGAATAATTTATAGAAGACCATTTTAGTAAACAAAGTTAGGATGTTATTTGATAAGGCAGCGTGGTTCAACATATTGCAGCAGCTGACGGATGTATGGTGATTACGTTTGATATTACAACACCTCTTCACAGCTACAAAACGCAGCTTTGGTTCGTAGATAACTTTAAGTAATTTTTCGTGTTTCAAGTTAGAAACACGCTATTTTGTTTAGTGCATAAAAGCACGAATAATATAAAATTTAGATGATTTGTTGAACTGGAAGTTTCCAGTGTTAAAATTAATATTCACCATTTTTAATGGTTTAAGAAACCATACACGTGGTTCATTTTGTACTGTTGGTAACACCGACAGGTGTTATTGACGTCACTTGTTTGTCTGCGATATATTGCTGACACATGTGTTCTAGTAAACTTATGCTTTGAACAGCGTTTGCCCATGTTGAGTAAACAAGAATATTTTTGTGATCTGCCTTTTATATTAGAAATTGAAACTAACACAAATAATTTAGATAAGGAAACTTGAGTAACTATGTTTTAATTTGTAACCCCCTCGAACAGATCTGCACGGGTCGGACCTTTTTTTTTGTAACAAGTTCACACTAAGTTTTAAGATGTTTGATTATCAACTATTTTAATAAACCTTAATTTAAAACCCATGAACTCATTTAATTATTTATGAAATTTTGTTGCATTGAATTTTGTTTTAAAAGAGAATCTTTTGAGTAAATTATTAATTCTAGATTAAAGTTTTTTTATTTTGATCAAATATGGTCAAACCTAACTACAGGAAACTAATATCCTTAAGAGTGGAATTTTGATGTCAACTTATATAGGAGATATTTTTTTTAATATTTCTTTAGGTATGTTTGTGGGACACAAATAGTGTTCCACCCTTTTATTAAGCTAATTATTGCAATTTCTTACAGGAGCAGCGTCTTATTCAGTTAAGACGGGTTTTTGTCACTGAAGGCGATTTTTTTCTTTGGGTTTCCACGTCCGCCCCTAGAAATATACCATGCAATTATCATAAATAAGTCAGGACTTGGTGGTGCCTATTTGTTTTGGATTAAATTCAACTTACAATCAAAATTCGACTCCCCCCCCCCATTTCTCCTAGCTCTACCCAAGGAATAGACCCCTAGTTATGTCGGAAGACTTCGTTACACTTGCCCAGGCGCGATGATAGTCTTGTAACCACGTTATATATATATATATATATTACTCATACTTAGACCAGGGTAGAAAATTAAATAATCACATCAAATAATTTTAATCACCGTGTAGAAGCTTTGGGTAAAGGTACGCGTTATTAAAAAACCGTGGAAAATAAAAATTCATTCGTTTCATTAAAAATAAGAGATTTAAATCATGTACAAGACGCGTTATATCAAAGGAAGCAGTATTAGAAAGCTCTACGTAATTTAATTATTCCTAGTAAAGAAACAAATAGAAATTACGTGCAAAATTTATATTAATTAACTCAATTTTAAGTAACCGGTATTAAACAAAATGTTCAGATAATAATTAATATTTGATTAGGAGTCACTAAAAATTAAAGGGTATTATTTTTAATTAAAGTTAATTGAACCAATAGTAACATATAATATCTATAAAAACTTGTAAAAACCCAATAAAATGCAAATCGTAGAAGGGTATTTAAAATGTTACGGTTGAACACACCTGCGTATTTTTAAAAGGCAATTTCAGTTTAATTTGTTTAGATAAACATGTCGATTCTACGGATATTGGAAACGGTCGGATGCCTTAGCACGAAATACAGAACACCTGCGTATTTTTAAAAAAGCTTGTTCCGCGTAAAATTTGCAGATAACAAATGGTTTCAGAGAATGTTGGAGAAACCGTCGTTTATATTAACGGGAAAACTAGATACGGGGTTATTTAACCCAGATAACAGTCCATGTGGACTGAAAATAATCGATAATAAAGAATATCAATTTGCACCAATAAAGAACAGGTTAGATAGAGACAGATAATATGCGCAAGACCAAGACACATATAGTAAAAGGCGGGAGTAGAGCAACGTCATTGGGTTGCGATTGGTTGAAAATAAAAGGCAAAATTGAGAGGTAAAAATAACATTTCTGTATAAAATTGAATTAGTTATTTCCATACGTTGCGAGCCGTGTCGAAATTTCTGAGATTTAAATGGTGCGAGTGCAAATTTCGTAAAAATCGCATGCCGGGCTGCGGAATGGGAACCTAGCATGCGAAAATCTTTAGAATTGTCCGTTTTGGGGACTAGACCGACAGACAGGCTAACCTCTATATATACCCAGGTTAATATGAACAAGCTCTATTACATCTGCGACTTGATTCAATGCGTTAAACAGTGCTTTTTAGTTTTCCGAGTTTGATAGAATAATTTAAAGTTTGCTCGTATATTTTGGTGATTTAAAACAGTTTCTTCTTTACGTGCTACAATGAATGTACTTTAGCGCACTTAGAAAAGAAGATACAAGGTAATAAAGTTTAGTATCACTGTACCAATTAGTAAAATTTACAACGACAAATGAATACACAAAAGTAGGCAGTTTTGGCGTATATTGGTGAAAGAAGTATGAATTTCTTTGTTATTTTTCGGGGGTGTTAATAATTAAATGATTCGTAAAACGGGTCTGGATCCACAAAACAAGCTTCAGATATACACAAATGAGTTCCGGAAAAGCACTGAAACTACTTTAGATGAATGGTGGTGGAGAAAAGTTTAAAAGCGTTGAGAATCAGAAGCCGTAAATATAACCCGGTTGGAATGGTGTGATTAACAAAAGGGACGATGTACATTGAAGCTACAAGTGCAGTAACCTTCAGGTAAATTATACTATTTTGTTTGAACTTTGATGTTTTCGTGTGTGTTGAATAACTTTATAATTGATTTACTTAAAATGGACAGTAGTGAAATTGTACTAACAATAAAATTTTAATTTTAAGGGGAAATTTGCTTGTTTAAGTAGAAAGGGGTATTTAGTATTGATGTTCTGATTATGATGAAAATTTGGGTATGTCTTTGAGCTCAATTAGACGAACCTGGTTAATTAATTAACGTAAAGGGGTGGAAGATGCTCTCTTTGTACTCAGACTCTGGTCTGCATATATTGTTATAGTAATTAGTAGGCATCCTACAAGGACTTTAATTCTGGATGCACATTAAAATGATAACAGATTTAATCTTGAAATTTTCTGATACTGAAATTTATGCTGAATTTTAACTTTGAAATTTTAATGTATTGTGAATATTGATGTAAATAGAGTTAACGTTGATGTTTGTGGTAGGAATGTGTTTGTTTTTTTTATGAATGAGGATGAAGTTATCTAGAGGAGCAGCCGAGGTGATTAACAGAAGAAAGTCAACGGAACAGTTAAGTTAATGAATAGCTTTTACAGGGAAACATAGCATTCTTGACGCCCAATTCGTGAGGCTCGATTATAAGAAAGGGATTCACAGCAATATATATATATATATATATATATATATATATATATATATATAAGGACAGTTTCACTATAAGCAAACCTAACAAATAGTTTTCTTCGTCTATCCATTGCATCTTTCGAGATAAACCTATCTTGTTTGGTACCAATTAATATTAGAATTTTCTCAGCTACCCGAATTTCTAGGAATTTTTCAGATTGCATCACCCTCCAGAACGCTACCCTAATTTTAAGATTTCTCACCTGTAGCGACTTTTGAGCGTTCTTATAAATTTTTTTAGTCATGCAATACATTAAATTAGCTTAGAATTTTACGAAAAATTCGAATCTGTGAACAGATTTGAAATCGGACCACGCCCTGCAAAGTTACACATATACCCTCTGCGAGATAAATCTTTCTCCACATTTCCACCCACGAGATAAACCTATCTTGTTGGGTATCAATTAATATTAGAGTTTTCTCAGCTACCCAAATCTCTTTAAATTTTTTAGATAGCCCCATCCCCCAGAGAGCTACCCCCATTTTAAGATTTTTCTTGCTGGTAGCGATTTCTGACGGTCCTTATAAATTTTTTATACATGCAATACATCCTGTTAGTCTAGAATATTATGTAGAATCCGAATCTGTAAACAGATTTAAAATAGGGCCGCCCCTTACCATTTTACACACACCCTCTAAACTATAAATTTTCTGCGGCTCATACCTAAAAGAAAATCTAAAAACTATTCTTAAAACTTTTTATTACAGACAATTATTACCAATACAGTTTAAATTTTGTAAACCACATTTCTAAATACATATTTACAATTTTTTATTCTTAACCTAGAACTTCTCATATCGACTTGTACTTAAGTAGAGGATGGCAGGCATTCTAGGACAGCGCCGCCGCCGCCGCCGCCGCCGCCGCCGCCGCCCTGGACCAAAAAGTTTTCTTCGACTAACCATTTTTCATCTTTCGAGATAAATGAGCATCCTCATTTCCACACACGAGATAAACCTATTTTTAAGATTTTTTACCGCTAACATTCTGAACCAAATAGTTTTCTTCGTCTAACCATTTTTTATCTTTCGAGATAAACCTATCATGTTTGGTATTAATTGATATTAAAATTTTCTCAGCTACCCGAATTTCTAAGAATTTTTCAGATAGCATCATCCTCCAGAGGGCTACCCTAATTTTAAGAATTCTTATCTGTAGCAACTTTTGAGCGTTCTTATAAATTTTTTTAGTCATGCGATCGCCTTGTTAGTCTAAAATTTTACGGAGAATTCGAATCTGTAAACAGATTTAATATCCGATCACGCCCTGTAAAGTTATACCCCTTTAAAGTCCGGAACCTCTAAATTTTGCTCTTTGCTCTATAAGCAAAACTAACAAATAGTTTTTTTCGTCTAACCAATGCATCTTTCGCGATAAACCTATCTTGTTTGGTATCAATTAATATTAAAATTTTCTCAGCTACCCAAATCTTTAGGAATTTTTCAGATAGCGCCATCTCCCAGAGAGCTACCCTGATTTTAAGATTTCTTACCAAGATCAATTCCTAATCACCTCTCCTTTTTAATATCTACAGTCCTTTAACCAATACAAAGAAATAAGCACACAAAATTTTAATAATTTATTTACAGTTTAATAAACTAATCATTCCAATGTAATGTGTTTTAAATATATAAATGGGAAGGTCGACTTTTGGTGTAATGATCGCGTGGTTAATAATTAAGAAAGCGCATTTTGCTTGTATGAAATCTATGGAATTTCTCCTGTAATGAAAAGAAGAATGCATTCGTAATTGAAAATGCGTGTCACTTACCTTCAGCCAAATGAGGTATTAATATAGCAAAATATTTAAATTCAATATTTTCGAATCTTCCAATGTAGCATTAATGTTATAGCATTAATTTGTAATTATTTGTAATCCAGCAAATATTCTAGATTCTTAATGATCATGTGAATCACATGTGAAAGCTGTATATAATTTCTTCTCCAAACAAATGCGGTTATTACAATAGGAAAGTACGCTAAATGCAAGTCAATTAATAGCAATTTAATAGTGTTTACTGACCTACCTTAATTGTTTGTACAAGGAAACACAATAAAATATATACAAATATAGTAACTACCTTATATATTTATGCCCCATGTGTAATTTGCTGTACTATTAGGACCAGGGTATGCAGACTTTAACACCTCCATATCGCACGCTTTACACAGATGTTGGTTGTTTCGTACAAGACCCTTTAACAGCTGGCGGGGCTGAACGTTTACTGCTTAATGACATACCGTGCTGTTTTTCCTTGTATCGCTGTAAGCTATTCTTGTAAAAGCGATACTGCAAAACCCAGACTTTAAGTACTTTGCTGCCGACGGATGTATAAGCTTAACCGTGGACGATGTTACACCACGACATTAAATGGCAGGCTTGAATATTTTTTTTGGAAACAATCGAAGATTGCCGAAGACACTCGAAGAGTGCACAAACGCGGTCACTAAACCACAATTAATAATCGCCTTTATAGGTTTAACATTTCTACCATTACCCAATGACTTTAATTTCTTATTGGAGAGAATCCTTATTCTCCCACGCACTGTTGCGTAGCTGGATGCCTACCCCTTTTGGGAATATATGCTCGTTATAGGTTGTAGCACCCGCGGTTTTACTTAACTACACTTCGTGAGATCCCTTTAATCTTTTTTAATCGTGTCCTTCTCGCGTACAATACAGTAGGACTTAGCCTTACTACCTACAAATTCTAACACCAAGTCACCGTTAAACTCGTCTTTAAATTTCCCCACAACTTTTTGTTAACATGCGGTATATTGTGTTTATTATTTGCGGGGAACACCACTTTAAACCTAAAAATAAAAACAGGATAGTTTAATACGTCTATTAATAATTTATGGTAATGTTGGCGGTACAAATATGTAAAAACAAACTTTATCAAGAAAAATATAATGTTTTTAATAGAATACATACATGTATTGATAACATCTATAAACCGCTGTGGTAACCAGAGTCTGGCGAATCTGGGATAGCTAATTCTCTAAACATTTGCGCAAGCGATTGCCTTGCAGTTGCATCTTTTAAGTACTGAATGGGGAAACATTTAATAAGTTCCAACACTGTCAAGTAATTTAAATTGCTGCAATCATTAGACAGAGAAATACTGGCACTGCTCTCTCCCTCTAATAACGTTTGAACCCTTTCTTCCTCCGTTGTATTTCCACATACTTTTTTTATATCACCAACAAATTTTTCGTAAAATTCTGGAAAGTTTCTACACCTTAACTCAGCCATTTTAAAACAGATCAATTCTCGCAAATTTAATAGCTTGATGCACTCGTACGCAGGTAGCACAATAACATTCCCATCTTTCGTAATCTCCATATTATATAAATTCTCTTTTTCAAAATTGTTCAACAACCATATACTTCTATTAAAGGCTGTGCTCAGCTGCAATTTGAAATCTTGATCCAATTGTATGTCAACAACATCGTTTCCGGTAGTCAGACCATTTAATCGTACTTGTTTTGTGTCTTGAGCGAATTTGAAATTCTACTTGAAAAGTACACAATTTCTTCCAATCGAAGTAAGAGAATGTTATCGTAGAATCAGCACACATACCACTGCAGCAAATCACTTGGATGACAGGTTGAAGACCACCATATAAATCAAAACCAACTTCTAATATATGGGGGTGATAATTTGGAGGAAATTCGCCTAACCTATAGGTTGACTTACCAACTAGTTGGTTGATATTTAATTGTGGTACTCGCACATCACTTGTAACGTCAACACAAGAAAAATCCATCTTTAATTTATAATTTTAATCAAACTCGACGATACTTTGACGACTAATGCACTGGAACATGGCTCTCGCCTTTTATGCCGATGGTCGAGCGTGCGCAGCTCCTTATTATATTAGTTGGCGTTATATGCAAGTCTTGACTGGAAAAGTGACGTCTATAATTGTTTTATAGTGGGTTTTACCTGTATGTATTTAACCACCAACGCCATTTTTAGAATTATTAAACAAAATTACTCTTAGCAGTATTTTTAATATACCATCGTGTAAGAATTCAATTATTATTGTGTTTTTCCTCAGGTTTTCAAATCCCTCGGAATTTTTTTCAAATCGAATGACACCTTACTGATTTGCAGAATAACCTTTTGCAAGCACCGTATATAATTCATCTTTAATCTATTTCTAAACCGTATCGCTCTGTCTTTTGAGATAAACCCCTGGTGTAACCTATAAATTAGTATAGAATTTTCCTGGGGAATTGAAATTAATTATCAGGTCTTTTAAAATTAGTTCCAACAAAGACCTGTATATATTGTATTAATATTCAAAAACCTATCAGCAAAACACATTTGCATTTTTATTTAGATTTAGCTCGATAATAGAGTTAAACTCCAAAAATATTTATTAGTGGCTAGGATTGTTAAAATTTTCAATTAATGAATCCACATACAAATGATTAAACCAAAAGGTATAATACATATATTAATTCTGTACGGTGACCTAGAAAGTGGTTCGATAAACTATTTTAAATGTAGTTCAACATAAGACGTATATTCTAAATAAATTTAGTAAAATGTATGATCATTAGCCTTGCATTGTTTGTCGATGAAGTCTGACTATTAATTTAATAAAAGCACTTTCCACAATTCTAGTTAATATACGGGAATACACATTCTACAATTTGATTTAAATTGGGTTAATGTAAGGATAAATTATACTTATACTTTCTCTATATACATAAATACGGGGGAAATGATACCAAAAGTTCATTTTAAGTTTATTTTGTAAAAAGTAAAGTCGTTTATAGTGTAATTAATAGTAATACTGAATTTTCAGTCTTTGGTTTAAAATTTCGTGTGAGGACTATCGACAAAGAAGAGTAAGTCTTAGTTTGAATTTTGCAAACGTAGAAGAAATTAATATTTACATGTATAATTCAAAACTGTTAATCAATAATTTTTCTAGAATGAACATCTTAAGTATTGCGTGCAGTGTGTGCGAAAATGTTTTACTGGATGTGATGCCATAAAAACACAACGAAAGGCACATCGAGATGGTTTATTTCCAGGAGGAACTAAAAATTACAGCCAATGAGTGGGAACAAATTAAGGATTTGGAAAACCAATCGACCGCAACACATAAAGAACGTATAAACGCCGCAATTCAGTTAGAACGAACCAAGTTACTATTTGAAAAACCATACACCATAACAAAATCTTCTTCCAAAATCATAATTGTAGGCCTGAACCCGTTCGACGATTACAAAATAATTTGTAGATTTGTTGACACCATTTCGCAGAGCGTACTTGATGTATCCATCAACGTATTTAAGAAGATTATATCAAATCTTCCGCACATTATACGCACTATGGAAGTTGGCATGCAAAATCAGATATGCAAATTCGACAACTTGCGTTTTTATTTAAATAAGAATTGTTTAGTGAAGATGATGACATTTGATGGGAATTATATGATATTTACCAAAGGAACTTTAGAGCACTTTTAGGGTATCTCAGATCGTTCTCAACCATGCTAATACTTTAAAAACTAACGGAAAAGGGTACTCTAATATAGATCTGTTTCTGTTAGATGTCGCAATGGAAAGATATAATAGGAATGATGTTCTACAGAATCTCGCACATGATGTAATTAAAACAAATACAGTAATAGTGATATTGGGGTCATATTATACGAATTTATAAGAACCTACCCAAGATTGTTTGAAAACAGTATTTGTAAACAAGTTGAGTATATGGAAGAATATAACAGGTTTCCATTCCACGCATTTACGAGCGATGTTTAAATTTTAAGCCAAAGACTGAAAATTTTGTAACACTATTAATTACACTTTTGTTTTCTTATACGTTTCTAAATTGTTGTATTTCAACTACAGATATTAATAGATGTCAATAAAATTATGTTATAGTTTTAAATAAAACGATTCTGATTAATAATTTTGTAAAACGTTTATAACACCCTTTTAAAAAATAATACACATCTTTGTAATAATTCTTTTCATAATTACTTAGATACCCATTTCAGTTACGTGGACATTTGAAAAATTAAACAATACCAATGTATGCTTTATATTTTAAAACATAAACAAGCTAATATATACAAAAATAATTTCTAAATTCACATCATTCATTCCTTATGATAACAGTTGTGGTGGTTAAATTTTTATTTTAAAACTTACAATTTAGTATATATTCCATTTGAATATCTGCCAACAGTTTTATAAACCCCATCTCCTCGATTATTTCCATAAAATCATCCAGATCCTCGGGCATTGATAACACTGCAGTACAGTGCTGTATTGCCTCCTCGTTTGACTGACACATAAGACATTTTTCTCCTTCTATCGAAAAGCGTTGCACACATTCTGCTTTTTTTACTCGTAGAGCATTGCGAAATCTTCGAATAACCTCTCCAAAGTCTTTATACATATATCAGCTCCGCCAGCTGTTAAAGGGCCTAGTACGAAACAACCACGAATTATGTGTAAAGTATGCGATTTCGAAATGGAAAAGACTACCTATGCCGCACACTTGAGAAGCAACAGACATAAAAATGCATCAGTTACCGCTACTAACGACGATGGTGTAGAAATGGTTAGTACAGCGTTTAACAACCGTATGGCTAGCTATGGCATAAAGAACGCCAGTGTCGACGATGGAGTGTCCGAGTTTCTTTGGAAGCAGAAAGAGCGATTTATTCGATTAATAAATGAAAAAAGAATACAACATACAGCAATAAAAGTCTATTGCGAACTCTACGGCGGAAGAGACTACCGATGCGATATAACTGTTTACTTTGAACTATTTTAGATATACAGCATTGATACATTATTCTATTAAACGGCGTATTTTAGCTTCGATTCATACACCGTTACCTTTAAATAACAGAACATTACTACAAACTCCTATTAATACGGTCACCATAAAATGAGGATATGGCGAATGTTGTTATTTTGGCTAAAGAAGTTCTTCGAAGATTGTATGTTACATTATTGAAGCTATTTATTGTTCCATAGAGTTTGTGTAATATTTCAAACGTAAAGTTTTGGCCAACTTTAAGGCTTGTTAAGTATATTAATATTGTGCCATTTGTTATTGTAATTTTTTAGGAAATCAAAACCAATAGCTAGATGGTTTTGCTAATGAGCTATGTAAGTGATTACAAGAAAGGTTTACATTTAATGACAAACCATGCAGTATACATATTTATAGCTTTAAATGCAATGTTCTAGCATGCGCCTATATAAAACAAACAAAATTACACAGCGGATATTTTTCTTTTGAAAAAAGTACAGAACCAGGTGAATATATTAATGGAAGACTGGTAATGCAATGAATTTCAGATTTCAAAGTAACAGATGAATTATTTTTATTATAAGCAGAGAAACTCCTCATACTGATATGTCTCCTTTAGTAAAACTTGAAATTGGATTGGCACGTGTTAATATCGATTACATGCATTGTGCTGTTTGGGGATAATGAGGAAATTACTGAATATATAGATAGAAGGTCGTACCCCGATTTTAAATTATGTAGTTGTCTAGTTCAGTTGATATCAGAACGTCCACTGCTAACAAAGTTTTGTATTTCCATAGAGTTTAATAGAAAACCGTAGCTTTATCCGAGATGCTGCGTTGGCGATAGAATTAATAACATTTTCGCTTTACTCGGAACCCCATATACTTTAAAATCGTAGTAAGTTTGATATCCCCACATGAACATTTTTCACTCCTTCAATGTGTCATTAGTTTATTAATTTCTGTACATCATATAAGGGTATTAGTTGTACAATAGCGGCTGATCTATTAAAAAGCTTTGGATAAACATTGTAAAAAAATTAATGGTATAGAATATTAAGTTTACAATGGACGTACTCTTTATTTATATTCCGATATTGAATTGTATAGCACGTGAGATCAAATTTCTACATTTACATTTGAAATTTACTTAGGAAAGCTGAAACGATTAATAGAAGCACCTATACCAATCCGCAGCAACAAATTGACCGAAGACTAGCAAGCTAATTTTTTGTATAATTTAGAGCCTGTGTGGAAATAGTATATTGTACAACAAGTATGGAATGATGCCCATTTCTCACGAGTATGATAAATTGCAGCTGTAGCAGTGTAAAATCCTGCTAATATCCTTATAAGTAGGCAATCCTAATTACGGAGCGTATACATCTATGGTAGTATATAGTTCTAGTGCGCGTAGAACAAGTTAGAACGGAGTAGGGGTTCGAGGTCCGACGGCGATACTCGAGGCCATCGCGGTTTTCTGGTTCTTGTTGAGTAGAACTTGCAAACAAGATGGTGTTTCGAGGAAACATTTTCTTAATAAGAATTCTTGCGAAAAAGCGAGTTCGTTTTAAAATGTTTTATTTAACGAAACTTACAGCAGGCTAGTGGTAGCTGTTAGTTACGATCGAAATAAATATACCTAATGGCGTATGCATAAATTTGGACTTGATTAATGGAACTTAAGATGAAAATGTAACATTCGAATTTAATTCAAAACAAGTGACGAAACCACAAGTGCGAGGTGGAGAGCAAAGGTTGTTGATGCTTTACAATTCCATTGTTCATCGCAAAGGTCAAGTCGAGTCAAGGACGCAGCTGGCGGTTAGGTTTGGCTGTTTGCAGACAGATGACATTGTTTTCCTACAAATTATGTAACTAGGTAATTATACTTTCTTATCGGATCGGGTTTGGAACAAAATTTAGTTAAACAAAGGGTAAACTACAATAATTTTTATTCGTAACTTACCTCATGATGTTGTAAACATTCCTGTACGTTTTAAATTTAATTTTGTTTTAAATTGTTAGTAAGTTACTTGATGCCTGCAAAGTCCACATTTACTTGACATTAAATTTGAACTATAATGACCTTTACCTCAATCTAATTTCAATTTTAAAATATAGCAACTTTGCATAAAGGGTTTGGTACACATATTTGGTATTAACAAACCAGTGTAACACTGATAAGGTTATGAGCTCAGACACTTATCGGCGCATTTAATTTAATTGTAAATGATTTAACGTAATTTAATTTCTTTATTAATTGTATATTAAAATTTTGACTTATGAAAGTTTAAGTCGGTTTGTATATAGTTTTGCTGTTTGAATCTTTTCTTAAGGAATTAAGGCGAATCATGCTTATTTGTACATACCTTTCCTGTACATATATTACAAAAAGCATTAGAAATACTTTGCCTTTCAATTTGTTCATTTATTGAACTGGTGTGTTTGTGACTTAGTGCATTAAATGGTACACTACTGTGTTACGCTATACAGGTCATCCCACCCCCGAAGAAATTATTAGACGTTTTATGCTCTTAAATTATTATAGCTTAGGCTATGTTTTTTTAGTAAGCAAAATTTAGTGTTTTGTTTAGATTCTACCATACTTAGGAAGACGGAGTTTGCAGCCAGTGCAGCAGTTCCGAGGTGTTAGATATATTTTTACTCCCTTACAGATAGGTGTACTAAGGAGTAGACACAGCACGAGCTGAAAGCGAGTGCTGCAAATCATACGAGTGAGAAATGGGCATTCCATGCGTGTTGTACACTATACTTTTTCTACGACTGTAGTACGTACTTTTTAAATGTGATACCTCTTTTGTTAATATTATAAAATACATGGTAAGTATAGGAGTATGCATTTTATTAATATCATAAGTTTATTATCGTTTGTGAATATACATAAATTCAAAGAAAAGTACAAATTTATCATAATAAAAGTAAATAAATTGATTTAAGTTTAGTTTTTAAATTCATTATTATTAACAATATTAAAGGTTACATTGCAATTATTAAACGTCATTGTAGAAGGTGTTTTCCCAAAAACTAAATTTTCTTGACGTTGGAAATTCTTGTCTTTGGACGCTGATGGAACATTTGATGTGCTATCAATTGAATTTTGTATTATGTTGCCTACATTCAACTTATTTGTTAAAGAATCGGCTATATAGTTTTCGGCGACAGATGTTGATTTCCAGCCACCGTGCCTTTTTAAAGATGTTATATCTTCTCCAGCATCTACAAGAATAGTGGCGGAAGATCTCCGGAAGCAATGACCAGTATATAATTCCGGATTGGGTAGTTTTAAATACGTTGCAATTTGCTTTCCCATAGCACCAAATTTATTGATACCCACTTTCTGTGTGGTGCATTTTCCTTTCTGATAATTTAAGAAAAAACTAGGATCGCAAACATTTGATGGACGTAGATTCCAGTATATTTTTGTGATTTCATAAAAATTACTCGTTATCGTAAGGCTGCGTATATCTTTTGTTTTCGTGTCGGGAACTGTAACTAATATCGCAGAACCCAATTCCGTGAAATGAGTAATCTTCATCTGATGTAATTCCTGTCTGCGGCAAGCACCCATAATTCCCATAATTAATGCAGTCTGTAACAATATAAAAATAGCTATAAACACGCATTAATCTCCTAAGTTAATATTACATACTTTTGTCAGAAGAAACTGTTGATCCGGAACCTCAGTAATAAATTTATTTATTTCCTGTTGTAAAATTTTTTGATTTTTTCGATTTATAACCGCTTGACTTCCGTTTGAGAAACGCTCTTAATTTTCCATACTTTGATATATCTACATTATGATGGATGGTGAGACTTGTTCTCAACATAGAATGATGCGTCCACAATGTCGGAGATTTATACTTATTAGATAATTCATTAAAGTACGCAATTAAAACATTTTCAGAATAATATGTTGTCTTTTGATCTCTTCGCCAATCCATAAACGATTTATAAGCAGTCTCATATTTTTTTTTTGGAAATTTCCGGTAATAAATTTAATGTAGTTGCATTTGCAGCTTCCACAATATTTAGAGGCGTCGGTTCTAGTTCGCTTTAACTATCACTAGCCATTTTTTAAAGACTTTGCAAATACTTTAAGATTTTAAACGCTTTCACAGTATGAAATTATTTATTTGACATTTGTTGGTTTATTATTTGTTTCATAGCCCACCTTTGAAAACTCGGCCGTCATTGGAAATAAGATGCAAGTGCATGGCTATTTGATTAATAGAAATATAAGCGCAACCGTGCAAATTGAACATTCCCGCACTGGTTGCTTAGCAACTTGCCTAGCAACGAGTGCGGGAATAAAAACCTGTATAGAATGTAGTAGATTTCTCTATCAAAAACACACCTAAAGTAGGCTCGTTCCAAAACAGTCGTAGAAAAAATAATATTTTACCTAATCAAGAACATAATTTTGGCCCATTACCAAATGATTTTAAAATATGTAAACAATTTGAGAAGCTGAGATGTAAGGTTTCTATACTTAAATTATTTTGCGTTCCTCGCTGACTGTTACTGTATACATAAGAATGGTTTGGTATTAAAGTTCTGATTTTGGGAAAACAATTTGCATCATTGAATAATTTGTAATTATACCAAATTGATTCAAAATATGTACATACTTGTTTTGTAAACCAATTATCAATAAAATTCTATTTATGAAACATAAAGAATGTTACTGGGAAATGCATTTTTCTTACAGTAGAGAATTGTGAAAGCTTGGTGTCATTATCAATAATGCATCTCTTGATCAATTATATAATATATATAATTATAGAAATAAGTTGAGCTAAATTTCTAGTTAATAATAAACAACACCTGTAAAGCTTTTTAATACAAAACAATTTTTAATTTTGTTTATAAGATCTTTTTCCAATAGATGAATGTTTAATTTTGTTGAATACTGTAGTATTACAAAAATAAAAATTTTAAATGCAGTTGGGTTTCTCATGTAATATATGAATTTTCGTTCATTGTGTCGTGGTTGTCAAACTTAGACAAATACAGGTTGCGCAATAGTAGAAAATAGGTTCCCTATGCATGGAAACCATATATAATTACCCCAAATCCATATACAACTGTGAAAATAGAATATGACATCAAAAACCGTTAGTCTGAAGTCTATGTAGCATATTCATTGGTTTTAAGGTCTTAATCTATTAATGGGCTTACATCTTAAGTATGTTCCGGAACGACGCGATATTGACACTCTGGAAAGACGTGATATTAACGTCCCAAAATAGTGTGATATTGACGTTCTTGAATGACGATATTAACGTTCTGGAATAACATGTTATTGTCGTCTTGTAATGATGTCATTAGTCTGTGACATATTTACGTCATATTTTAGTCATTACTACCTCAGAGATGAAGTCAATATTTCGTAAACTTTCACCAAATAAAGATGTCAAAAGACATGACCATATTGGCGGCGGCGCGTATTCATAACTGTTTCAAACGAACTTTTTTTGAGTTATTTTTTACGATATGTATAATTGGAGACATTGTTTGTACGACTAGATTTACAGATTTTTTGGCATGTGATTTTTTTTTCTTTAGGGTTTTCTCAAGAACAAAATGTACACCAAACAACTGCAAACATTAGCGAAACAGAAATTGAAATTCAGGAAGGAATTGCGTGCATTACTCTGGCCGTATTGTGGCGAGTAATGAAAAATTTTCGATTATAACTACAAGCGTACATAAATTGCAATGTGCCCACCTGCTAAATACTATTGTTTAAAATAAAATGACGGCTCTCACATAATACGAAACTGTACACAAATGATAAAATAAATTTTGCGGTTACACTGACAAATCATGTACATTAAAGTGAATAAATTTATTTTTTTGCTAAATTAATTCAGTATTATATAGTTAGGGCGACTATACTTGCGGCCAGTTCCCCAATGCTCTACCCCAAAGGTACTACACTGGGTTTACACGCAAAAATAAACGTGCTTCAAATAAATCTAACTTCAAAATTAATTAATCATAAATAAAATGTATAAACTAAAAGCAACGCTGGAGTTTAAATAATGGTATCCCTAGCGTTGACTTCGGAGTATGTCTGATCAACAAGACAGTAGCAAAAGAAAAACTGGAGAGATCTGTAATACCGGATAGCAGCCGCCAGCTCTGCTTAGCGGTGCAACCTGAAGGGTCAACTTACAACTATCCAAATATAGCTAGCTAATATTCACCAAAGGATTCGAATTTCTGACCATACGCCAAATTTATTAATGGCGAATTCAGCTATTTGTTACTGCTCTATAAATTTAAATAACGTCCTCGCTGATCTAAGACTTTATTCTAACTTTAGTCTAAATTTGTCATTAACATTCCCTATCGTTCCCTAACGCCGACTATATTTTGATTTCAATCTTCCTTCCTATAGATACTACGACCAAAAAGCAAGCAAAACGCCAAAAAAAAACAAATCCAGCGACAAAACAGAACAGTAGAATATATAAATGTACAACACAAGCATAGAATATAAATATCTTAATAAAGCATTAATCATATAACAGTGCATTAATAGCAAAAAGCAACACTAAAATTATCAGGTGCACTTGCATAAGCATTATTTCGGCTAGCGCCATCACACCGAAACGTACTCGTTTAAAATTACTTGCAAAATCTGTTTATTAATACAAATCAATGCTTGTGCGAGTATAAGCGCCACAATATTTATAAATTCCTAGAATATAAGTAAATTTCTTCAGAACCCCGAAGAACAGGTCGTTTGCTTACATCTAATTATCTTACTACTATGGGAAGATGAGGATGCACTGCTAAAGTCTTGGTGGGTATGCACTAAATGTACTGGGGGTTACAATCACTATCACTTTTAAATCGGAGGTGGGGGGGGCTCAGATTTTGACTTCTAGCAAGAGAAGAAAATTATATACTGCTTGTTCAAGAATATCTGTGTTTAGTCATATTCACCCAGTACTTCCTCAAGGAACACCTTGCCAACTATTGACTACTGTCTTACACATTCTGACGTTGTTAATGTTAAAAATCGTGGTCGTTCTATACCGTGTATACTCCCATATGAACGCAACCTTCATACGATATTAATATAGCGTTGGAAATCCACTTAAGTACTTGTAGGTTTTACAAGAACGTTCATTTAACAATCGAATCTGACTTATTAGTTCCGTCGGTTTTAATGAAATCAGAAGACCTAATTGGTGGTCGATAACCAACTAAATAGGTCGAAGGCGTATTTAAATAATCAAATAACGCATCAATTAATAAACATTGCTGTGATTTATATGTAACATGAACCTATAAAATACACATGGTATGTCGACACTTGTAAGGTAACTAAACTTACTGAAATTGATAAGTTTTTGAAGAACGTCGGATCAATGTTGGAGGTAGTACAATTTTAATTACCAAATTCTTAACCTCCAGACCAATTCTGCTTTGGTTATGTATTTTATTCATATACAGATAGGTTTGGAAACGTTGCGGATATGTTAGTACGCGACCTGATTTCTAAATATTTCTGTAATTTATGTGTAATATATACCATTAAAATACGCAGCAGATGTTGGTACCAGCAAGTTGATTGAATTTACTACTATTGCAAGTAGATTTTGCTGTAAAAGTTTGTAGTATAAGTCTTTTACGGTGCAGTTTTTGCCAGGTACTAGTACTACATGCAAATTTTGATACTAATAGTTAGAATTAGTGTACTTATTTGCTCGTTGTTTATTCTTGATTTATAAGTGTAACAACTATTTTTTTTTGTTGGTTGTGAGTCAGGCACACCAATGCAACTGTTTTGACGTTGGACGTTGTACGTTGACGTGAAGTGATATTTAATTTTATTATCTGGCAAGAATTTATTCTTGAAGCTATCAGTTCCGATAGAACCCACGAACATTGCGTTGTTTGCGTCTTTGTCTGGGAATTATCCTAAGGGTGAGCAATGAGAATGGACGTGGATATAACGTAAACTCAATTATGAACAAGCATGGACAGGAAAAGGAGGATTGAACGCCACCGCATCTATATGGATGATAAATAACGAAAGTATCCTATGAGAAGATGCAGAAACCCACAGGTTTGAATGGTTACCAAAAACAGGTTATACAAAACAACATCTCTTGAAACCTCGCAAAAGCATCTACTTCAACTCCTGCTACTATTGTCCTGAAAGAAAATGTCACACAATAAATTTTAATTAAAAGACAGTTTGCGTCTTAACCCAAAAGAGTACAACGATACTTATAAATTAATCGTCATGAAATTACCACACTAAAGGTGTCTTATTTATAAATGGATGTCACAGAGATATCACATACGTCATTTCTAAAACTTTATACCTCATCAGTATTCCCCTAGTTTCATTACTCAAAATTTATTTTCTTAATTGTGGTGCCATTAAATTTAACTACTCATAAAATAAAAAGACCTAGAGTTTTGAACCAAAAATGTAATTTAAAGTAATTCCATTTTTTTAAAATAAAGTCACACGTATAATATTCAAAAATAAAATTGATTTTTTAAGTTTCGTAAATTTTCTCTTTACATAATAAGATCTTTGCATTTGGTACTATTGTTAAAAACAGAATCTTTATAACCCAATTGATAGATTTGATAAATTGGTTCAAATGTTTCAAATAAGCCTCGCTTGTAGTATTTGTTACAAAAAATTTAAATAGCATGAGAATTACATAAATTAAGAAAACTTTATATTGACGTAGTACAGGAATGACACAGTTAATCTACTAATTATCGAGCATTCTATAATTAGACATTTATAAGTAAAAGTAAACTTCACAAACCTCTTTATACAGCCACATGTATATCTCATATGTTCTACAGAACAACTTTGGATTACTTAGAAAGAGCAAAATTTTTTTTTATATATTTTTAACATTAAATAAGAAAATGAATCCGATATAAGATTATTAGAACATCATTATTTCTACGGTTCTTTATGTTAAAACCTAAATGCAAAATTAATCCGTTCATAAAATTTGATATCATTAACTTAATCCTCTCATTAAATTTGATATCATTAACAACTCTATGAGCATTTTCAAAAGTCTAGAAGACGTGGTAACAAAGCTTTCACCGTAACTAACACAAAATAATCAAACACTCACCAGGGTTTGACTCCTATGTCAACGAGGGTTTTAAATTCTTGGGCTTTGCATACGTAAGGAAATTGTTGCTTCTAAAAGAATTCCGATCCACAAACTTAGGGCTTCATCTGGTTAACAAAACCTCGCCGATGGAAATCCCACAATAAACAACCGACATCTTCACACCACGCTTTTCTAATAAAAAAAAAACTATACGAACGGTCTTAAATTCTTCCATAACAAAAGTGTCCTCCAATTATAATTTCACCGAAGCGCTAAGAAAATTAGGGATCCTTTTCAACATATCCGAGCAAGATGTCCGACTTCTTCTTTGATAGCTTCCACATCAAGAACAGGTGATCTGTTTTAAGCGTCACCTCGTCACACTCTGCGCAAGCGCTATAATAGCTTAGTAATTTTAAAGGTGGATGCAATCCGCCTAAGAATTAGGCAACACAAGTGACTCATTCATAACGTATTTTTTGAAGGCGTATTGATCTTAAGAAAATTTCAAAGTTTTTGTTACTATTGAATGTTTTCTTATGATAAATCTAAAGCTAATTAAATGATAATACCGTTCTCTTCTATTATAAAATTGTTTCTACTGATATTATCATGCGAAATGAAAAGGATCAGATTCCGCAGAGCTGTTACAAATAGAAGTGGCTACATAAGTTAGTACCATGGAATATATTTGTTACAAAAGGTAATGTTGACATGTTTTTTAACACAAATATGCACGGCAATTGTATATGAAAGTTTATAAAAATATAGATCTTGCATTATTGGTGAGAGTTAGTATTTAAAATGATATTATTTTTGTACTGTAGGTTGTAAAAGGTTTTTGAATATTCTTTTTATCCACAGGGGTAAATATGTATTATAATTCATACGCGTATTATTATTATAATAGTCTTAGAGAAGTATTTGATAACTTGAAGGCGTTTTAGTTTTTTCAACATACTGGCCCAGCATATCAGTAAAGTGCACATTTTACATTTTTGTGTGTGTTTGGACCAAAATTTCATTTTAAATAATACGCATATTCACCTCATAAATAAAACTTTAAAAGGTATATATCTTAGTGAAAATCGCTTTGTAGTTAAAATAACCACACACTTATTTACTATTATTTATAACTATTATGAAACTACTTATGATACTTATACCGATGTTTACGTAAATGTCATACTGTGAGCTACGCAAATTCACTAAAAGGGATACAAATTTATATATTTTTATTAACTACTTCGGTTGAGTGCTGACGTCGAACTGAATTATTAATGATTCAGCAGATTTGTTTGAAGTGGTTTGCTTGAAGGTCGTTCTGCAGTTGCAATCGGACATCTCTGCAGCGTTAAAATGCTGCTTGAGATAGTTTTAAAATAGTGTATGCTCTTCGTTTTTATTAGAAAGCGCAAATTGCTGTTAATTTCCATCTATAACGTATGAACTAGATATTAAGTCGCTCTAACACAAGAGCTCTATATATATGACCTTCTCTCTTGCACAGTTTACTCGAAATTTGATTCAAATGAAACGCGAATAATTTTACTCATTTGCCACACGTATTATAGGAACGACAATGATCTTGCGTTTTTAACGTCAGTATTCTATCATTACAGAAGCCGCATCGCTCCGATTAGGAAGTTCCCTTTTAAACCATATTCCAAAGCTGATGCCACTTTTCAATTATTCCCGGACCTCTTAAAAATAAGCCTCCGAAGGATTCATGATTCTTGACGACATAATTATAACTACCTAAGCTCCTTAGGAAAGGTTTGCTAATTTATAGTATTGTAATATATATTAGTTGTTATGTGGGTACATAAACCGCAAGATTGTTACTTTTCTTTAAGAAGTTTCTGAGATATTACTGAAACAATTAATATGTTTCTAGGAAACGTTTAGGCCCGAAGATTATTTATTATGGAGGCTATCAATTTTGACAGAGATTTTCTATATGTGGTTGTAATTGTACATAAATTAGACTGTATATTCGGGTCATCCAGCAAAACTAACAAAAACAAAAAATGATCTGTATTATATGTGTAATTTGACTTTTCCTGACAGAAAGGTCATACTTCCATTACTGATCGGTGTTTTGTATAAATATTCAGTTACTCGACCAAAATATGTTGAAAATCGTTGAAAACTGCCAAATATATAAATCGAAATTGGGGTCATAAAAATAGACGAATACATTCACCTTAATTGCTAAAAATCTATTATAACAAACGGTAAACAATACACCGATCGCTATGATAGAAACAGACGTTTTGAGGTGCGATTCCCTCCATTTCCAGTACTGTATCATTTAATTCTAATTCTAAGCAGAAAAATGTTATACTTTTAACTGTTTGTTTTTTGAGTAGACAAGATTATTCTACACAGCATCTAGAGCAAAGGTCAGTAGGAAAAATATTAAACGATAGACTATTTAGTCGAGAATACGTTTCGGACAAAATGATTCATAAATGTTCTATTCTGTCGGAATAAAAACCTTCCACAAAACTGCCAGCAGCAGCGCATAGATTAAAAACAGACGGCTATAGATCAGCAAAATTAATGTTTCCAACAGAACTAGGTACAATTTGATGCGCAGTTAATAAATACTCCAGGCATTAATCTACTTTCTCAAAAATTAAGGAATATGCCAGGCGCTCCAACATTAGAGAGATTAAATGCTGTTACAATACAGGGATGTTCACAACCTGATGTGAATATTCTTGGATAAAGTTATCGTTGCTTGGATGAAGTAGGTTTAAATTTTGTTTAACTGCTAGCGTCTATAACCGAGAAGTCCAATATGTAGACATAAAAAATATAACGAACCGAATCAGTACAATATTTTGTATTTCTATTTTTAATTAGTTTTACTCAATTGCATTGGCTCCACTATTATTCAGTTCGAAAGCTTTAGCATTAAAATTAAATTTTAATAATGTTACTTAGTTAAGTGACTGCAAAAATTAAATATGGTTATTCTAAAGACGTCTTCTAAAATGAATAATTAAATCTAAGTGTATTAACCAGCATAAAATTAATTAAAGACCTACCGCGATCTGGAGCTATTTTATTCATCCTCAAGGAATGTCATTTGAAGCATAATGTCTAACAAATTGAATAACAGGACCCGGATAAATTTAATATTCAGTTGAGGTAATGAGATTTCAATTAAATTATCTTTTACGGGATCTATGGGTATAGAGCGAACAAAGAATGTAGGCTTTTAGCTTTTGAATTATACTGAATATAGCTTATAGGTAAAGAAACTGAACTAAAAATATAAAGTAAAAAACATGATTTACCTTTTACAATTTCCAACTGCTGGCTATATTTGAATTCCTCTGATGAAATATATTTGTTTTTCGTACCTTCAACTTAAAAGAACTAAAACCGTCGGTTTTTGCAGCTGAATTACATCATCTACTTCTTAATAAAGCGTCGCCTTTATGCAATCTTTTTTATTATTTTCAGGCTTCTTTTACTTTTCCTAACTTTTAAGTTTCTCGAGTCGCCCACTACCAAAGACATATACATAAAAATTTGCTGTTTGTATTTTAACTTCATCATTAAAAACCTTGAAAAAATTCGTATTTCTAAATATTTGTAATACAAAGAAGCGTCAATAATTACATTACTCTGCCGTGCTCAAACGGTGTGGCCTTAAAGCCACAACGCCGACCTTATGCGCTAAATATTCTTGATAAAGCTGTCCGTCTACACGTCGTGAAATAGGTATGATAGTCACTTTGCGCATACTGTTGAATGTTGTGCTTTTTATAAACCTCAGCGAATTAACTCAAATTGGGATATGACAAAGCATGAGCCATGCAACTTTGCGCGTATACATGGCGATAGTCCTTTTACCTTTTAGAACATACTTAGAGTATGCGAAGCTACATATATATCCACACTCCTGAGTAAAAGTATATGCAACTATGTCATTATTTTACTAAAAATGACATTTTGTTGCTATACTACATTTTCTACTAATTTTCGGTGGCGATGGTTAAGGTTGGAGATACCATATATTGCACCAGCCAGATTTAATTCCCATTTTGTGTAATAGTAATGCGTATTGGGGCTGAACGCTGTTTACAAGTTTAGTTAAGTTCCCTTGTTCTATTAGAAAAATTTTAGCCATCAAAATTATGCATATTTCGTTTTATCGTGAGTTTAAACCTTAAATCTAATCCTCTTGTTAACTTGTACCATTGACTCCACAACAAAGCATTACTTGACAACTGCGTATATAATACATACGCTTTCATTCATATCATAATCATATTCGTTCCATCATATATTAATATTTAATTAAAAAATTTATTTATTAATATTTAAAAATAAATATAGCATATTCTACTAGGTATTAGTAATGTATTTTTCGCGTTCTAAACTTAACACGTGAAAAATCGCTGTCCGTTGTTTGGAATTCACGAGCTCAATTACTTCCGAGCTTTTGAGTATTTGCACTCAGCTATAAACTAGCCGGATGTGAAAAAGATTGGTGATGTTGAAGGCAAAAGACGATCTGCGTAATTTCTGCAACCTTAGTTAAGACTGCAATGCCTTACTACGTTATTCGATCCTTCTAACAATGTGCAACCCAAAAATATTTAGATTTTAGACGTATATTTTAGATTACCTATAAAGAACTCTCAGCGAAAATATGGAGTATAAAATTAGTAGCTTAGATTTAAAGAAGCAATAAAGTTCGCATTGTAGTTATTTCATATTGGAACTATCCGTAGCATTTTTTGCAATGCAGTTTAAAATGCCGATAAAGATCTGTTTTCTTTTGGACAAATGCAGTGTGCTAATTGAAT
The DNA here is from genome assembly GCA_036346225.1 of Platerodrilus igneus. NCBI lineage: Eukaryota > Metazoa > Arthropoda > Insecta > Coleoptera > Lycidae > Platerodrilus > Platerodrilus igneus. Next base: position 2,204,835 of record JARFIW010000943.1, read on the forward strand.
TTCGACGACTGGCAGATATTTGAGGTGTTTGATAAATAGTTATCTGAAAGTTTCAGCTTTTGTTGAATATAAGAATTATGAACTTTTACAAATTAAGGGGTTCGTAAAACATTCTTGTTTCTAGAAATATTATCGTATTTGGTAAGTGGATTTTAAATTATGTTGTACCATACAGCGTTTTTATTCCAGATCAGACAAACAGTCGTTTTACGTTTAAAGTTTGTTGCCTCTGTATCGACCATCGAATATTTATAAGTTACTCGATACCATGTGTAGTTCAGTCTTTGAAAGATGCAGAGTAGAAATATTAAGAAAGGTTGATATCTAACTAATGTCTGGAATTTTGAACCATAAATTGTCTATCTGAAATTTTTTAATGACTATTGAACATTTTAACAAGAAATTATCTGCAGTGTAGAAAGTATTATTTCAATTAACATCTATGAAAAATATTTATATCATTGGAATGTTGTACGATATCAATTTTCTAATACACAATTTTACAACTTAAATACTGGATGTAAAAACTCTGCTGACTTCAAATATACAGTGCCACCAAGCAAACATAGGACGCTGACAATATGTGAACTAATTACCAACAACAACATATGGAACCAATCAGAAAGCGATTTATTTCAAAGTATACTGCGGGAGCAAAGCATTTTTAAGCAAATTTAAAATTCCATGGTGTGTGTTATGTCATGTCATTGTTTATTAAGTGTTGAATATTAATATCCGAACCTTACAAATATCTCGATTTGACAACTAAAAGTGTTTTACTTTGAGTGTACTTCTTAGCAGGCAGTGACCCCAAAGACACACCTTCCAAGTCCTATGTTTGCTTGGTGGAACTATATAGTCTATTCACTTTGCGTCAGCGTAATAATCAAGTGTTGGCAACTGTATGCAGAATTACGCTTTCAGGAAACTGCCATTCAACAGACTAAAGGTTGTCAGTTCTGTACATTTTTGCCGCCAATTCCCCTTGCAAATCGAAGCATTTTTCATTCGACATTCGCCAATGGAGATATTCATATTTCTTTCATTAAACATATTAAAATTTCTACTAACATTGGCAACGTAGCATTTTTTATCTAGCTGTAATATCGTTATAAAGTAAAAGTAAATTGGTTATAGCCAATTGTAAAATTTAGTGTGTATACATAATTTAGAGGATTACTGTTTGTCTATGATCGTGAATGAAATTGCTAATTTTGAGAGCATACGCCAGAAACAATATTGTTGGATATTTCAAATATTAACGTTATTATAAAAAGTGTTGAGCGTACAAAATAAAATGGTTTGATCAGATGTGAACTCAGATCCTTCTAAATTCTAAAATAAGCTTACTGTTGTCTTTATTTTTGAATTTTCAGAAGAAACTTGCGCTATCATGTTTGTATCTCATTAAGATGTTTTTTTTTTCGAAAATATATTCCATATTCGTGATTACTGATTGTCAACACATGACCCTAGGATTTCTGCATCGTCCCTAGGTTTGGTTACTATTTTAATTTAGTTAAATGTAGTGGCGCTCAACTTATTGTCCTTTTAGTTTTTTTCGCTTCCCACACTACCCCCTCCGCTTATCTTTCAACCACTAAAATGAACGCCTGAGCTAGTTCATAGAGACTTTTCCATTTGGAAAACAGTAGCCGGGCTCCATGGGCGCTATATATCAACAATCAAGGAAAGATGTGCTTCAAATAGTTTCTAGTTGTCATTTCATGACGACTCTACTTAGATGGATCCCTCCTGTTGGCATGGAAGATTACCAAGTTTTATTTCCAGTTATGCATTTTTAATAGGTTCTTCCTAGTAATTATGTAATAAAACCAATAATTTGTTTTCTGCTCAGTTGTTAAAGCTTTAGCTACCAGAAGGTTATATTAATTTGCTTTTAATTATTTTATTAAGTTACGAATCAACTAATCTAATTTATTATAAATACGTGGTGTGGCAATTGAGCTAGTTTAGGTTTGATTGTGAAATGTTGAGTAATCATAAAAGTCGATATTTTAAATCTTAACTTCTAAATATGTATTATCCAGTTCCATGACAGTTATAAACAAAGAAGTATAGTATTAGTTAACCTATTAAGTGCCAAACGTTTAAATGGTTTCGCATAATTCTCCATATATGTATATTAACAACTTTTATTACTGTTACTAACAGAACAATGGGACAACTTGTTTGTTTAAGCTATTTTGGAATGTTGTTGGAAGGTATTCCATCCGTAGATACCTACTGGTATAATTTTGACGGTCTCGATTTGCCAAATATGTTTAGTTTCTCTTACAATCTATGTGCTTCAAGTATTTAAAACTGTAAAAACGTTTTCTGCATTTATTGATTTGACTGGTCTGTAGTAATGCACACTTACAGGTGTTTGTTTTTATCACCTTGGCTAACATAATAGTTAGTTTATAGAATTGCTGCCGAGAAGCTGCAAAGCATAATTCGTATGTAACGTTTCTGGTTTCGGTATATCATGTCTATCTTGTTTAGACATTGAAATAATTGATTTTGTTTTTGAGGAAAGACTAAGTAGAGTGCAATTGTTGTCCAATTTAGAGAAAACGATTTAAAATCTACCTTTTAGATTCTTCCTTTTACTTCTGTAAGACCGTTTAAGGGTCAAAGCGTACACAAACTGCAGCACCATACACCTTCAAACTAGCATCTCAAAATCCATGTATTTCAATATTGCATATTTCGTCTTAGAGGAATAACAACCTCAGATTTTTTAGCTTTGCAAGCAGCTGAATGTCTTTTATGAGTTCTATCCACTAAAATTTTCATTATAGTTTACCATAGAGAGCCAAATTTTTGGCATAAGAATCTATGACAGGAAAATTAATACTAATGGATCAAGCATTTGCGCTAACTGTGACAACATTATACGCTTAGCTATTGAATATTCCCTTAAAAATTTTTGGAAGTGAAACTGAAAACTGATCCAAATGTAGATTTCAAGAAATACCTAACACTTTATTAGAAGTGTCATCAATGTTGAACTCTACAGATCCTGGGAAGCATTTTGTATAACCTTGTAACTTGTTGGAGCAATATTTATGCATATAAAAATTGGCGGAATTTATAAGTTCTTTCAATTATTAGTATGTTTCCGATAATTTGGTTATGCAATCATTACCACATAATATGTCATCAATATAGCACTGCGAACGAAGTGCATCTAATGCCATAGGATACTGCTTTTTATATTGGAATGCTAGTTCATTTAAAATACGGTTGCTAAATATGGAGAACTATTTATACCATAACTTACTGTTAGAAGTTCTAAGTACTTTGATGATTCTTGTCTAGTGTTGCGCCTTTGGAGAAGGATTGATTCTTATTATTTGGTACATCTTTTGTATATCACAGATTAAAACAAACGTAAAAGTTCGGAAACGATATAGTATATCAAATAATTCTGGTTATTCAGAAAATCCTTTAAATATTACATCATTTAACGAAACGCCTGTGGAGGTTATCACACTTGCATCAAACACAACGCACAATTATGTTGAGCAACTATCTTTTATTAACACGGAATTGTGGGGAAGGAAACACTTATATTCCTTAATTTCATTTTGAAGTATAATGGAAAATATATAGCACGATTTAATGAAACATACTCATCTATAAAATCCCTATACTGCTTAAACAAATCAGCATTCTTTTCAAAATATCTTTCTAAATTTATATACCTCTTTTTTGCGAACGAATAAGAATCGTCTAATTTTGTATCCTCTCTTAGATTTGTTAATGGTAAATTTACCCGACAATTAATATTGAAAGTCGAAATGCAAAAGCCGAGATAAAATTCGAGAGCCATCAAATATTCTTTTTGGCCGGGGAGTGGGAGGGTGGAGAGGGGGATAAAATACAGTATCATATTTATTGACACTGCTGGTGAAGGCTGTCCTCGTTTAAATGAGGACGCCTCCGAAATCGAACAATTTAAGGGAAAAGTTGGAAGGATAGAACGAATTACAAATGTATATATACACAAGGGAGGAAAGGAGAAATGTGGAATCTTTAGCGGAGATGTTTGATGAATCGCAGAGAAAAGATTTATTTAGTGAAATCTGTTTTGATATAATATATGCGCGGGGATCGAAAAATGTGGTAGCCGACTATTTGTCGCGTTATCCTACTGACGTGCCCAGAAAGGCAGATCAACCAGCGCAACCAAATGTGTTTAAATTGAACGAGATAGTGAAAGGTTCGGAATTTCGTAGAGCAAAAGACAAAATGGACACGTTGAGTAGTGACCAAAAAGCAGACTCCGTTTTAGGTCCTATTATCGTCGAATTAGAAAAGGGCAATTTCTCTCCAAAATTAGAAAAGTGATATCTCGAGTACCAGGGAATATTTTTTCGGGTTAGCTCAGTAAGCGATTCCTATCCAATGGTTTGCGTGCCTAAAAATCATATTCTTGATATAGTGCTAGCAGAGCACGACGAACCGGGCCATTTCGGTTCCCAAAAATGTTACATAGCTCTAAAACAAGATTTTTTTGGCCCAATATGAGGGCGAGGATTACGAAGGTGATAGCAGGATGCCAATTGTGCCAGGAGTCTAAAATTGCTGTGAAATGCCATGATTCAATGCAAAGCATTATTCCAGCCGGGCCGGCGCAGTTAATTTGCATTGATCTAATAGGTCCGTTACCTAGATCACGTAATGGGGCGACCCAGTTGCTTGTAGTTATTGTCGCATTTTCGAAGTTAGTGAGATTATTTCCGTTAAAAAGAGCTACAACGGCTGCGAGAAAATTTTTGGAATATCGGGAAACCCATAACTGTGCTAACCGATAACGGGACACAGTTTTCGGTAAAATGAAAAAAGTTTTTAGAGGGGGAAGGAATAAAAACGCATCACCCCTCTTATCATTACCCTCACGGTAATATGACGGAATGTATAAACCGAGAAGTTGGTAGGGTGTTAAAGGCCCTGTGTTACGAATATCACACTAAATGGGCGTGTGTATTGGATATCATACAAACCATTTTAAACGAAGTCGTACACGAAAATACTGGTTTTACACCAAACGAGGTACATTTTGAGAAGTTCAGGCAGCAAACCTTGATGTCTAAGATTTGCATATCCGAAACGGGAGGCAATTGAAAGACAAAAATACGATACTAGCACTAGCACAATCGTTGAGTGAGTAAAGCTCAGCATCGTCAACGTCGACATAATGAGTTGCACGAGGTTACAAACACTCACCATCAGTCTTCTGCGAAGGATGCGACCATTAAAAAGCTTTTCCTATTATTTGATGGCCCCTTTTTAGTAAAATCAAAATGCGGGCCCAATGTTTATGTTTTAGAAGATACCAATCACAAAGAAGTTAGCAAATATAACATTATTCATTTAAAAAAATGTTGGTCCCCCCATGCACGGAGGTCTAACCTTCCCTTTATAGGTCTTCTTTTATTTTATTAGATTTTAATCTAGGTTAAGGCATTAAAATGTCTTTGATTCTTTAAATCCACTTTAATGGGGGAGATAATGTTGAGCGTACATCCCTACTCGCATGTAGTACCCAGCGCTGGCTAAACACACTGCAGGTGGCAGTGAGACGCGTATGTCAGAAGAGACAATAAAAGAAAGATAAAAAGGTGTCGTGCGTGAACCTAGCCTTGTCTAGAAATTAGTGTTATTAAAATGTAACATTAATAAAAGCATGCATTTCATTAATCGTCGCTTGGTATAATAACGGTAATAAATCATTTATCAGTAAAGTTACTGTCAGTTAAAGTTGATTGAGGTGCAAATACGGAATATTAAGAGGCGAGGTCATCCAGTGTGTGTACAAAATGGTTTTGTTTACGAAAAGGGCGAGATTGCGGCTGCATAAAATAGCGAACCGCCTGATTATTTACACGAATCCTATGCTTATAACGTATGTTTTTGAGTAGATAGTTATAGCGCAATCGTTATATCTGGAATCCACACCTATTGGGCGCGAAGGCAAAGCAAGAATGAAGGTTTATTATTCGTGCAATACAGGGCTGGGGAAATGAGATAAGTGGTAGTTTAATTACTAGTATTTTTTATGATGTAGGGTATTATTTAGTAGTACTTTGAACTTAAGGGAATATAATCAAAGTAATTCATCGTTTTGCGTATGCCTTTTGCTATTGGTTTTTGATGATTAGAAAGTAGGTAGGGCTATTAGAATAAAATATTATGTATAAAGAAAAGAAAAAAAATTACTGAGAGTTGTATTTAGTTGGTTATATGTATTTCGTTGTATTTGGGTTGCATTATTTTATTACAGTGTACGATTAAGAATAACTTTCCAAGGACCACCGCCCACTGTAGCTAGTATAACGGGCATATTACAAGCATTTAGTAACCTTTAAGCTTTTGAGGTAGATTGGGCATCCCTCCACTGGGATTTTAGCTGCAACGCATCTATAATATTAATAAAGGAAATCTTAAACCTTATAACAGATGTATGCCGTTCTCCCCACCTTGTGTCGCAAAATGATTTTAATACGCGTTCGTTTTTAGATTCCAAGACTTTATGTCTTTTTGGCGAGACTATAAAAAAATTGATAGTTTTTTATGGTACCCATCGCAATCCGTATAGCCTGCACATTACTTGACTTAGACAAGGAAAGATTAAGTGACTGGCAATAGCATGGATATTTCATAGCATTCTTAACACACCTTTGAATTTCAGATACTGCACCCTTCTGGTCTGACATTACGCTACACGTATCAATTCCTATTCCAACACATGAATTAAATGGTATACCAAGTCTGCATAAAAGCAACAACTGTTTGACATAGGATTTCTCCTGTCGAGATAGGTTTCTGAGTAAACTCGTCATAATTTTCTTGATGACAATCAACAAAGTCAAAAATGTTTGTGCACATTACAGTCTGCATCCAGATAACGAGGTGCCAAGGACATTTGCGTTATTTTGCTGACATCAGTAGTTTCATCACATATAACACTAAAGTATTGATTTTTCTTAATGTTTAGTATAATTGAATTTACCTTTTCTTCACCACAGCAATTTATAATTTTATTTTTAACTAATGGATTGATATATTTTGTGCGTAAGGAGCTGCTTCACAATGGTTCTTGAATTTTACATAGTCTCCTCATGTGTTAATTCGATGACGAATAATCAATCTCTCTTAAATTTCCCTTATTTACACTTGATATAGACTGCATAAGATCAGATTCAACTTTTGGGCCACGAAAAGCAATGTATTGCTTTCGTAAAAGTATTATTGTGCTAATTATAGATTTTAGTTTTTCTCTATCTTCCTCTACTTGTTTTTTTACAAGGATTATTAAAGGCTAATAAAAAGTTTTCTGCTAATAAAACGGCCACTTTATGGTATTTAGCCGTATTATGCGAATATAGATCTCCGTCCCTGGCAAAAAGTTTCGAGATTTTGTTATAGGCACAACAATTAATTTACCAAGTGCAGTCGCTTTATGCCGATCTCCAGATTTTGCAAATTAAATGCAATATTTGCAAAATAATCATTTAGAAGGCTGAATAAGTAAGACATTTATAGGAATTGAAATGATTTAGGGATAAATAACATTTTACATCTTAATCCTTTTTACGATGAACTGAATAATTTAAATTTGTTATCACGCACAAACACATTTGTTAAAATATTAAATTTTTCCAGATCGCTACAAGTAGTCTTTACATACAATAAAACATTTCTCCACTAAATTTTGCAGCTTCAGGATTTTTTATACTTCCCTTAATTGTCATAGTAATGATAGATAGATAAAAGATAGATAAATTACTTTATTGTGGACTATACCTAGGCCAGAGCCCATACTAGCCATACATTATATTATTTACATGTGTTTAAGACCTTAGAATCCATAATTCCTGACAACCGGGGTTCTTGAAGATTTGGTGAAGGGGATTTGTGCCCCTACTTTTGTCGTCGACTGTGCACGTAAAGTGGGGCTGATTGTGTGCATAGTGCAAGTGTAAGTGTGATGTGGTAGTGAATTGCAAGAGTGTATATTATGTGTGTTAGTGCCGCTGGTTGTGGGTGGTCCCTTTGGTTAAAAGGATTTCATTTAGAAAATGATTTAATTCTTGAGGGTAGTTAGTGACTAGGAAGTTTATGTTAGGAAGTGGGGAGATCGGGTCAAAGTTTGTAGATTGCTTGAGGTTGATTTGTAGTAGAGAGGTTAGAGAACAGGAGTATATCAGGTGTTGTGGGGTTTCTAGAGATTGATTGTTGCAAGGACAGTGAGGAGAAGGAGTTAAATGGAATTGATGTAGTTTATTACGGAAGTTTCCATGGCCGGACAGAAATTGTATTGTAGGAAGATTAGAGAAAGGAATATGTGGAGGGATGTTTGTGATATCAGGGAAGATATCAAATGTATATCTGCCGTGGTGGAGCGGGACCAAAGATCTTGCCAGGAATGGAGTAGGGAGTTATGTATTCGCGATTTTATGTCAGTTTTAGGGAGAGTACGGTATTCGTCATAGTGAAGTGTTCTGTCGTGTAGGATGATTGGTAGGTTATGTTTGAGGTTTCGGATTTGAAGTGAGGAGTTTAGTTGGATTTCGATCGGAGGGATTTAAAGCAGGGTATACAAGCACGCTGAGGAGGTGGTTCTGTACGCTCTTGAGGTGTAGAGTAGGAAAGGACTTATGATCGTGTTGAGCGTACGTCTGGAGGAAGGGGGTGTAAGCGGGAGCCAAGAATCTACTGCGTATCTGATGATCGGGATTATGATGTCGTTAATGATTAGTCTTCGTGTTGAATTGATGAGGTGGACTGACTTTGGGAGTGCGTGAAGTAGGTTATGAAGTATGATTTGTGTTTTGGTTCGAAGTTTGGAGAGATGGGAGTTCATTTTTAGGCGTGTGTCAATGTGGAGTCCAAGGTAGGGAGCTATTGTTGAGAGGGGAATTGGTGTGTTAAGGATGTGAATCTTAGGATTTCGGTTTGGGCTGAGGTAGCCTTTGAGCAGGAGCATTTTTGTTTTAGATGGGGAGAGTGGTTGTCTGTTTAAAGAAGACCAGGATTCAATTGAATTAATTAGAACGGCAGCGGTGGATTCAATAGAGGCACGAGTATTGCTGTGGATTAGGAAAACTACGTCATCGGCGTAAGCGAAGGTGGAGGTGTTTGGGATATTGAGGTCTGAGAGAGGATTGATTGCGAGGTTCCATAGGGTAGGTGATAAACGGGAACCTTGTGGACATCCTTGGGTGAGAGGTTTAGTAACCAAGTGGAAATTGGAAGTTAGGATTGCTGTTCGGGATGAGAGGAAGAATTTTATTAAGAGGTAAAGGTTGCAAGGGAAATTGGCTTGTTTAAGTTGATTAAGAAGGTTGAGCCACCAAAGGAGATCGAAGGCTGAGTGGAAGTCGATGAATAAGGAGACTACGTATGTATAAGGGGATGTTTGGACCGTTTGAATTAGGGAGCGGATTGTACGTTCGGCGCTATGCCCAGAGCGAAGCCGTGTTGGTTAGGTGAGAGTAAGGAATGACGTTCTATGTGTGAGTTTAGTTTGTATAGGATAGTCTGTTCAAGCAGTTTGCCAAGTGTTGGAAGGAGTGCAATAGGTCTGTAGGATTTGGGGTCTTTGGGAGGTTTATTGGGTTTGAGTATAAGGGAGATGGAAGCATATTCAAATGGGTTAGGGAAAATCCCAGAGGAGAGGCATTTTTGGAATAGTAGGTGTGTGGATTCTCTAACGAGGGGCCAGAATTTTTGTAGGATCAGGTTGGTGATGAGGTCTAGGCCGGGGGCTTTATGGTGGTTTAGCTTGTTAACGAAGGAATCTAAGAGGGAGAGTTCTAGGTCTGTGTCTGAGTCCGTGTCTGGTTGGGTTAGAGTGTTGTCAATTATGCGTTGTTGCGGTTGGGTTGCTACGTCAAGACGAGCCGAAGGTATTGCTGTATCTAAGAGGGTAAACATTGTTTGCTTAAATGTGGAAGGGATTGTAGTTGAAATGGCTGTAAGGATGTGTGTGGAAGGAGGTTTGATTAGTTTACGGTACGTACTCCAGGGATTTGTGTGTTGATCGTGAATTATGTCAAGGTAGTGCTGTTTTCTCGTGGTGTTAATGAGGATTTTGTATTGTCGTCTGCCAGTGGTATATTTGCTAGATAATGTATTAATAGCAATAGGGTCTGCATTGGTACGTTTCGCTCTTTGGAGTCTGTGTCTAGTAGTTGCAAGTGAGCGTATGACATGAGTAAGTTGTTGTGTCCACCACGGCGTGGCTCGTGGGGTGTAATGTTTCCGTGGGATAGTTTTAGAGGCAGCTGTGAGGACTTTGTTGGTTATTTCGTTAGCGAGAAAATGAGGTGTGAAGTTTGCATAAGAGACTGATGGGAAAACAGGGATGATTGAAGCTAGGGATTCTAGAAATAAGGGTCAATCTGCTTTTCGGGTGTTAAAGGATTGAATCTTCTGGTGTGTTCTGGGGGGAAGATTGGGTAGGATATCAAATGTAATTGGATTATGATCACTGGATTGATGGATGTGAGAAACTGTCCAGGAACTAATTAGGTTTGAGGCTGGGGAGTTGGTGAGAGTAATGTCGATGTTGGATTTGCCGTATTGGGATTCCCAAGTAGGGATAAGGGATGAGGAGTTGTGGATTCTAAGGTGGTGTTGGAGTGTAAAGTCCTCTAAAGTAGTGCCGTTTTCGTCAGTGACATCGTTAAACCATAGTGTGGATTTGGAATTGGCGTCAATAGATATGATGATTGGTTTGTCTCCAATCGTTGTAAATATGTGGTCTAGTTGGTGTAAATAGGTATTAATGTCTGTTCTGTATTGGAAGTAAGAAGAAATGAGAAAAATCGTGCCTGATCTCCAGAGAAGTTCGATTACGGTAATTTGAGGGGTGGATAGGGAGGTGTGGTAAGAAGCGTCAATTAGGGGGTCTGCAACAATGATGGCGGAGGTGTAGTTAGGGTCAGGCGGGCTAGGGTGAATATAGGTGCGGGAGTTTGGTGGGGTGTTAGAGATTTTGTTTCGGACTAGATATGGTTTTTGGACTAAGGCGATTTGGATTTTGTGTTTTTGGAGTATGTGGGACAGCTCTAGGGTGGCAGCGCGAGAGTGTTAGAGGTTGATTTGAATTGTGCGCAGTTTGGTGTGTGAGTGGTGCGAGTCTTGCGTCCGTTTGCGTGAGTCTAGAACCCATAATTTGTGCGTAGTTTAGTCATATAGAGAGATTGCTTATAGACAGGACAGTCGGGTCTAGTAACGGAATGGTCGTGGGGGCGATTAATGCGGGAACAATTAGTGCAAACGGGAGCGGCAGTGGGGGGATTCGGACATGATTTGGAAGGGTGGTTTCCGGCGCAGTGGCCACAGGCGGTTGGGGATCGACAGGTTTTTGCAGAGTGACCAAAGCGCTGGCAATTAAAACATTGGGTTACGGAAACGAGGTCTCTGATTCTGCAGGATTTGTAACCTATAAAAACGTGGGAATTTGTGGTGAGGATGGATCGTAATCTGGGAGAGACGTTAAGAATTAAGTTGTCGGAGTGATCTGTTTTTGTGCGACGGGTAGCAATGGAGATTTCTGTTCGGTACGTGTCTTCAGGAATAAGTAGGTCTAATGATTTCTGTAGGTATATAAAGTTAAGAGCGTGAGTAGATGGGATCTCTTTGTCTAAGTCAAAGATGATGATTTGCGGGAGTTTAAGTTTAGGGAGATGTACGCTACAGGAATTTTTTGTGAGAGAGGAGATAAGGTTAATGTCAGTGGGTTTGGGTGTATGTATGGTAACTGAGGTTTTGGTAGGTCGGATACTTTGAATACTAAGATTAGGAAGTGAGGGTCGAAGGTTAGTTTTTATGACATTTAGGAGCTCAGTGGGTGTTGTATCGGATGTGGTAGGTTTTAAAGTTATAATTTTGGAGGGTGGTTTGGTTAAAGGAGCATGCTGTGATAGCGATTGCTGAGAAGTAGCGGCGGCGTATGTGGGTGTGTGTGTTTGAATTGGCGTTTGTGCTGTTACCTTGTCTGTTGCTTGTAGCTTGGCATCTAGGCATTGTTGCACTGCTAACAGTTTCGCTTCGGAGATGTTGTATTTCTGCACCGCTTCGTTAGCAATTAACGCAGTTTGTTCAAATTTCTGTAGTAGAAAATTAGCGCATGTTCGATTGATCTTGTTACTATCTGTAAATACGTAATCAGTAATTTGACGTTTTAGAGCGCTGATGCTGTGTAATAATGATGGGTCAGATTGGTCTATTTCTGTGTCATCATAATCCCTTAATCGTTTACTTGGGTTGGAACTCACCGATGATGTTCTAGATTTAGTATCTTCAGGTGATGGTGGGCGACCAATTTTTCCTGACCTGGTGAAGGGTGTTAGCGCTTCGACCGATGGTGGTGGTTGCATGATGTTAGATGCATATGCTTGGGTTACTGGATTGCTGGTAGGCCGATCGTGGTTGCTTGGTGTGGTCGATTTATTTTGGTCAGATGGCAATATCAATTGACAAGTTGTATCACTTGTGTATACAATAACACATGTGCTACGTTACAATTACTGATGTTATTTAAAAGTTCCCATTAATTATAATTTAGATTGTGGTATACTAATTGCTTGGCTGCAAGTGTAATTTACAGAAGGTCGCTTCACTGGTCTACACTTTTGGTTTCGAGCTTTAACACAAAATAAAACCTCGCGAATTAACTTTACTATGGTTATTGTTAAATTTGTGTCCTGATTGCAACGAAAGTTTATCACTAGTAATCAGGAGGGTAAACTGAAAATACTACTTAAACGTGGAAACAAGAATGAAATGCGGATCTCACGCGATCACGTCCGTATCTTTGTATGTCCTACACTTTTTATTAATACTTAAAATCCAAAATTTTAGATAAACGTTAGTGTTTAACCCTTATAAGGCTGCAAAAATAACTTTACATACATGGCTACAGGTGTTACCCGGGTACCACAGTATATTTTACAGGATGTTAGGTGTGCTATCATAATCGCGTCAACTAAGATACGCTTTACATTCATTCCTGCGATAGGAGAAGCGTATGTTTAGTCTGAATTGTGACTTTATGTGGTGCGGTATACTGTTTAGCAGTGTTATAACAATGCGTAGAATTCAACATAATATTCCAAGTACTTCTGAAGGCGGTGAATATAGTTCTGGTAGCAATGCAGCCTCTGGTAATAGATCTAGAAATAGAACTCCTGGTAGCAATGCTGCTTCTGTTAGTCGACCTTTTAGAAGTAGAGCCCCTGCTGCTGACCTGCCATATAATTCAACAGGATATTCTCCATTAGACAAGTAAGTTGGCTTAGTATATTTTTGTTTATGTAGATATCCAAGAATACAAATCACAGCTTTTGTAATTATTATTGATTGTTGTTTATATGCATATAGAATAACAGATGAGCACCTCGAAAGTTTGTATGTAATGTCCGACGAAGAATTTAGTGATCAGTATGAAGATGATGACCAAGATGAGTATGTACCAGCAGTAAGCGACGAAGACTCAGATGTCGATGATGTTCGCGCTGGAGAGAGGGTCCCCATCGAAATATCAGTAGCAGTCGACAGTGACGAGGAACAGGAATTGGTTGTGGAGCCAGAGGAAGAAACTACAACACCACCAACAGATAACGTTTATCGTGCTAAAGATGAGACCATCTGGAACAAGAACCCACTACGTTCAACGCAAACGCGGTTGTATAATATTATTCGAAAACGAGGTAAAAACTTATTCCTATTCTGCCCCATTCTAATCTCTTGATTTTCATTTTAGGTGGTCCAACTAAAATAACCGCTTTACATTCACGTATAGATACGTTCTGTGCATTAGTGACATCTGAAATGAAATCGATTATCATAAAGCAGTCTAATCGAAAAGCTAAAAAAGTTTATTATGATTTCAACAAAAACTCGCCTCGGGTACCACGAGTCTGGAAAGATATTACGGTTCAGGAGCTGGATGCTTTTTTGGGGATTCTACTAATGGCAGGCGTTCATAAATCAAATACTGAACATATTGATGAATTGTGGAAATCAGACGCCTTACCGTTATACAAAGCAGCAATGAGTAGAGATCGCTTCAAACAGATTCTACGTTTCATCAGATTTGATAACTCCATAACAAGACCGGATAGATTACAAACGGATAAAGCTGCGGCAATAAGCATTTGGCTTATGCTAAACCAAAATCTGCTGAAGTGTTATTCGCCTTATGAACACCTAACTGTTGATGAGCAACTTTTTCCTTATCGTGGACGAACAAGGTTTACTCAGTATATGCCTTCCAAACCGGCTAAGTATGGAATTAAGGTATTCTGGCATTCTGGGTATGTGATGCCAAAACGTTTTATCCATACCAAGGATCAATTTACACTGGAAAATTAGCTGGCAATGGGCGAGAAGTGAACATTGGTGAAAAAACAGTTATGCATTTATGTCAACTTTACAAAAATTCGGGCCGTAATATTACCACCGACAATTTTTTCACATCAATTCCCCTTGCTCGCATGCTAAAATCGATTGGTCTCACTTTGGTTGGTACCCTTAGGAAAAACAAACCCTACATTCCTAAGGTCCTTCTAGCTAGCAAAGAGAGAGATCTCTATTCTACTACTTTTGCATTCCAGAAAGATGTTATGCCGTGTTCGTATGTTCCAAAAGTAAATAAAGCAGTAGTTTTATTATCTACAATGCACTCTACGAATGCAGTGGATGACACCTTGAAGAAAAAACCTGAAATTATTTCTTTTTATAACCATACTAAGTCAGGCGTTGACGTTATGGATGAAATGCTGGGTAGTTATACAACCAAGAGGCGAACAAGTCGCTGGCCCTTGGCCTTTTTTTACAACATGCTGGATGTAGCAGCTCTGGGTGCCTTCGTCATATATACGAACAACAATCCTCAAATCTATAATAGTACAAATAAGAGGCGAAATTTTCTAAAAGACCTAGCTCGTGATTTGTGTTTATCTGCCGTAACTCAAAGAGGTGAAAACGCCATAATATTGCGAAATCGGTTTACTAAAAGCGCGATTAAAAGCATTTTAGGAATTTGTCTGGAAGTTTCACATAATCCTAATTCTATAAATCAGCGGGATTCTTCTGGGCGCATCGCAGTAAAAGGAATATTTAAAATGTGCTATCACAGCGAAGAGAAAATAAAAAGAAAAACTTGAAAGCATGTAGCGTTTGTAAACATCCGGTGTGCCTTCAGCACACAGATGCAAGGGTTAAATGTCTTCAGTGTCAGGATAAATAATCATCTATTATTTTTTTCATTATATTTTATAACATGTAGATAACATTAAAACATAATACTAATAACAATATAATAAATTACTACAAACACTTTCCATTGTTTTCCTGTATAAAATACATGTGGTACCCAGGTACCACCATCCGCCTGAAGGATGTAAAATTTCTTCATGGTAAAAAAAATGGAACCCCCATACATCCACCATATCTAAAAATTTTGAAATGTGTGTATAATGACCTACTTGAAGATGTCCTAGAAGCCCACAATGATTCGATTTACCAAAAATGAAGTATCTCACATTTGATGCACTAAAAGTACCCGGGTACCACCTTCAGCCACATAAGGGTTAAATAATGAGAAAAATAATTTGCAGCGCTTATGATGAGATCCTTAGAAAGAAGAATCATACATTATCTATATAAGGTGCTTTGCTTGTAATGTTTGAGTAAATTTTATGTTCTCTGTTGAATACGCACTGACCTTATATCTTCATAATTAGTGGTATATCAGTGCACATATTTCATTACAATAAAATTTTCGCACCACAAACTCGGTCTTAAAACCGCTTAACAATGTTTCACTAACTTTGTTTCTAATTTACGAACTATAATAATTACAATTAATAATAACGCGAAGTAATTTAAATAAACCTTCAGCGAGCAGCGCTTTCCATAGCCTTTTATAATTTACAACAATCGCTTTATTTAACTTTGGGAAAGCTAGGACTTGTTGTTAACATAGTAATGATGTCGGAATTTCATCTAGTCCATTTAAAACGCAACGGCAATTTTACATGTTTTCATTCTAATATCAGTATAGCGACATTCATTGAGGCCGAACCAAATACACAGTTTTATCATTTTTGCACCTTTAGTATATTAATTATATCACACAGTATGAATAATGGATTGAATATATTAGATTCAATCTACAATTTTGGCAAATAACTCAAATTTACTTAGATATACGTAAACCACTTCTTTTTAACGTTATTTCTGATTTAATGAGCACAGAGGCTTTGGCTCTGAGCCTTTCAACAAATAGCGTTTAAGCCTTTAATAAAATTCTCATAGTATTTTTGTAAAGCGCGTGTTGATTTTTGAACTGAATATATTGACGAACTCGAAAATAGCACTTATATGGGATTTGTATTTTTAAGCAGTAAAAACATTTGTATTGCACAGTGACAAATTTTCGTCGATATAGTTGTTTGTATATGGAACGACATGGGAGTGTTACATCGTCTTAATGTTGACAAAGCTTTTAGAAAATTAAAGAGTAGGGTTAAACTGAAAACCATAATTCGAGGCTTACATTCCACTTTATCACGATATTTGAAGCGATTACAGAACCCTAACTCATATAAGCGTCCTAATTTTATGTTTGCTCTTAAACGGATATAATCAGTTTTTGATAACTTTCATCTTGTATAGGATTTAGTAGTGTATAGCTTAACCGATTTAACATTGTGTCATTTACTACTAACAGAAAAGATGTTTTTAATAGATTAATTATGGTGACGTTCAGAAAGTTATATGGATATTGCACAGTGAGAGGCAGTAAAGTGCATTGCCCAAATTCTGTGATTTCAAGAATTACTGTAGACCGCAACTGCGAATAACAAGTTAATGGTTACCAACTACTCAGGAATAGAGAAAGCAAATTGTTTACATACAGCTACAGGTTATAAAGTGCAGATGTGACCAGAATATGAAATCAGGAAAATCTGGCATTCCACTGGGTGATAGACATCCGCTCTAAACATGCACACTTGAAACTGTGACTTCCGTAATTTGTATTACAAAAAACTAAAAACTCTTATTCTGAGATTGTTACGGAGCTATTGGCACTACGATACCAATGGAAAGACCGGAGCGTTCTAACCTGCTTTTCAAACCCGGATGGGGAACGAAACGCAGCTTTTGTTCATAGATTGTTTGAATGAGGTATACACGGTGCTCCTAAATATCATGTACATACGAAAGGGTGTGATTCTTTGGCGAATTTTATAACTAAACATTTCTATATACATAGGTTCGCAAACGCTTCGTGTCCGATCTACAAGATGTTAAAATATCGAAATTTTCTTGGTTTTCACTTTACATCGCCTGCAGTTTTTGAGATATTAAGATCAAATTTGGAATATAGATTACGCTGTAGGTCTTACTTCGTTGGGTATGTCGAATGGTTGTGAGAATCTACAGAGTAGTAGCTTTCGGGAGTCATGCTCCATTTTCTCCCCTAAACTTTTTTGAGGTGCGCCGCCGGTAGGTTCTAAAACACTAAATCAGTTTTTTGTTTTGCTTAAAATTTTTTTGGTCTCTTGCAGTTTTTCGGGTCTGTAAATCGTTAGATTAAATTTAAATTTTTTAGGTGGGTCTAGTAGGCTCTGGATTAATTGTGGACAATCACTTGTTTTTAATGTAATTTCGAAAGTACGCATTACATTTTGAACTCGTAACTTGTGTCGGCATATGTTTATTAAAGTAAAGGACGTCGTAAACTGCATGCTGTAAAAGTGTTTCAAATATTTGTGATTATATAAAAAAATGTCAAATTTTACTAATTCTGAAATGGCTGAGATGCATTTTATCGATGGCCTTGCGAATGGAAATGCACGAGAAGCCAAACGCCTGTACATGAAACGTTATCCCAATAGAATGATACCTGATTAACGAGTGTTTTCGGATATTCAAAGGCGGCTTGTAGAAATGGAACTATTGGTAAAGATACCAATGATGCAGGTAGACCACGTACTGTCAGAACACCACAGATCGAAGAAACCGTTCTAAATGAAATAAAAAAACATCCAGAGACTAGCACCAGAAAAGTCGGCAAACATTTATGTTAGTCAGCAAGTTTTTTGGCGTATCCTGCGTGATTCTCTACTATACCATTACTGCATTTAAAGGATGCAGGCGCTTCTTCCATGAGATTTACCTTTAAGGATTAATTTCTGCCAGTGGTACCTAAATAGGCTAGCAGTAAACTCCAATGTTGATTGTAAAATCCTTTTTACCGACGAAGTCAATTTTTCAAAGAATTCTGTTATAAATACAATCCACATGGAATTGTAGACCCGCATTTTCAAGTGCAGTTCTTTTCTTTATGCCTGGTCGTCTTACTGGTCACTCATACGGGTATTTTTGCAACACGAATTGCTTTTTATTACTCGAAAACTTACTTCTTTTGCTGAGAAATGAAATGTGGTATATGCACGATTGCACTCTGACGCATTTTTATATTTTAGCGAGAGTATATTTATATGTAGTGTATGAGAACAAGTGGATAGTACGTAAGAAATACTCCCTGGGTATTTGAAAGAGTACGGGCATCAATGAGAAGTAAAGTGGCAGCATGTATAAGGACTGGAGGAGGTCACTTTTAACATTTGCTTTAACATAATTAATCCTTTACAGTTAGTGTTTAAGTTCTTGGTTTGTAAATATTTTGTATTGTAATTACTTGCTACGTCGCAGAAAAAGTTTCCTAATATTTTCCTGAATAACCGTCATAGATACGAAAAACTGCAAGAAACCAAAAAGTTTATAAACAAAACAGAAAATTCATTTTGTGTTTTAAAATCTAGCAGCGGCATATCTCAAAAAAGTTTAGGGAAATCTCGAAAAACTACCGATTTGTAGATTCTTACAACCATTCGAAATACCCAATGATGTAAGCCCTACAACGCAACCTATTTTCCCGATTTGATTTTAATATCTCAAAAACTGCAGGATAAATAGAAAAATAATAATAAAAATAATAAGTTAATCTTAATTATTGAATAGTTAATTTTTAAATTTATGTCATTCTAGCATTCATGCACAGATACTAAAATCTGAAATACCCGCTTATTTTGAGCTTGTAACTAGTACAATGAAACAAACATAACTTTATGTAACGGACACGTACAGCATTTTAGTTACTGGCAATTGAATATTGATTTCATACTCGATTTAATTTAATACGCCAGAGACCAAATAATCCTATTCAACGTGTTTGGACGCGCTCGGTAGTAAGATACAAACATGAATTCTTTCTTTGTTAGCATGATTTGACATTTCACTAGAAGCAATTTTAAATTTTATATGGTAATTTATACACGTTCCGATACACAGATATGATAATTAAAACACTACATTTGAGAGGTTATATAAAACTTTATTGACTGCTGATGATTAGGGTAATTAAAAAATTGAATTCTTGATTAAATATAAAGCTTTTTGACGGTTTCATTCGATATTTTGCATTAGAGAATTTTGTTATGTAAAAGTATTTAGTTAAATATATTTAATATATACCCTAGTTATTATAAAATAATTCTAATTGATTTGTGTTTAAATTATGTACGCAATATGTCCAAAGCTTTACTTAAATGGGTATGAAATTGGTTTTTCTTCACCAATGCCATAAATCTCCCTGAATTTGAATCTGTTTGTACATTCTGAATATAAAGTCATTTAGCCTTTCTTGGAATAGCAAAAAATAGTACATAACCGTTACTTTGTGTTAGTTTTGAATCGAAAGTTGTTGGCATCCAAATATACTAATAAGGGAGGTAGATGTGGTATTTAAATTAATGTATCGAATCGTTTGAATATTATTTAAAGGAGTGGACCACGACCGTTTTTCTTTTCTTTTTACATCCCGCCATTTTCATTACGTCACACATCTAGGCTCCTTAATGACATGTTTGTTGAGTTCACTGACATAGTTTTGAGCGCCATCCTTAAAGTAACTTCCTTTTTGACTTACCCTATAATTATCAATAATTTAAATTTTACATCACCCGGTACAACTTTTCCACACAAGTTACATATCCCCCAAATTAGGATATATATATATATATATATATATATATATATATATAATCAAATGCAATTATTAATTCTTAAGTTAGATTGTTACAATGTATAATTGAAGGAC